>CM061557.1:80871519-81044019 GCA_030864225.1 Capsicum baccatum var. pendulum | reverse complement strand
TCCATCCTTCCCAGCAGAACTGATCTACACTACAAAAAATAAGGTTAATTATGGAGGTTTATTTGCGGAGGTTTCAAAAACCTCTACTACAAGATTATTTTGTAGCATTTATTTTAACCTCCTAACTTAACATAAAAGAAGAGACTTCAAGAAAAGAGTTTATAATATGCTTACTCTTGTTGTTTCTTTCGAAGGCGTCATATGGATGCCAAAAAACAACAACATCCATTAAACAACATGCCAAACGTGAGGTTTAATCGCTCAGCTCTGCTCCTCCAATTGTTTTGCGATTTCAACTTTACAATCTTTAGGCCCTGAACTGAAGTGGTGTAATTCTGTAGGAAGTGGCTTTTTACTATAGCAAATTAATAGAAGAAAAGGGGGAATTCGCCAAAAGTTTGAGAAAAAATTGGAGCGTGCCATTCGTCGATATTTTTGGATTTATATCTCTAATTGTTGTTGTTAGTACTGTTTGTTGCTATTATACTGATTGTGCAGCCGAGAGTATCTACTGAACAAACTCTTTACACACTACACCACCTACCTGAGGGATTACACTATGTTGTTGTTGTTGTTGAAAGTAGGAAGATTTATCAACATAGTTACCTAAGAAAAATAACACCTCATAGGGAACTGAATATTCTTAAGGTGATACCAAGTATTATAGTATGGGAACTTTGGAAGAGAAGGAACACTAGCAAACATGAAGGAAAGAAGGCAAGTTTTCAAAGAATTCTGCATAATGTTGTTAGAACAGTGCATATGCTGTTAAAAGTCAGAAATCCTGGGAAGCATAAAGCCGATGGTGAAATATACTAAAGTTTATTGGGAATTTCCACCAAGAGGATGGGTCAAGTACAATACAGATGGTGCATCAAGAGACAATCCTGGGTTAAGCTCTTATGCCTTTTGTTTAAGTGATGGGCATGGAGATATAATTTATGCAGAAGCGGCTAAAGTACATGAGACAACAAACACAATAACAGAAGCTTTAGCAGTATTGAAGGCCACTACACATTGCAAGCAAGCAGGATATAATCAGGTATTCATTCAGACAGATTCCATGCTTATTAAGAAAGTTTTAGACAGAGAAGAATATTTACAGACATTGTAGCAGATATCGAAGAGAACATACAGGGAAAGCAAATAATTATACAGCATATTTACAGAGAAGGAAATAACTTAGCAGATTATCTAGCTAATCATGCTCTAGACACAGCTAATTGCAGATACGAGCACTTCCACATGTTGGATTCAGCAGGAAGGAAAATAGTCAACAGTGATAAATTACAGAGCCCTTACTTAAGAGTTTCATACAGCAAAGGATAAAAGGGCAAAGATGCTAAACGAAAAAGTGTGAAGCTTCCCATGCAATTCACCACGGTTTTACCGACACAAAGAAAGGGTATGATGTTCTTGCAGCAGGAGACAGAGATGTAAAAGGTACAAGCTTGCCGAGTGATGTGAAACAACATCCAATGAGCAAAACACAGAGGTATGACCATCGCCATCCAGAGAACACAACTTCAAAGATAAGAATAGTACATGCTGAAGAAGACAGAGGGATAACGTTGATCATCCAGTGCAAGAGAAGGACAAAAGTGGAGTTCAAATGAGGAGGCAACATAGTACAGGAGAGGGGGATGATTTAGGAAACAAGAAGGGCAAAATGAGAATTCTACTTTCTTTTACATGTAAGAGCAAGGAGGATGTGGAATTTGGCTTAATATTGGTCAGACGGATAGATTAGGATTTTTATCTAGTTTGTTTTTTGTTCTTGGACAATTGGTCTGAGTCTACTACCTAATTTTCATTTGCAATAAAGCCACAAATTTGTTTTAAAAAAAAATAAAAATTCTCATGACATTTCACTATTCAATATTCGGTCTCACCTCTCCATTAGGCAAAATGTATTCTTATCCAATTGACTCTCTATAATTTTTTATGTCTTAGCTGGATTGAAATGAAACTTGGCTGCTGGCAGGCTTTCTTTATCAATGGCATTTGCAACGATGACAGATAAAGGAACTCAAATTGTTTTCCCAGAGCTTTATATTTATATACAGATATTTATGGCTTTTCTTTCTCTTTTTATTGTATAATTTCTGTCATATAGTTTTAACTTTTCTTGTAGTTGATAGTGTTCTGATATGCTCGCTTATGTCACAATTGTGGGAAAGATTGAATCTGCTATACCGACAAGCAAATAGATTCTTGGATACTTGCCTGAGACAACTTCTTCATTTTTTTCAAAGTTTACTACTGACAAGAACATATTAGTTGCAATAGGTGATGTTTGTCTCTAATTGGTTTGCTTTTTACTTTGATAGGGATTTGACATTAAAGATTATCCTGGTGCGGATCCAAGGGTTACCATATTCCCTAGGCCAAACTACTTGGAATTTTCTTCTTATGCTGAAAAGATGGAGGAGTGTGCTGCACGGGCACTTAAGCTGTACAATCAGCAATTTGTATGCTCGTCACACTTCCTATTGTCTTTCTACTTGTTCCTTTTGCTTGTTTTCTCTAGAAAGCTGACAAAGCTCCCTTGTATTCATTGTAGGACACTCTATATGAGGTCAATGACATTCTCAAGGTTAATGGAGATGACTGCGGCGTATACGATGTTTACTATATTACCTTTACGGTTGCAAATGGCGAGAAGGAATATTTTCAAGCTAAGGTGGTGGAACGTTTAGGTAGATTTTTGCGTATCTCAATCGTTAGGTCAAGGGTAATGAAATCTGCTATGTCTTTTGTCATCTAGTAGTTCGTTCTTCCTTTGGTTTATTTTTAATTCTTATACTAACTCTCTCTCTCTTGTGCTTTTATGTGAGCGAATGGAGCTTCTGGCATATAGTGGATGTGAAGTCTGTGCATCATTTTGGCTCGGGTTCAAGCTTTAGTTTTGCGTTAACAGCTCTTGTCAGTGTTGGACACTGTTTCTAGTAAATTGTGCCATCCATCGATCCATAGGCCAGAACACAAAACTCTCTATCTGAAATGAGTTCATTGCACTCCAAGCCTAGCAGCCAATTCAAGATCAGGTCCATTGCACTTTCCTTTTGACTTCACTCCTTTTACGACATTCTGATAGTTATAAACAAGGACGGTAAGAATATTATAAAGAAAAAGTCTTAGCTTAGTAGAAACAGAGACTAGAGCTTTTGTCAGTAAAAAATAATTTGTGAATTGAGTCTACATGATGGCCTAAAAAGCAACAGTATTAATAGTAGATGAGGTACTTGTGCCACTTGTTTCGCTGGGTTTCCATCCTTCCCAGCAGAACTGATCTACACTACAAAAAATAAGGTTAATTATGGAGGTTTCAAAAACCTCTACTACAAGATTATTTTGTAGCATTTATTTTAACTCCGCAATATAAATTTCTTGTGATGGTTTTATTGTAGAGGTTTGTAATAACCTCCACTAATTGTATCAAATTGTGAGGTTTGCCACAATTTGTGGTGGTTAATTATCCCAACACTATAGGTCACTACTAAAAGCAAGTCGAAGATTAACAAATTTTTTCACTTTTTACTAAAATTGACGGGCTCAACAACGTAGTAAAATGGTGCATTCGATTTAAGAAAAATGATAGACCATTTTGGTTAAAATCGAGGAATGCCGATCAATTTTATAAAACCGTTGGAGTTCCTCGATTTTTCAGGAATATATTAAAAGTGTAGCAATTTGAAATCAAACCCATACCACAATATTAAACAATTCAACCACTAAATCACATATTTTTTCATTAAATACATTTGTGCTTTTTATCTATATTCTTCAACCACAATTTTGTACTTCAAAATCAAAGAGCATCAAACTAAAACAAAACTTTTTTTTTTTAGAATTTTTGTGCATCTTTGTAACAAGTATATATAACCGGCAGATGTCTATTGATTTTATTCCAGTCGATTGCTTTTTTTAAAAAAATTATTGAAAAATTGATGAATTTCATCATTTTTTATAATTTGTTAATAGTGTGTATCAGCTAAAAGCTGGAAGTATAAAAAACACTTTAAAGAATAAGGAAATTAGGATAAGTAGAATTAAGATTGAATAAATATATTGCAAGTTAATCAACATGAGAGGAGAAAATTCAGTTGGGATGATACTCACATGAAATTTTGATGACAAAATATAAATAATTTAGATATTTAGGCTCATTTTTTCGAGAGAACGAAATGATAGATAAAAACATTAATCATATAATATATAATTGAATAACTAAAATGTAAACAAAAACTATCGCGGTACGATAAAAAGATGTATATATATACCAACATGGAAGGTAAATTCTAAAAAATTCAATTTTGGTCATAGTCACTCTCAAGAATCATTTGATAGTGTATTATAAGAGTATTGTAGTATATGATGTATTAATTGTTGGTGTTTGTCCTGACTTTCTTATCATAATTAAATTTTTCTTTAGGTACCATAATTATGTTTTCCTTTAGAAAAAGGAAAACATATTCTGCATATTTGGCTAATTCTTATTCGTACAGAAAAAGATTGTATACTCTATAAATAGAGGCTCCTTTAATCTAATTTGGTAGCATCTACAATGTAGTCCTAGGGATTTGAGAGTATTGTTTGGAGGGGGGACTTTGTGAGATACAAGTTTTGCGGTGTCACTTGTGTGAACCTCTTTTTTATTCTGAGTGAATTGTGTGAGATTGTCTCTCTTGATAGTTTGTACTCTCATTTATATAGTGGATTGCTCATCTCTTTTTGTGGATGTAGCGCGATTGACCAAATCACGTAAAATTCTTGTGTCTTTTTTGGTGTATTTCTCATTTATCATGGTATTTCGAGGTGTGCTTTGCTAGTTTCCGCATGACACCTGATTATTTCAGTCCTAACATTAATAAAATCTGACATGCAATTTCATTTAACCCCTAATACCCTTGTTTTTTTGTTTCATACAAATATCCAACTTAGGAAGCATTATTAATCTAGTTTTAAAATAGATCGTAATAAAATATATCGATTGAGGAAGATGTTCTCTAATTTTAGCATTTCGATAGCTAGTGGTAGAATGCTAATAACATAAGATTGTAGTTTGGTGGTGACTGTTGAGAGTTGGTTGATAGTGATAGTTAAAGTGTGGTGATAAATAATGTTGATGATTAGAAATATATAATGATGATTGACGGTGGTGATTGTTGGTAGAGATCGATGATTGTTATGGTAACGACTATTGGTGGTACCTAATGTTGACACCTAATTTTGACTGATTGATACTCCTTTTAGGCTGTTATTTTATTAAAATTATTAATTTTAAATATAAATATTTTTTTACACATTATTTTTGTATTAAACAAATATCGACGTGTCACATTCATGATTTAAAAAATATTCAAATTATTTTATTACTTTTACCATCATTTTTACAATTTATCAATATAAATATAACATTTTCTTTTACATAATCTTGTTAATATTTATTAAATCATTTTTGTAAATATGCACGCTCATAATTTACAAACACGTTATCATATATTTTTGTGTAACATTAATTTTACACATGTATTTTATTTTAATATCGTCATTTTATTACGCCTTTATTATTAAAGTAATAACCCATTTTCTTTAATTTTCCTATGTCATTAATTCTTAGTCATTTTGTACTTAATTAATGTCAATTTTAGCCAAATGTTGATTCTAAATTAGAATCCAACTTTTTTTTTTTTTATCTATTTTTAAATTAATTCAATCTCAGGCGTTGATCAAAGTATATCCAATGGCTGAGATCAACGCACTCTATTATTTCCTTTTAAATCAATACCCCAAACTGTAACTCCCCATTTTTCTCCCATCAGCCGCATACCCATTCTACTTTTTTTCTCTGCTCTCATTGGTCTATCAGCAGCCATAGCTGCCGCCACTCACCCCATCGGCGAACACCACGTTCCAGTGAGCCGCGTCACTGGTAAGACTGCTGCCACCCCGGCGAACCACGTCGCCATGCAGCCGGCAATCACCACACCTCCATCAGACCAGCGTCACTTTTCTCTCTATAACCACCGGCGATGGGCAACTATGACCGGTGAAACCCCGACGCTTCCTGCGTCTCCTCCTTTCTCCCTATTCCAGCGATGCCAGCAAACCAGCGCAACATCCCACCAGCCGGCAAATTCTTCGAACCTAACTCTGCTTATATGTAATGCTAACAAATTTAGTTTCACTTGAAAACGTAAAAGATTTTATATTTCTATTTTTTCATTTTTGTTTTGAAAGATTAGATTTTTATTTGAGTATTGAATTGTCGGTTATGATTCTTGAAATATGTAATTTTTTTTAGTATTGAATCAGATCTAGGATTTTTGCTTCATTTACATATTACTAATCGTTTTAATACATACCAATGAATCTGGGCAATGCAGGTTGTTTATATATGATTTGAATATTTATTACATCAGCATAGATTGATCGTATTTCCAGTATGAGAGTTTGTCATCTTGCAGATGCTTACTCCATGTACAAACGTACATCAACTAAAAATCAGTTTACTGATTATGAAGATAGACAAGAGAATATAGGTACCCTTAGCACTCTTTTCTTTTTATTTGCGACTCCGATCGAAGATTTAGAATCACAATGGGTGTTCAATATTTAATATATACTTTGTATAATTCATAGTATATTTTTTCGACAAAGTCTGTTCAACTGCACACCTTGCATTACATGTGGCTATGCCACTTAAGTACAATTTTTTCATTTTTATGGATATGTATAATATTGTAGGAATAGAAAGGAACATGTTAAAATTTGCTGCAAATTTATATGGGGTTCAAAGAGTACTCACAAGATGTGTGCTTTTTAAATTATAAGTTATGTTTAAGATATATTTCTCTCTCTCTTGTTCCAAATGAATGCAATCATAAAATATGTATTTTTATGAGCTTTCTTACTCTAAAGCTACTGCTAGTCTCTGGATTTTTAGGAGCTCAAATAGAGAAATAAAATTTTGCCAACTTGGTTGAAGGATGTCTCCATTTTTTAATAAAATACTAATATACTACTCCAATGCACCATCAACTTAGATATACATCCATAGGACATGCTCCCTTCATTTTTAATTTTTTTTGTTCTACTTTTATTTTTAGCAGTCTAAAATAGAATGCATCTTTTCTTTTTAAACCACAAGATTTTGGTCTGATTGCTTGATTTGTGCGAAATTTTGGTAAACTAAGATTTTCTCGTATTCTTATGAATTAATCGTATGTCAACGCGTTGTTCTTATTTATGGAATGATTTGTTGTGTCCTTGGCTGATTTTCTGCCTATTTAAATAAGTATAGACTTTATATTTATTTGCCCACTTATTTATGGTAATTTTGAGATATTTGATTGAGCAAATTCTTCTGATATGAGCGAGCATTTTATGAAAAATATTGTTGGCTGATGGTATCACAAATATTCTTTTCCTTTTTATTTTCTGGCTGAAACCTTTACATGATTGACTCAATCACTGATATAATAAAATTATCGTTTATTTGATTTGAAAAACAGTTCTTTCATTATTATTTTTGGTAAGGGTTTACAACCCCCCAACCTATATAAGCAGGCCCTTTTTTAATTAGCTGAACAACTCTTTTTGGCTACTACTCTCTCCTTAAAATAAAAAAAAAAAGACTACTAGCTGGTTCTACTACAAAGAATAAAAAATATTTCTCAAGCTCTTTGGTGTCTCTTTTTGGATTTAGTTAGTGATCCCTGTCTGTGCCTGTAATTTTATTCATGGGATCAGTTATACTATATCAACTTGTATCTCTTTTCTTATTAATTAACTCTCTTCTTTCAGTCATGTACTTATGTTCATTTTCTTACTATAATGTTATTTATTAACTTATGGGGAACTTTATATGAATGGTCTTCTTCATTGATGCATGATTATAGTATCTTGGCTGTGACCATATTGGTTAATTGTATTCATTGTTTTTAACTCTGTTGTTTTGTATTCACCATTTTTTTTTTTTTTTTCATGTTCACATGCCATCTTTGATATAGGTTTTCCACTTCACAAGTTGAATGAATTGGGAGAAGACTGAATACCAACAGTTCCTTATTTCGTTGTCCGCTTCAAAGGTTAGATTCTTGTTTATATATTCCTTATGTTTTGCTTCCTTTCCATATCCACCCTTCCTCAACTTTTATCTTTTTCATATTTCTTAGTCTTTATATAAAAATCTATGTTTTAGTTTACTTGTCTACTTCAGAAAAATTAAGCGAGTTTTATTATAGTTTTTTCCTTTCTATCCTCAATATTAAATAACTATATAAAATAGTATTAGTCAAATTTAGATTCTAAAGTATTATTAACAACGTTAATTTAATGAAATACTCCTAATAATTTTGTTTTTGAGACTTGTGTCAGGTCAACATAAATCAAGTAATATGAAATGAATAGAGTAATTTAGTAATGGATTATAACTATTTTGGTACTAATTAGCACACTGCATTTAGTTTTTTTAAGTATTTAATGGTTTATAAGTTTTCATCTAATGATTTTATTTAATTATTTCAGTCCAGTGATGCAAATCAAAAATGCGCTTACTTCACTCGTAGATGGAGAAACACCAGGCAAACATTTGGTGTCTTTTCATATTAGATATTTATGGAGCTGAAGTTGTAAACTTTAGGTTATCGAAATCGCAATTGTTAATTATGTGTGACATGAATTTAGATTTGTACTGTTTTGTATTCGAAATATTTTTAGTCTAGTCTATGTTATAAGTGGTTGTATATGTTTTTATTGTGTTGTTTTGTACGCTAATAATTTCTATTTAGTCTATGTTATAAATGATAGTATAATAAAATTATTTTTATGTATGAATATAATTCTAAAGGTTTTAAAAAAATAAAATTAAAACAATATGTGGCAGTTATAAATGCCTATAAAAAAACTATACAAGATATTGAGACTATATTGTGGGGGTTATAAACCCTCAAAAGTTGAAGTTATTAGAAATCTAAAATCATATTATGGAGGTTATAAATTGCTACAAATTTAATTTAAAAAATGCCATAAATTAAAAATTTATTTTGTGGTGGTTGGTAGTGGAGGTTCTATAAAACCGCCACAAATTTGCTCGTGGCATGGTTTATTATTTTATTTTCTGAAACCGCCTCAATTCTTTTTTGTGGGAGTTAAAAACTCACACAAATTAACAATAAACCTCCACAAAATGAGTATTTTTTGTAGTGTCCACCCTGTAAAAGTTTCATTGAAAAAAACAAAGAACTTTGCAATCTAAAACAAGAAAAAGTTGGAAAAATATAATATAACAAGGCCATGCAAAATTTGCAAGGTACTTACTCATATTACAAGTCTTTGTGATTTTAGACTCCTACTTTGTAATTTGATATTGCGGTTGAGAAATATCTAAGAGTAGTTTAACTCTACAGGCAACTGTAGCAGTACAGAAAATTTGATAGATTAACACACTGGTAGTTTAAAAAAGTTTACACTGTTATTGTAACCATCATCATGTAACAATGAAAAAGTATATTTTTAAGCCTGCATTTGGACATGAAATTCCATATCATGATTTGAATAGGATTTCAAATAAGTGTTTACACATGCGATTTGAAATCATGATTCATCATTTCATATCCCAAATGCTCCAAAAAGCATGATTCCAATTTTTGAGACCGAAGTATAGCTTTAGTAAAACTTTAGCTAGCTAGAGCCCTAAATCCTGATACAACCCTGAGAGATCCTCACCACACTCCAAAAGCTAAATATCAAGTTCAAGACTATATAAGCCCTATGTCAGCTCCCATTTAACGTTTGTATGATAACAAATCCAAATAATACTCCATATAATTGAGTTACTTTACCTTAAAATCTTATGACACAACACAAACGTTAGTATGCCTGCTGAAATAGAGCACTAACATTAGCTTTTCCTAAGCCAAGGATATTGAAGTCCCGATCAATGTTGCGAAGACCATCAACGTAAATGAGAGTGAAACCAGTGTAACATAGGCCTTTAGAACCAACTAGGAAAGCGCGATAAGTATCTACATATAGTGAAAGAAAATGTGGAATCCTTAGCAAATCGGCGGGTTCAACACCCATGATCCATGCTAACAACTCCGTCATCCCTAGATGTTCATCTTTGTTAACATCAAATTTGTCGGATATTTTCCTCATCTTCTCCTCTTTGTTATTGCAATTTCCAGGAGCCACACTTCCCATCTTATTCTTCCATCTTATTGGAAACAAATTCACTAACACCTACAAATAAACAAATTTCTTATTCAAAATGGAATCCTATTTTAATATAGTTATGTACTAGTCACACAAAATATTATGATGGTGCAGCTCCACAATTATATATCTGAAAGTGTTTGTTCACCGTTCTGATAGATCACAATTGTTGCTTTGATATTTTCGTAATGGCCGCTTGCTAATTGGTAGTATATTATCGATAGGGTGAAAAGTTACACGCACTCGATGTATACAATCAACTAATGTTTTTTTTTTTATCACAATTAAGCAATTAAATCAAGTAAAATATATATTAATTAATCATGGTTAATTAACATAAATTTTAAATTTAAATACACGACATACATGTATTAACTTGGTGTATACTCCGAGTGCGTGTAAGTTTTAATGATTAAACAGTGTGGGTGTGGAGTTTGGATTTGTTTTTGAGAAGATTTGGCCCTTATTCAACTTCTTGCCTAATTTAAACTAATATGAATGTAAAATAAAATATTATTTTTTATCACTAAGCCATTGAATATTTTATTATTATTTTAAGGGGAAAATTAGACAATATCCATTGACCATTGGTTAAATTTTGGGAAACTTATCCAGAATGACCTAACTTTTAGCTAATAAAGTTGTAACTGACTGTATTTGATATTAAATATAAATACTGTAACTAATTACATGTATAAAAATATATGTTTGTACTTGTTTAGCTGGGCAGTCGTTGTATCACTGTAATTGTATCAACAATTTAATTTGTATTTTTACCTCCTCTGTTTTTCAAATGCAACAAATTTATCATTTGTATTCATATATTAACATTTACATGTATCATTTGAATGATTCAATTTGTATCAATAAACACAAATTTATGCTACCGTATAATATAACACATATTGAAATACAATACAGAATACCATGCATATTGATTAGATACATTTAAACCAAAAAATGTAATACATATTAAAAAAGAATACAAAATACCTAATTCGTACTGCTTAGATATGGTGAAGCAAAATTACAAATACCTCAACATAGAATATAAAATACGTAACACATATTATACATTAAAACAAAAAATATACCTCAAATAAATGAGTGTTATGCGTTTAGTACATAATTATTATTTGTGTCCCATATCAGAAAATCTCTATATATATTATTTATTTTCTTTTGTAAATTCTATATAAATCTTTTATGCATCCTTATTTAGGCTAATATCCTATCTTATTTAGGCTAGTATCCTATCTTATTTAGAAGTTGTATTACTTTGTTATTCTTTACCTTATTTAGGAGTCCTTAAGTATTTATGTTCGTTTTTTTTTATTCTACTTTCGTTTCTTACTTGTATATATACATAGGACATTGTACAAAATTATTACTCAATCAAAAAAAGGAGAAGAAATTTTTTCGTAAATTCTTTTGTTTTTCTTTTCCACAATTCATTTAATTCCTTTCAATTCTTACATGGTATCGGAGCAAGGTTGATTCAATCATATTGTCTCAAATTCTCATCTGTGTGTCTCAATTTCAATCATTTTATTTCAATTATTTCATCATGTTTAATACTCAAAATAATCTAATTTGTGCTTACTGTAAGAAATCAGGCCATACAGTGAACAAATGTTATAGAATTCATGAATTTTCTGCTAATTTTAAATTTACAAAGCAGAGAAAATTTCAAGAAAAAGTTCAAGTCAACAACAGTTTCGACACTACTGAGGAACAGGTGGGTAGTAGTATTTCAAACGTCAGGTCCTTGACTCAAAAAATTGTGGGACGACTATTGGAGCTTTTCCAGCAATTAAATATTGTAAAATAATGTGAAAATGCTCCTCAAGTTTCTGCCAACATGAGGGTTGCATGTAAAAACTAAGTTTTTCAATTCTTATGCACACCTAGTAAACGTCGACAATAATTCATGGATATTAGATAGTGGAGCTACTCAACATATTACTCACAATAAATCAATTCTTTTAAATTTTAAGGCCTTGCCTAGAGCACTCATGGTGAATCTTCCTAATTCATACAAAGTAAGGGTAACTCATTCAGGAATAGTCTATGCATTATCAAATCTTGTCTTACACAATGTTTTATATGTACCTTCTTTCAAGTACAATCTCTTGTCTGTACAAAAATTGTGCAGACAACTCAACAATTATGTGTTATTCACTCCTACTTCTTGTTTTATATTTTAGGGCCCTTCTCCGAAGAGCCCATTGAAATTTGGTAGAGAAAAAAGAGGACTCTACATACTCAAATCAAGCCAGTCAGATATTCTTTCAAATGCTCAAATTAATAAAATCTCAAGTCCTAGTTTAGGTCCTAATTTAGTTTCTTATAATAGGATTTTCAATTCTAATTTAGTTTTTCGTTCATGTTTTTTCTTGTTTTTAATTTCAAAATAAAGGAGAAATTGTGGCATTACAGATTGGGGCATATGCCTTTAAATAATATGAAAAATGTTCCTTTTTATTCAATCTCTTCTTGTCAAAATTTTGACACCCCATGTGTGATTTGTCCTATGACAAGATAAGCCAAACTGCCTTTTTCAACAAGCAACATCTCAACAAAAAATATTTTTGAGTTAAATACATATTGACACTTGGGGACCGTATAAAGGACCAACACATTATGGGCATAAATTCTTTCTTACTATTGTGGAAAATTTTACTATTGGAATATGAACTTTTCTATTAAGCAATAAGTCAAATGCTTTCACAGTACTCAAATCTTTCTTAGCTATGGTCGAAAGATAATTTTAAACCAAGGTCAACATAGTAAGATCTGACAATGCTCTTGAGTTAGGAAGTGGTACAACACAGTCAGAATATTTTGTTTCTAAAAGAATTCAACATCAAACCTCATGTGTATCTACTCTATAACAAAATAGTGTTATTGAAAGAAAACATAGACATTTGCTAGAAACATTTAGGGCCATTTTGTACCAATCATGTCTACCCATTCGATTTTGTGGTGAATGTCTTTTGGCTGTAACTTATCTAATCAATAGATTTTCTTAAAAAATTAATAACAATAAAGAACCCTTTGAAGTCCTTTTCAAGGCCGCTCCTAACTATTCTAATCTCAAATGCTTTGGATACCTATATTTTGTTTTCACTCTATCCTCTCAAAGGTCTACGTTGGCACCAAGGGCCACTGCATGTTTTTTTTGGGATATCCAAATAGAAATAAAGTTTATGAAATTTTGATTCTTGATACTAATAAAATCATCATTTCTATAGATAGTGTATATCATGAAAATATCTTTCCTTTTGTTTCTTCTAAATCTAATTATTCCTACTTCCCAGTTCATGCATCAATCCCAACTGTAGATTCAGATTATAATGTTGACACTAATCAAAGTATCTCATCTCCATCATGTATCACTTCTACTTTTCCTCCTGCACCCACCACTGTGGACTAGGTACAACCTTCTGTTCCTCCTACTGTCATGAACTAGGTACAACCTCAGGTTCCTTCTGTTGTCATAGACCAGGTAGATTCATCTTTTCCTTCTATAAATAATATTCCTCTTTTAGGAGTTCTGTTGGAATGAAAGGGTTGCACCACATTCTGAGGGAACAGGTCCCTTAGAGTCAGTCATAGGTACTTAAACAGTAAGCGTTGGAAAGCTAAAAACTTTGCTGAAAACTAAAGAACAAAAAGATTAACATGGAAGCCTCCTTACTCAAGAGATAAAAAACCACGGTTGCCCTCATCAGCACTCAACAATCCACTGTAATTAAGATCTTGATTACAGACACCAATGAACCTAACTCTAGGCTCCACCAGTTTGCAATAACCTATTACAAACCTACCTTGATAACTCTGCCAAGAACTCAACTCAATACTGATTAACTCTAACCAATATTGAACTCAGGTAACTCTACCTAAGAATTCTTAAGAAAGCATTACTCTTATAACATAAGTACATGACTATACTCAAGAACACTCACTCTTTCTGTACATCAAGAACTTAAGCAATATTGCAAAGTTGAGTTTTTGCCTCTCTCACTTCTATATTCTGATCTTGTAAAAACTCACTAATTGAGAAATATTCTTTTTCTTTTATAGTGGAATAATGATTAGGGTAGAAATCTGATTGGGTTAGGTGTCCTAAAAGGTACAAGATCACCTACACAGTTTGTATACTAGATGACAAAACTGTGTAGGCCTTGTGACAACTGTATGTTTTCATAAAAATATAGGGACCTGGTCCCTTGTTGTCAGCTAATCATCATCAAAATAAGATATAACAATTTCCCCCCTTTTTGATGATGATAAACCATAAAACATGACCACAGAACTTTGGAGCATCAAATACATTCACCTTATTCAATTGGAGTGATTACCGTTATTGTTAGTGATGTCCCCCTATCATTATATACCATGATTCCCCCTATCAACATGCCAACTTAGGGACCTGGTCCCTTGTTGTTAGTTGACATCAAAACTATATTTCAATATTTCCCCTGTCAATATACTCACATTCATCAATATTTATTTGAGCATTCTTCCCCTGTCAATATGCCATCATCATTCATTCAACACATATAACCTATCACCTACTTGGTACCTAGTCCCTAACACTAATACATTACATAGGTGTACCAAACCACATTATCCAACATACCTGGTCCCTACCATATGAATTCTGTATTCTCCCTTTTGGCATCATTAAAAAGTGATAATAGTAAATCAAGAGTAATATAAGCATAAGGTAGTTAACTCATGTCCACTGGGGCAACATTAACATGAAGAACAACTTTAAAAATAAAGAATAGATAGATAAAAAACATAAGTAAATGATTCATTGATTATTGAGAGAGATTTGTACCATCACATCACACTAAAATAAAAATAAAATTTTGATTCATCAGAAGCTACACTAGGAATAAGGACTAGAAACTGACACATAGAGATGACAAAGTGACATAGTGTAATACCCCGTATTTCCATAGCTCAGTTTATATCTTAGTACTCGAGTATTTCTATAGAAAATTTTTAAAATACTCAAAATTTTAAGGTTTAAGTCTTACCATTTCATAGGAAATTCAGTCAGCTTTCCAACGATATAAAATTTGCCCAAATCCGATAACAGGGTGAGAAGTTAGAGTAATTTTAGTAAAATAGTGTGCCATCTGGTGCAGCACCACGTCGCGGAGTCAGTTCAAATGGAATTCATCAGTTTCCAATAAAGCTTTGCAATAATGGTGTATCGCACTAATGTTTCAGCTCACAATTATCATTTTTCAGTGAGGGACCGCGATCCCACCGCGTCGCGCAAGAGCCATTTTCCCAATTGTCAAAATCCAGTGAGACTCT
This sequence comes from Capsicum baccatum var. pendulum, assembly GCA_030864225.1. Classification (NCBI taxonomy): domain Eukaryota; kingdom Viridiplantae; phylum Streptophyta; class Magnoliopsida; order Solanales; family Solanaceae; genus Capsicum; species Capsicum baccatum. Next base: position 81,028,461 of record CM061557.1, on the reverse strand, counting down.
GTGATGATGCCGCATTGTGCCAAGGGTCAGTTTCAAATTCATCATTTTTTGAACAGTGCCAGCCATATTTCAGTGGCTCACCACGATGCCAACATATCGCGGAGAAGCCCAAAATTTGGTTATTCAGTGACGAATTTTAATAACTTTTCAGGGGTAAATTGGTCTTTTTGCATGGCCTTAATAAGTCTAAACTCGAGATTAATGACATAAATAGCCTATTATATCATTATTTACTCACTTTCTCTCAAGATTAAATCATTCTCTCTAAAAAGGACAAAATCCTATTTTTCAAGTATCAAGAACAATCTCAAGAATTCTTCTAAGAACCTTCAAGAATTAATATTCTCAGGTATGTTAGGTATTCATCCTGGTTTCCTTTCACCCATGGAGTCCAAGAAACCTATTTAAACATATAAGTTTATACATTTATGATTTCGATGCTTGAAATTGGTTGTATTCATGATTCATGATATTAATTGGGTTTCAATTCATTAATTAATTGCAAGTTTCATAATATTGAATAACATGTGTGATGAATATATGACTATCTTGATAAACCCTTGAATTTTGCAAGTTTGTATTGTATCCATGATGTTCAAGTGTTGACTAATTTTATGTGAAATAATTATGATCCCCAAGTGTTTGATAAAATACCTATGTGAATTGAATAGGGAAATCATGACATGTTATTGTGTGTTCCCATTCATGTACAAGTTCATGTATCTCAAGTGTTTGACAAAATACCTAGGTGAATGTATTGTTAATAAGTATCTATTGTTGTGCTTTCAAGATCATGCCATGCTTTACTCTCCATGCTATCAAGTCCAGGGGGTATTCAATACTCGAAAAATCTAGCTGTTCACCTAAAGCTATAGTAGTTACAAAATAGTCTCAGTAATGTCACTATCAGTAGTACTCAGTTAGTTACAGAACTCACTGAAACTCAGTATCAGTCCAATTCAACTCAGTATAATAAGTAGTGTCATTCAGTTGGGAGTAGGATTCAGCACCGAGTGAACCCAAGAATGGGGGCTCACCTTCCAGTAGAGGGTGTGACCCTTAGTAGTAGTCCTTGTGTTCCAGAACTACGTAGCCAGCGTACGTTAAGATATCAACCTGCCAATTGAGGGTTGATAAGGTGTTTTACCTTCCAGTTGATGGTACCACCATTCTAATTAGGGCACCTACCAGATGAGGATGACCCTTCAGCTTGTCTTTTCCTATGGCACGATACTGACACTCTTTTATCTAGGGCTACAGGTTAAACCCCAATTTATTCAGAGAGAGGCATATCGATTAGATGATTACCTCCCATAGTTTCAATTTTAGTCTCAATACAAAACTCAATTTAGTTCTACAGAATCAAGACTGTCAGACACAGTCAATCAGTTATCAATAATTCAATTATCATTAATTTCAGATATTAGTTACGAAGTTATCAGAACTCAATACTCAACTTTAGTAAAATCTCAAATACAGTATACATGTATATTCACAGTATTGCATACTTATTTTTTTACAGCAGTTTCTGTGATCTATGTACTCTTACTTAGTTATTCCATATCATTCAATCAGTTATTATTCATGCATATAAACCCTTGCGTTCAGACTTTCCTCATCTAGCATACCAGTATATTCCATGTAATGATGCATACTCTTTCTTTGTATCTCATATCATAGGTTCGGATGCTCAGGTTCCTGACCGTGCTTAGATAGATTAAGTTAGCAACAACAGATTCAGTAGTGAGTTCTCATCTATCAAGGATATGCTTTTATTTAAGTATTTCAGTAGCTTCAGTATTTTAGTAGTCAGATTTAGTTGGGGGATTTTCCCATCGACTCCACATCCAGACAGTTCAGTTAGAGGCTTTTTAGACTAGACTAGTTCAGACAATACTCAGTTTTTCAGATATTGTTTTCAGTTACTATATTTATCAGTATTCAGATTATGAACCTTATGGCATTCCAGCCTATTTTCCATATTATTTTAGTATTATTATTCAGTGCTCACAGCAGGTACCAGTTATGTGTTAGCTTGTGGTCCTTTGGGGTCGTAAGCACCGTGTAGCATCCAGGGTGTAGACTTGGGGCATTACAGACTTGGTATCAGAGCCTAAGGTTCAACAGAGTACTAGGGAGTCTTAAAGCCATGTCAAGTAGAGTCTTGTGCATAAGTGTGTAGCGTACCACACTTATGGACAGGTGGCTGCAAGACATTCTTAGGAAAGTTTCCTTTTTTTCAGTATTCATGTCATTCGAAAGAGCATGAGCTCAAGTTAGAACTCTCAGTCTAATTTATTTCTCCCTTCCATTTACAAAACATGCCTCCTAGAAAAGCTAATATAAGAAGAACATGAAACCATCCAACACCTCAGCCCGTTTAGGCAGATCCCCTGGATGAGCATGTCCCCATGCAGAATTCAGAGCTGTTCACCACTCTAGACAATACTGTAGTAGCTCAGAATAAATGACCAACTACTGTTCAGGCCAACCTAGTGTCCAATACTGCTGCAGTCAGGATTCGGGACTTCAACAAAATTAATCCTCCTCTATTCTCAAGATCTAAGTCTGAAGAGGATCTATAGGAGTTTCTCGATAAGGTTTAGAAAGTCACCGATATCATAGGAGTGACTTCTAATGAGAGTGCTGAGTTAGCTTCCTATCAACTACAAGATATAGCCCATACATAGTTTAAGCGGTAGAAGGTAGACAGGGACACAGATGCAGAGCCCATAGAGTGGAAAGAGTTTACTACTGCTTTTCTAGACAGATTCTTTCCTTTAGAGCTAAGAGAAGCCAAGGTGTTAGAGTTCATCAATCTCAGGCAAGGCAGTATGAGTGTGAAAGAGTATCCCTTCAAGTTTACTCAGTTAGCCAAGTATGCTCCCCATGTAGTAGCAGACAGTAGGTCCAGAATGAGCAAGTTCATATCTGGGGTGTCTAAGAGTGTGGTTAAGAAGTACAAAACTATGATGTTGATTAAGAAGATGGACATATCTAGGCTTATGGTCCATGCTCAACAGATAGAAGAGGCTAAGAATAAGGAGAGAGAGAGAGACAGAGAATAAGAGAGCTAGAATAAATAGCTTCAATTTCACTCAGCCTAAGTCAGAGGGCGGTAAACATTCCCAGTTTCATCTAAAATCTTTAGTTCCAGCTCTATCCTCAGCCAGTGCTCTTGTACCTAAGTTCAGAAATGGTAATAAATATAGGGCACCAGGCTCTAAATCTCAGGGTAGTATCAGTAGTTCTCGAACAAATCCTTTTTGTCAGAAATATGGCAAAAACCATCAGGGTATCTGCAGAGCTGGCGGTGATGTATGTTTCGGGTACGACAAGACAGGCCATAGAATCAGAGATTATTCTCAGTCAGGTTCTCAGGGTCAGTACAATCGTTCCTCAACTAAATCCGATTACTCAAATTAGTAGGGTGCTACCTCCAATGCCACCAGTAGGTAACGCCCAAACAGGATTTATGCGCTTCAGTCTAGACAAGATCAGGAAAGTTCTTTTGATATGGTCGTTGGTATGTTATAGATCTTTCATTTTTATATTTATGCCTTATTAAATCCAGGAGCCTTTCTGTCTTTTATAACTCATTTCATAGTAGTCAACTTTAAGGTCAGACTAGAAGTCTTAATAGAACCTTTCTCAGTCTCTACCCTAGTGGGTCAGTCTATCATAGCCTGGTAGGTATACAGGAACTGTCCGATTATGATATCTCAGAAAGTCACTTCAACAGACTTAGTAGAGTTAGAGATGAAAAATTTTGACATCATTCTCGGTATGGATTGGCTCCATTTATGCTATGCCTCAGTTGATTATAGAAACAAAATTGTTCATTTTTAGTTCCCAAATAAACCAGTCCTTGAATGGAGGGGTAGTACTACAGTGCTTAAGGGTCAGATAATTTCATACCTTAGAGCAAGGTAAATGATATCCAAGGGATGTGTCTATCATCTTGTACGAGTCAAAGACCCTAGTTCAAAGACTCCTAGTCTTGAGTCAGTTCCAGTAGTAAATAAATTCTCAGATGTGTTCCCTGAAGATCTTCCTAGAGTTCCTCCCATAAGGGAAAATGACTTTAAAATAGACCTTCTCCCAGACACTCAACCCATATCTATTCTGCCATACAGAATGGCTCCAGCTAAACTCATAAATTTAAAAGAACAGTTAAAGAACCTTTTAGATAAGGGGTTCATCAGATCCAACATTTCCCCGTGGGGTACACCAATTTTATTCGTGCTCAAGAAAAATGGTTCTCTTAGAATATGTATAGACTATCATCAGTTGAACAAAGTCACAGTCAAGAAAAAATACCCACTTCCTAGAATTGATAATTTGTTTTACCAACTTCAGGGCGCCAACTACTTTTCTAAGATAGAACTCAGATCATACTATCATCAGCTCAGAGTCAGAGAATGTGACATTCCAAAAATAGCTTTTTGAACCCGGTATGGTCACTTTGAATTTCTAGTCTTGTCCTTTGGTCTCACAAATGCCCCAGCAACTTTCATAGACTTGATGAACCAAGTGTTCAAAAAGTACTTGGACATGTTAGTTATAGTCTTCATCGATGACATTCTTGTCTATTCCCAAAGCGATAATGATCACGTAGATTACCTCAAAATCGTACTTCAGACTCTCCAAGCCCATCAGTTATTCACCAAATTCAGTAAGTGTGAATTTTGGCTAAGGTCAGTAGCATTTCTTAGTCATATTGTTTTTGGTGAGGGCATTAGAGTTGATCCTCAAAAGACCAAAACTGTGAGAAACTGGCCTAGACTCATCTCTCCACCAGACATCAGGAGTTTCTTGGGTTTAGCTGGCTATTACCGTCGATTTTTTGAAAGGTTTTTGTCTATTGCATCCCCCATGTATAGATTGGCTCAGAAGAAATTCAAGTTTCATTGGTCAGATTTTTGTGAGAAGAGTTTCTAGGAGTTGAAGACTCGACTCACCTCAACCCCAGTATTGACTCTACCAGATGGTTCAGATGGGTTTGTTGTGTATTGTGATACTTCTAAAGTAGGTTTGGGTTGTGTCCTAATACAGAGAGGTAAGGTCATCGCCTATGCCTCTAGACAGTATTTAGTGTCCTAAATAAGCCTACTTATGCTAGCTTTAGTGCACCCAGTATTCTACGTCTCCTTGCTAAAGAAATTTATGGGTTACCCAGCAGTCATAGTTCCCATAGAGGGTGTAGATATTTAGAATGATATCTCTTTCGAAGAGGTTCTAATCCAAATCCTTGATCGTCAGATTCACAGACTAAGGAACAAAAAAGTTCCCTTGGTCAAAGTTCTTTGGCGGAATCAGTCCGTTGAGGGAGCTACTTGGGAAGCAGAAGCAGATATGCGGACTAATTATCCTCATCTCTTCTCCGTAAACTTAGATTCATCTTAAGGTAACAGTCTTCCTTAGATTTACTCAGTCCCATGTTTGGTTACAATTAGAAACTTCAGTTAACATTGCATATCATCTTCATGACAGTCATGCATTCATGAATAAGTTCAACCATGTACTCATGCATCATATATGCATGTTTAATATGAAAACTTAGTTTATCAGTAGTATCAGTCATGTATTCCATGCTTCAGTTAAACATGTTCAGTATGTAAAATCGGTCTATCAGTACTTCCTATCTTAATCAGTCTCATTCGAGGATGAATGTTCCAAGGGGGAGATATTGTAATACCCTGTATTTCCCTAGCTCAGTTTAACTCTCTATACTCGAGTGTCTCTATATAAATTTTTCAAAATACACAGAATTTTAAAGTTTAAGGCTTACCATTACATAGTAAATTCAGTCAGCTTTCCAATGATATAAAATTCACCCAAATCCAATAACCGGGTGAAAAGTTAGAGCAATTTTAGTAAAATAGCATGCCACCTAGTGCAACACCGCATTGTGGATCCAGTTCAAATGGAATTAGTCAGTTTACAGTGAAGCTCCATGATAATGGCATGTTGCGCCATTGTTCCAGTTCACAATTGTCATTTTCCAGTGAGGGACCGCGATCTTACCGCATCGCACCAAGAGACATTTTCTTAATTGTCAAAATCCAGTAAGACTCTGAGATGGTGCCGCATCGCGCCAAGGGTCATTTTTATATTCTTCCCTTTTTGAACAGTCCTAGCCATTTCCAGTAGCTCACCGCGATGCCGCCGTATTGTGGAGAATCCCAAAATTGGGTTTTTCAGTGATGAATTTTAATAACTTTCCAGGGTTCAGACTTATTAGGGCCCTAATAAGTCTAAACACGAGATTAATGCCCTAAATATCCTATTATATCATTATTTACTCACTTTCTCTCAAGATTAAATCATTCTCTCTAAAAAGGGAAAAACCCTATTTTTCAAGAATCAAGAAAAATCTCAAGAATTCCTCCAAGAACCTTTAAGAATTAATCTTCTCAGGTATGTTAGGTGTTCATCCTGGGTTTTCTTTCACCCATGGAGTCCAAGAAACCTATTTAAACATATAAGTTTATACATTTATGATTTCGATGCTTGAAATTGGTTGTATTCATGATTCATGATATTAATTGGGTTTCAATTCATTAATTAATTGCAAGTTTCATAATATTGAATAACATGTGTGATGAATATATGACTATCTTGATAAACCCTTGAATTTTGAAAGTTTGTATTGTATCCATGATGTTCAAGTGTTGACTAATTTTATGTGAAATAATTATGATCCCCAAGTGTTTGATAAAATACCTATGTGAATTGAATAGGGAAATCATGACATGTTATTATGTGTTCCCATTCATGTACAAGTTCATGTATCTCAAGTGTTTGACAAAATACCTAGGTGAATGTATTGTTAATAAGTATCTATTGTTGTGCTTTTAAGATCATGCTATGCTTTACTCTCCATGCTATCGAGTCCTGGGGGTATTCTATACCCAAAAAATCTAGTTGTTTACCTAGAGTTACAATAGTTACAAAATAGTCTCAGTAATGTCACAATTAGTAGTACTCAGCCAGTTACAGAACTCAGTGAAACTCAGTATTAGTCTAATTCAACTCAGTATAATAAGTAGTGTCATTCCGTTGGGGGTAGGATTCAACACCGAGTAAACCCAAGGATGGGGGCCCACCTGCCAGTAGAGGGTGTGACCCTTAGTAGTAGTCCTTGCATTCCAGAACAACATAGCCAGCATAGGTTGAGATATCATCCTATCAGTTGAGGTTTGATAAGGTGTTTTACCTGCCAGTTGAGGGTACCACTATTCTCATTAGGGCACCTACCAGATAAGGGTGACTCTTCAGCTTGTCCTTACCCATGGCATGGTTCTGACACCCTTTTAGTTGGGGTTATAGGTTAAACCCCAATTAGTTCAGAGAGGGGCATGTCGGTTAGATGATTAACTCCTACAGTTTCAGTTTTAGTCTCAGTACAGAACTCAGTTCAGTTCTACAAAATTAAGACTTTCAGGCACAGTTAATTAGTTATCAGTAATTCAGTTATCAGTAATTTTAGATATCAGTTACTCAGTTATCAGAAATTAGTACTCAGATTCAATAAAAGCTCAGATACAGTATACATGTATATGCACAGTATTGCATACTTAGTATTTTACAGCAATTTTAGTGATCCATGTACTCTTACTCAGTTATTTTATATCATTTAATCAATTATTTTTCATGTATATGAGCCCTTGCATTCAGCCTTACCTCATCTAGCATACCAGTATATTCCACGTACTGACGCATACTCATTCTTTGCACTATGATGTCTCATATCATAGGTTTGAATGCTCAGGTTCCTAACCGCGCTTAGGCAGATTCAGTTACCAGTAGCCGATTCAGTAGTGAGTCTGCATCTATCGACGATATGCTTTTATTTTAGTATTTCAGTAGGTTCAGTATTTTAGTAGTCAAAGTTTGTTGGGGGCTTGTCCTATCGAATCTATATCTAGATAGTTTAGTTAGAGGCTTTTCAGACTAGGCTAGTTCAAACAGTACTCAGTTTTTCAGATATTATTTTCAGTTACTATATTTATCAGTATTCAGATTATGAATGTTATGGCATTCTAACCTATTTTTTCATTATTTCAGTATTATTATTCAGTGCTCATAGTAAGTACCATTCATGGGTTAGCCTGTGGTCCTTTGGGGTCATAAACACAGTGTGGCATTTGAAGTGTAGACTCAGGGCGTTACACATAGGGATGATGGAAATTTAGGCGGAGAGGAGGAAAGATTAGGGGAGAAGGATTTCAACAACAACTCCATTCTCGAACTCTCTGTAGTATGAGCATTTAGCAATTGTTTAGTGAGGTCTTTAACTTCTACATTTAGATCTTGAACCTCCTGAGTGAGTTCTGCAACTTTGACTTGGAGTTTTGCATTTTTTGCTGCAAGTTCCTTTGTGGCACCAAGTCCCTCTGAGTACAACTTATGATTCTGCATCTTTAAGTGCACTATCTCAGGATCCTTTGCAGCTAACTGGATCCTCATCTCCTCCATCTTCTTACTTAAATTCTCTTGAGCAGCCAAAAGTTTTAAACTTTTGTTTGACTATTCCAGGTGTCCTCTTTATTTCCAATCACTCCAAATTGATTAAACACCCTATTTAAGAAGTACCCATATGGCATCCCATGTTTGCCTTCCTTCTCTATGATTACTTTATTCATGTGCTCTATCATTAGAGCAGACAAACTTATCAACTCAAATTTACTCAAACACTTAATCAAGAACAAATCAAAGCAAAGACAATGGCTTTTTTCTTTGATCTAGGCAAAATGACCTTATTCACAAATTCAAATACTAATTGGAACTCACTTGTGAGAAATTTCTTTCTCACTCCAGCTATTGATGCTCCTCCTGCCTTATAAGAATTTATCATGAACTCAGTTGAATCATGTTGCTTTAGAACAACCTCACCTCAATTATAGGCACATATATGATTTTCCCTGCTGACTCTTCATCCAGTTTGATTTGGTTTCCTTTCACTTTGATAGTTAAGCTTAACCCATCATCTGAGAACTCCATTGTATAGTAAAATTCCCTCACTTCTGCTTCAAAAACTATGGGAGCTGGTTCCTCCAAGAGGTGTAACCATACCTGGTATTTCACATATTCCATTAACTACTATGCCTGGTTTCTTATGAATCCTGGGACTAAACACTTTCCTAAACAATACTTTCTGTGATTTTAAAATCTCATTCCTTTTCTCTCCTGACTCAACCTTCTTTTCTTCATATTTTTTTCTTCTTTTGAAATCACTACTTGGCCCCTCTTTTTCAATAACTTTTCTTTACTTGGGACCAGTTCCCTCAGATACTTTCTTTTTTTCACAATAATATGTTTCTTTTTCATTCCTACGAGGCTACCAGACTTTGAAAGGGAGTACCTGGTCCTTCCTAGGAAATGAATTTGTTGTATTTTTTGTCTATTGTCGCAGAATCATCAGGATAATGTTCCTATCCTCTATAATTTCTACAACTTAAACATTCTATTCATATATTACAACAACTTTTTTGAGCTTTCTTATCTTAGTGGTAGAACACTTGTTAGACTTCATAGCATCAACTAACAACTTTTTTCAGATCCCTTAGTTGAATAAGAATGTAATACCCTGAGAATCCCAACCGATAGTAGAACCATGCTTCAAGCTCATGAGAAATAAATTATAGTGATTTGATGGTTTTATGATCAAGTTATAGGTATATTAAGTCCTCAAATACATTCTAGCTAATAGATGAATCAAAACATTCCTTACAGATTGAATTCTTGAGAAGGACATTGTCATAGTCAACTTCAAATAATCATATACCCCATTATAAAAATAATTTTTGAGATCATCACACACCAAAATATATATAATTGAATTATCTTTCCAACTATACCAATTTTGCCAAAATCCGGCATCAGAGTAAAATGTTATGATCGTTTTACTGAGAGCTGTCCGAGCTGTCCAGGAGCGACGGGCAAGCTGACAGACCGTCAATCAGTGATGGACCATCGCTTTGGCAATCATAACTAAAGCATTAAGGCTATTTTATGGCCCTAAATTTATGGTTGGAGTGATGGTTAGTCACCAGAGTGATGGTCTGTCACTTAGACCGTCAGTTTTGTCCGAAACAGCGCTGAAACGCCATTTTAAAAAGATTTTTGGGTCTTTTTCCACCCTATTTAACACTCAATCATGTCAAATCAAAGCATATAACTCCCCATTCATACATAACATCAAAATTAGGATTTTTTTCAAGATCAAAACCCAAGAACAGGATTCAAACCCTTCTCTAAGAAAACTCAAGAATCAAAGCGTCATCATTCAAGAACCTTCACAAAAAGTTAACCTCCTTCAAGATTCAAGCTTTTGAGGTATTCATAGTTTTTATTCATGGACTCCTTTCGTCCATGAATCCCAATAATCTCTTTTCTAAGTTCAATTTTATGGATTTCTTTTTGAATCTCATGTTGGTTTTTTTTTTTATGTTGAGAATGATCAATTGAATTCAAATCCATGTTGGGTGGTCAATTTATATGGAATTGATTTGTATAGATGTATATTTATGTGAAACTATGGTTAAAGGCTAGGATGATGAAATTAGATTTGAATTATGATGTTTAATTATTGTATAATGATGTTTATATGTACCGTGCCTACCATGTGTTTGATTAAATGCCTATATGAAGGAAAAGTGCCCAACTAGTATGATATCATGAAATCCCCAATTATATACAAGTTTATGCATATCATATGTTTGATGAAGTGCTTCAGTATATGAATTGTGGATTATGATGTTAGTCATGTGTTCAAGTAAGTCATGCTATGTCAGTTTCTTTCCATCGAGTCCTGGGGGTACTTGTACCCGAAATATTAGTTGTGTGCCTAAAGTCATGTCATGGTTTCATGATACTCTCAGTCAAGCTATGATCCATAGAACTCAGTCATCCATGTGACTCAGGAAAACCCAAAAATCTCAGTAATCTCAGTAGTTCAGTAATCTCAGTGATCTCAGTACTCAGTAATCTCAGTAACCTCAGTATTCCCAATCAATCTTAGTAACTACAGTACTCTTAGTCAGTCCTTAGAACTCAGTACATTCTGCCAGTTAACAAAACTCAGTAAATTCAGTTGAGCTCTGCTAGACAATACCACTAGTATCAGTTCATTTTAGTTAATCAGTTCAACTTAGTTAATTAGTTCAGAGTCTTTTAGATGGGAGTAGGATTCAGCACTGAGCGAGCTTAGGGATGGGGAATCACCCGCTAGATAGGACTGAGATCCGTAGAAGCAATCCCTAAGTTCTAGAACTACATAGCCAGCATATGTACGAGATGTTACCCGTTAGATAGGACTAACATACTCAAGGATTATCCGTTAGCATATTTAAATGTATAAGACTGATCTCAGGGCTCACCCGTTAGATTAGGATTGATTCTATAGTAGTTATCTTTACAAGTAGCGCAGTACTGACACCCTTATAAGTGGGGTTATTGGTTGGACCCCAGTTAGCATAGTATGGGGCATTCAGTTAGATGAATACATCCACAGTTTTAGTTACTGAATTAGGACTGTCAGATAAAGTCAATCTTTATCATTATAAATAGACTCTGGGATAGCCCACTAGATATGGCTTATCTCAACTATGGTCAGTTAGTATCAGTATCATCAGATTTAAAGATCACCCGCTAGATAGGACTGGTCTCAGATTCAGTTACTCAGATATAGTATGGAACTCAACTAGTTCCATCAGATTTAGGACTGTCAGATACAGTCACTCATGTTATTAGTTATGTTAGTTATTAGAACTCATGTTATCAATATTCAGCTTTAGGATTGTTAGATACAGTCAACCAGACCAGTTTTTCATTATTAGAACTGTTAGACATTGTTATTCATGTATCAGTAACATAGTATTAGTCCCTCAGTATTCAGTAATATAGTATCAGTCTTTCTCACTCATTACTGACTTAGATGTCAATATCAGTAAACTCAGTAGTCAAATCTTAGTATTCAGTCCTATCATGATCTCAATTATAGTTACATAGTCATGCATGTATTCTCATGTTCATGTTAGTCAGTTAGTATTGTTTATGCATATGAACCATTTGCATTCAGCCTACTTCACTTGCATACCAGTATATTCAAAGCACTGATGCATTTTCACTATGGTGTCTTATACCATTGGTTTAGAAGCACAAGCTCCAGAGCATCAGTAGTATCCAAGTTTAGAAGTCAGAGTCAGTTATGAGTCCTCATTCTTCGAGGACATAATGATTATATTATTATTTTAGTTTTCAGTTTATTTCAGTAGTCAGAGTTAGTTGGGGGACATGTCCTATCAAGTCCCTTTTCAGACAGTTTAGAGGCTTTAAGACTATAGCATGTCAGACAATTATTTCAGTTATTCTGGTATTGATATACCATATTTTAAATTATGTACTAGTATTGAACCTTATGGTCTTTTGGTTCATGTTTCTATATTATACAGTCTTTTATGGAGTATACAGGTACAAATATCAGTCATGAGTTAGCTTGTGGTCCTTTGGGGTCATGAGCACCGTGTAACATTTCGGGTACTAGATTTGGGGTGTTACAAACTTAGTATCAGAGCCTAAAGTTCAATAGCATCCTAGGAAGTCTGAAAAGCCCCATCTAGTAGAGTCTTGTACATGCGTGTGTTGTGCACCACATTATGTGCAGGTGGCTATGAGATGTTTTAGGAACAGTATCCTTTTTTTCAGTATTCATGTCGTGCCAGTGAGCATAGGCTCAAAGTTAAACTCTCAGTCTAATCTATTTCTCCACTTCTTCTACAGAACATGCCTCCTAAAAAAAGAAATAAAAATCAGTTATCCCCTCAGCCCAAAGAACCTTTGGGCAATCATGTTTTTCATGCAAAGTTCAGGACCATATTCACTACTCTTGTTCAGTCGGTCACCACCCAAAATGAACGGCTACCAGTCATTCAGGCCAACCTAGTGGCCAACTTAGCTGCAACCAGGATTCGGGACTTCACCCGAATGAACCCTCCATACTTTCTTGGGTCTAAGTCAGATGAGGACCCTCAGGAATTCCTAGATCAGGTTCAAAAGGTGAAAGATATCATGGGGTGACTATTGTTGAGAATACTGAGCTAGCTACATATCAGTTGCAGGATGTGGATCATACTTGGTTTAAGCAGTGGAAGTTAGAAAGGGAAGATAAGGCAAGGCATATAGAATTAGAATAATTTGTCACTGCATTCTTAGAGAGGTTTTCCCCTAGATCTTAGAGATGCTAAGGTTCTAGAGTTCATCAACCTCAGGCAGGGTAATATGACAGTGAAAGAGTATTCTCTTAAGTTTACTCAATTAGCCAGATATGCCTCTCATGTGGTTGCAGACAGTAGGGTCAAGATGAGTAAGTTTGTGTCAGGGGTGAATGATAGTGTGGTTAATGAGTGTAAATCCGCCATGCTGAATAGTGACATGACTTTAGCCAGACTTATGACCCATGCTCAACAGATAGAAGAGCAAAAGATTAAGATAAAGGAAAAGTAGAATAAGAGGGCGAGGACAGGTAGTTTCAGCTTTGCTCAGCCTAAGTCAGGGGGTGGTATCCATTCTTAGTATAGTCATATGCTTTCATTCCCAGCTCCATCTTCAGCTAGTGCACCAGTACCTAAGTTCGGGAATGACCTTCGTGATGGGTTGCCAGGATTTGATACCCAGGGTAGTGACAATAGGATTCTTACCTATCCTCTTTGTGAAAAGTGTGGTAGAAATCACCTAGGTTTGTGTAGAGTAGGCGGTGAGGTATGCTATAGATATGGTAAGCTAGGCCACAAGTTGCGGGGATATAGAGTAAGGGCTCAGAAGGGAAAAAATTTACGCCAGCAGGGTGTCACTTTCAGTACCACTAGTGATCAGCGTCAAAATAGGTTTTATGGTCTTCAGACTCGCCATGATCAAGGAAATTCCCCCAACATAGAATCGGGTACGTTATAGTCCCTTCATACTCATGATGTGCATTGTTAGATCTTTTGCTCTCATTTTAGCTTAAGATTTTCAGCATGAGTTGTTGAGTCATGAATCAGTCCGTTGATGCCCTGTGCATCGCTCTAGTATCTCAGTAAGATGAGCGTTCTTAGAGGGTGTCCCAAGGGGAAGATACCCCATTATTCCTTAACGCTCTCATGTCTTAAATTTAGTTTATCTTCACATAAAGAATCAAGTTAGAGTAGAGGGTACTCATAAGTTAGCCCTCAAGGTAAGATCTCAGTCCTGAGCCATGTATTTAGGGGCTTAGTTCAGTTCATGAAATTCAGTTTATATGTCATGTTTTGGCCTCAGGCATGTTCTCAGGTTCCCATTCATGCATACTTCTAGCATAATTATGGGGTCATCAGTACTTTTTACTTACATAGCATTTTTCTTAAACTTACTTATTTCCCTGTTCAAATTATCATTACAAACTTGGTATTCAGGTCATGATCAGATCCCCATGACAAACTTGGTACTAAGTACTCTTGCATATCTAGTCATGCATTCATATATCAGTTCGGTCATGCAATTATGCATCAAATATGCATTCTCACTGCAAGAAATTTAGTTCATTAGTACATTCAGTCATGTATTCATGAGTCAATTATCCATGCATCAGATATGCAAGAATTCAGTTTATCAGTCATGCATCAGACATGCATGTTCAGTATGTTATATTTAGTTATCAGTCATGTCAGCTCTGATATTATGTTCCAGTTATTCATGTTCAGTATGTATGTCAGTTTATGTTTTTCCCTTCTCTCACTCAGTCTCAATCGAGGATGAATGTTCTCAAGGGGGAGATATTGTAATACCCCGAGAATCCCAACCGATAGTAGAACCATGCTTCAAGATCATGATAAATAAATTATAGTAATTTGATAGTTTTATGATCAATTTAGATGTAATTCCTCAAAAACGTCCTAGCTATTAGACTAATCAAAATATCCCTTACCGATTGAATTCTTGAGAAGGACATTGCCATAGTCAACTTCAAATGAGTGTATCTCCCATTATACAAAGAATTTTTGAGCTCAAGACCCACCAAAAGATATATAATTAAATTATATTTCCAACAATACCAATTTCGTAAAAATCCAGCATCCGAGTAAAAAGTTATGGCCGTTTTACTGAGAGCTGTTCGAGCTATCCAAGAGCGACGGGCAAGGTGACGAACCGTCACTTTGGCCGTCATAACTGAAGTAGTAAGGTCATTTTATGGCTCAAAAATAATGGTTGGAGTGATTTTTATTCACCAAAGTGACGGTCCATCACTCAGACCGTCAGTTTTGTCCGAAACAGCGCTGAAATGCCGTTTTAAAGGGATTTTTGGGTTTTTTCCACCCTATTTAATACCCAATCATGTCAAATCAAATCACATAACACCTCATTCATCCATAAAATAAAAATTAGGGTTTCTTCCAAGATCAAAACACAAGAATAAAATTCAAACCCTTCTCCAAAGAAACTCAAGAATCAAAGCGTCACCATTCAAGAACCTTCAAAAAAAGTTAACCTCCTTCAAGATTCAAACTTTTGAGGTATGCATAGTGTTCATTCATGGAATCATTTCATTCATGAAGCCCAAAAATATCTTTTCTAAGTTCAAGTTTATGGATTTATTTATGAATTTCATGTTGGGTTTGTTTTGTTTATGTTGAGAATGATCAATTAAATTGAAATCCATTTTGGGTGATCAATGTTTTGTGGAACTGATTTGTATAGATGTATATTTATGTGAACCTATTATTAAACCCTAGGTTAATGAAATTAGAGTTAAATTATGATGTTTAGTTATTGTATAATGATGTTTATATGTACCATGCCTACCATGTGTTTGATTAAATACATATATGAAGGAAAAGTGCCCAACTAGTATGATATCATAAAATCCCCAATTATATACAAGTTTATGCATATCATATGTTTGATGAAGTGCTTCAGTATATGAATTATGTATTATAATGTTAGTCATGTGTTCAAGTAAGTCATGTTATATCAATTTCTTTCCATCAAGTCCTAGGGGTACTTGTACCCGAAATATTAGTTGTGTGCTTAGAGCCATGTCATATTTTCATGATACTATCAGTAAAGCTATCATCCATAGAACTCAGTCAGCCATGTGACTTAGGAAAACCTAGAAATCTCAGTAATCTCAGTATTTTAGTAATCTCAGTGATCTCAGTACTCAGTAATCTCAGTAACCTCAGTATTCCCAGTCAATCTCAATAACTACAGTACTCTCAGTTAGTCCTCAAAACTCAGTACATTTCTTCGGTCAACGGAACTCAGTAAATTCAGTTTAGCTCTGCTAGACAATACCACTAGTATCAGCTCAGTTTAGTTAATTAGTTCAACTTAGTTAATTAGTTCAGAGTGTTTCAGATGGGAGTAGGATTCAGTACTGAGCGAGCCTAGGGATGGGTAATCACCCGCTAGATAGGACTGAGATCCCTAGAAGTAATCCCTAAGTACCAAAACAACGTAGACAACATAGATACAAGATGTCACCCATTATATAGGAATGAAATACTCAGGGATCACCCGTTATTATATTTAACTGTATAGGACTGATCCCATGGGTCACCCGCTAGATTAGGACTGACTCTATAGTAGTTGTCTTTACTAGTGGTGTGGTTCTGACACCCTTCCAATTGGGGTTATAGGTTGGACCTCAGTTAGCATAGTATGGGGCATGTCGGTTAGATGAATACATCTTATAGTTTCAGTTATAGAATCAAGACTGTCAGATACAATCAATTTAGCTCAGTAGTATAGATTTAGGACTATCAGATACAGTAAATCCTTATCATTATAAATAGACTCTGGGATCACCCACTAGACATGGCTGATCTCAACTATGGTCAGTTAGTATCAGTATCATTAGATTTAGAGATCACTCGCTAGATAGGACTGATCTCAAATTTAGTTACTTAGATATAGTACTAAACTCAGCTAGTTCTATCAGATTTAGGACTGTCAGATATAGTCACTCATGTTATTAGTTATGTCAGTTATCAGAACTTATGTTATCAGTATTCAGCTTTAGGACTGTCAGATACAGCCAACCAGACCAGTTCTTCATAATCAAAATTGTTAGACATAGTTATTCATTATTAGTAACATAGTATCAGTCCCTCAGTATTCAGTAATATAGTATCAATATTTCTCACTCATTAGTGACTTAGATTCTAATATCAATAAACTCAGTAGTCAAAACTCAGTATTCAGTCCTATTATGATCTCAGTTACAGTTACGTAGTCATGCATGAATTCTCATGTTCATGTTAGTCAGTCATGTAGTATCGTTCATGCATATGAACAATTTGCATTCAACCTACCTCACTTGTCTACCAGTATATTCAAAGTACTGATGTATTTGCGCTATGGTGTCTTATACCATAGGTTTAGAAGCACAAGCTCCAGAGCATCAGTAGCATCCAGGTTTAGTAGTCAGAGTCAGCTGTGAGTCCTCATCCTTCGAGGACATAATGATTATATTACTATTTAAGTTTTCAGTTTATTTCAGTAGTCGGAGTTAGTTGGGGACATGTTCCATTAACTACTTTTCAGACAGTTTAGAGGCTTTCAGACTAGAGCATGTCAGATAGTTATTTTAGTTATTTTGGTATTGATATACCATATTTTTAGTTATGTACTAGTATTGAACCTTATGGCCTTTCAATTTATGTTTCTGCATTATATAGTCTTTTATGCAGTATACAGGTACAAATATCAGTCTTGGGTTAGCTTATGGTCCTTCGGGGTCATGAGCACCGTGTAACATTTCGGGTACCAAATTCGGGGCGTTACAAGAATCTAGCAACTTTTACACCAGAATCAATCACTTTCTCTTAGACTTTACCGCCTCTTTGTTTTTTCATAGGCCATCTCAAAGGTGGTTCATCCTCATTCTTCTCATTTAGAGGTATCACAATTTTTCCATCCTTGTTATATTATCCTCTCACCTACTATTTGTTCTACACTAACAGAGCTTTCCTTGATTATATGCAAGGAGAAGTAAATTTTTAGCTACCTAGTTTTCACTGTAGGAAAGATCAGACCTCTTCACTGGTTTTCCTCATTAAATAGTTGGGAAATGATGGAATTTAACTCAGAAGATATAGGGGAACTAGGTACTTGAGGGATTTCTTGGAGTTTTGTATTTTTTGGTTCTTTAAAAGAAATGAGGATTTGAGAGTCTTAAGATAATTTAGGTTCTTCTTAGGAAGGAGAGACTTCATATTGAGGGATTTATAGTTTGATTGGTGAGCCAAAACCAAGATTTGATCCTCTACCATGGATGAATCAATAGAAATTAAAATGGTTGAGGAATTTTTGATGGGGACAGACTCATTTAGGGGTTTTGAGATTTCTGAAGATGATTCAATGTGTAGAGTTGACATAGGTTCTTGTTGAGGACTTGAAGATACGTCTTCTATTGTTTTAGAGTTTAGAGGATTAGAATAATCGATTTGATATTATTCTAATAGATTTTTAGGGGATTTTTTGAGTTCAAGGTCTTTAACTGGAGTTGAGAAAGTGGGAGTATCTTACATTTTGAGAATTTTGTGAAAGAACGAAAAAAGACCAGTTTAGTTTAAAGTTAAAGGACTATTGGAAAAGATGATTTGAGTTATTTTTTGAAGAGAATAAAAAAGATCAATTTGGTTTAGTAATTTATGTGAAGTGACCAGTGTCATTAAAAATGTGCCTTTTTAAAATCACGTGTCTAACTTAATAGGAGCAACTCTTTACATTGCTATTGACAGCGTTGGCTCAGATAAGAAAGGATGTGTGGCCTTTTAGATAGAATATTATGATTATTAAAGCATGTTGTTTTGGTACTAACTTTGAGAGATGGGACTATGTCCCTCTCTTTATTGAGAGAATCCTTAATTTTGTGCAGTCACATCTGTCCTCTTCCAAAGCTGTTCCTATGGGTGTATACCTACAAAGGTATAGTACTGAGTTAGACCAATCTGTACCTACTTTATCAAGTATACCTTTTTCTTGATCATATCCAATTTTTGAAAGAAAAACTGATTACTTTAGCAGGTCAAGTTAATTTGATCAATTTCAGCTTTAACTTGTTAGTTTTTAGTACACCACTTTATTCTGAAAAAAAGTTCTGAAAATGGGTCTGGGGACCAGGTCCCAGACATAACATCTTTTAAATTACTCAGATTTCTTTTGTATTGTATTGAACCACTTAGCATCTTTCTAAACCATTTTCATAATTTTGAGCTTGCTTTAGGACACGAATGTTGAGAATTCCATGAAATTTCTTACTTGAGCTCTTATTTGGACGCAAGTATCCAAAGGTGAAGTTAGAATTTCAAGGGGATGAGAAGATCCATTCCTCCATTTTAACCTTCTGAGATGAGTTTTATACGGACCAAGTCCCTGAAGAAGTTGATAGGACCCTTCTCGATATTCTTTTAACTAGAATTGGGGTTTGTGACTGAGATCTTGGATCACCATCACTTGTATCATTCTCGTCTGCATCCATTAGTCCTTGACCATTATATTCATCAATACCAACCCCTTGAATAGAAAAGAGTTCTTCAATGTTAGAATATTTCTCATCATATGGATTTACCAACTTTCCAGACTCATCAAGGATCACATTCACACTTGCTTCAACACATAGAGTTCATTTTGTTGAAAACTTTGTATGATTGGCTTGATAAGATATAGTCCGAAAGTACAACTTCATTTGAGTTTGTTGGGCAAAAAGAATGACCAGAACCTCATAGACTTCATCCTTAGTTCTCACAAATATTTTCCAGGTGAAGTTGGAGAGGTCATCCTCAATGATAAACACATACTTCTTTTCTCTTCTAGTTTAGACTTGTTTTTTGGAAATTTCATCTTGGGTATCCCAAGGACCAGGTCCTTTGGAATCAATTGTTTTATGAAAGAGGAACTGACATATCCTAGCATATTTTTGATTTTCTGGACTTTGAGAAAAACTCTTCCAGACTTCAAGCTTGACACAGTAATTCCATCAAATGAGAGTTTAACCTTATTGCCTTTTCAAAATGAGATACCTCTACCTTGAAATGTCTTGAGAGAGAAAGAGAGAGAATGCAGTCAGACCTTCCAGTTATATGATTTAAATATTTACTTATCAAAGAACCAGTTCTGACTACATTCACTTTGTCCTACTTGCAAACAAAATTATTTTGTTAGATTTAGGAACCCATTTGAGTTTGAGTTCCCAGTAGGAAGACAGGGGTATGATCAAATCTTTCTTTGCCCATCTAGGTAATGAGAGCTTCTTCATATTCTTTAAAGGTTTGGAACCCTTAGGATAGGTATAACCTTGCTGGATATATCTAACACTGCTCATTCTAGCTCTAATCCAACATTGACAGTTTTTCTTTATATGATCGTTTCTCTCACAATAAATTCATAGAGGTTTGTGAACTTTGTTTCTAACATCTTCAACAACCTTACCTTGTGACCCAAGTGATTGAGATTTGTACTGATACCCAAGGCTCTTACCATTACTTTCACCTTGACTAGT
Organism: Capsicum baccatum var. pendulum; assembly: GCA_030864225.1. Classification (NCBI taxonomy): domain Eukaryota; kingdom Viridiplantae; phylum Streptophyta; class Magnoliopsida; order Solanales; family Solanaceae; genus Capsicum; species Capsicum baccatum. The sequence continues at coordinate 81,007,937 of CM061557.1, read as the reverse complement.
TAAATTGGAAAGGATCTGTGAGGATGTGGTCCATTATAGAGATTTATTAAGTTCTCCCTTCAGATGGACCAGGTCCCTTTCTAACTCCTCATTCTTATGGAGTGCAGTCATGAGATGCTTTTGAGAATCCTTCAATTTTTCTTCAAGATTAATATGAAATTTTGATGCTTCATTCTTCCCTTTACTATCAAAAGCATCTACTTTCTCCAGTTGACCCACCAAACTCAGATTTTCAGATTTTAACTCAGTAACCTATTCCTTAATTTCAAATATCTAGTGATTTAAAGCAATGAATTCAATCTCTTTATTCTCTACCTTCTCTTCTAGAGAATTTTTCTCAGCAGTCAGTTCACACATAGAATCAATCAATACATTAGCAAGTTTTTTTATCTTTCTAGCAGAGTATTTTTCCAAGTTTTCTTTAATTTTAGAAAGATTTACCTCATTTCTTTTTCATTTTCAGTGTTTTCCATGAGAGAAAACAAGGCATCAAAAGTTATTTTTTCATCTTCCACTCCAGCATGGAAACATCTTCATGCTTTCCATCTTACTCAGATTCACTAGAAGAATCCCCGTAGACAGCTAAGGCTTGCTTGATTGCAAAATCAGCTACAACCTTATTTCTTGACCTTATAGGAACCTGGTCCTTTTTCTTTCCTTTGTCACCTCTAGTCTTGAGGTATTCCTGGTAATCCATTTTGTGCATTGGATAGTCCTTGATGAAAGTCTCAGTACTTCTATATTTGTGACAAACTTCCACAGTGCCTCCCTTTTTGCTACTACTTCTTCTTCTTTGAAACAACCACTTTTCTTCATTGCTCTAACAATTCTTTTTGCCAAATAGGTAGTGTCTGTGTCCTCTTTACTTGAGTAAGACTTTGTAGCCTTTAAAGACAAATATTTTTCTCTTTTTGCTTTCTTCTTCTCTTGTCCTTGTTGCTTCTTGAGCCCACGAGTCTTCAAATTAAAAATAAGTTCATCCATTATTAGTGTTTTTAGGTTTATTTCCTAAGTGATAGCATTCATTTTTCTTTCCCAGTATTTAGGAAGGACACCAAGAATTTTTCTCACCTGTTTGTATAAAGGAATTACTTCTCTTAAGTAGTGCAACTTAGTGGTGATTGAAGTGAATCTCATATGTATCTCTTGAATAGTTTCTCCTTCTTTTATGTGAAAGTTTCAGAATGAGTAGTCATCATATCAACTTTTGAATCCTTCACATTAGTGGGTGCTTTATGAGCAGTTTTTAAGCAATCCCAGATTTCTTTAGCATTTTCACATGTAGAAATCCTGTTGTATTCATCAGGCCCTATGCCACAAACTAGTAGTTTCTTGGTCTTATGATTCTTCTAAACTTTCCTTCTATCTTTATCATCATACTCTCTCCTCATTTTTACAATCATTCCAGCTATGTCTCCTTCCTTGACCTTTCTTACTGGCACATAGGGACCATCAAGAGTTACATCCATCAGCTCACTGTCCTCAACCATAATAAAGTCATACATCCTAGTTTTCCATCACCCATAGAACTGCTCATTAAATCTAGGTGTTCTAGTGGTAGATTGCCCTAGATTAGGAAGAACAACCGTAATAACTAAATCACTCTAGGTGTTAACCTTTTAGAGTATTCTGGCCCTGATACCATTTGTTGGAACGAAAGGGTTAGACCATAGACAATCAATCTATAAAGTGCTGAAAAACTAAAAACTTTGCTGAAAACTAAAGAACACAAAAATTTAATGTGGAAACCTCCTTTCTCAAAGGAAGAAAAATCATAGCTTGCCCTCATAAGCACTCAACAATACACTATAATCAAAATCTTGATTACAGACACCAATGAAGCTAACTCTAGGCTCCACCAGTTTGTAACAACTCTATTAAACCTACCTTGACACCTCTGCCAAGAAATCACCTCAATACTAGTTAACTTTAAACAATATTGAACTCAGGTAACTTTACCTAAGCACTCTTAAGAAAGCAAAGAATGAATTACTCTTATAGCATAAGTAATTTAGTGACATACCAAGAATCTACTCAAGAACACTCACTCTTTCAGTACATGAAAAAATCAAGAACTTGAGTAATACTGCAAAGTTGAGTTTTCGCCTCTCTCTCACTTCTATATTCCAATCTTGAAAAAACTCACTAATTGAGAAACTGTCTTTTCCTTTTATAGTAGAATAATGATCAGGGTATAAATCTAATTGGCCAGGTGTCCGAAAAGGTAAAAGCTCACCTGCGCAGTTTCTTACACTAGATGACAAAATTGTGTAGGCCTTGTGACAGCTATATGTTTCCATAAAGACCTAGGGACCTAGTCCCTTATTGTCAACTGATCATCATCAAAACAAGATATAACAAGAATAACTCGGGAACATAAAATTCCTAGTCATCTAGAAGACTATATTTGTAATTCTGTATACCTGGCTAATGTTAGCTCATCTTGTTTCTTATCTTCTATCTCTTAAGTCTCTCTTTCTGTCACAAATTTATCTTCCAATAATCAACATATGCTAAATTATTTGTCTAATATTCAAGAACCTATTAATTATAATCAAGTTGTATTGTACAAGGGTTGGAAAGAAGCTATAGATAAAGAGATTTTGGATCTTGAGTGGAACAAAACTTGAGACGCAGTCCAACTACCCCCGATAAAAAGGCTTTACCTTGTAAGTAGGTTTACAAAGTCAAATAACATAGAGATAGAAGCATCTAAAGGTTAAATCTAGGTTAGTGATCAGAGTAGACATTTAAAGGGGTGGTATTTATTTTAATGAGACTTTTTCTCCAGTTGTTAAAATAACTACTATTCGATGTGTTTTAGCTACAATTGTCAAAAGAGGTTAGTGGATCTATTTATTGGATGTTAATAATGCATTTTTACATGGAGATCTTTATGAGGAAGTCTATATGAAGTTTCCTGATGGGATAGTTCCACCATCACCATCTCATGTTTGCAAGCTTAAGAAGTCTATATATGAACTTCGTCAGGCCTCTAGGTAATGGTACTCAAGACTCACAACTGGTCTTAATTTTAAAGGGTTTACTCATTATATTAATGATTATTCTCTGTTTGTTAAGAAATTTGACTATTCTATTTCAATAGTAGCAGTATATGTTGATGACATTTGTTGGACTTATAGTGATAACGTAGAGTTGCATGCATTAAAGTTATTTCTACATGAGGAGTTTTGATTCAAGGATTTTAGAGATTTGTATTTTTTAGGCATGGAGGTATTTAGGGAACCTCATGGCATCATACTTTCACAATGAAAGTTCACAATTATCTCCTCAAAGAATCCGATGTCACACATTTGTCACCTGTTTTACCTCCTCTTGATCCTACGGTAAATCTATGTTTAAATGATGGGGATGTTATTCCTAATCCCACTGTATATAGACATATTCTTGGTTAGTTAAATTACCTTACTCACACAAGGCCAGATCTTGACTTCACTATTTAACATCTTTGCTAATTCATGCAAGATCCTCGTCTACCTCATCTTCCTACCTCATTACATGTTCTTTATTATATATCAAAGAAACCAAGTTTGGTCCTTTTTTCTCAATTCCTCTTCTTTTTTTGAGTTGCTTGCTTTTTGTGACTCAAGTTGGGGAACATGTTCAAATTCAAAAAAGTTTGTTAGTGGATTTTATATATCACTTGGGGGTTCTCCAATCACTTGGAATTCAAAGAAGAAAACCTTTATTTCTCTTAGCTCTGTAGAGGCTGAGTATCATTCTATGAGGTGTGTCATTGCCGAGCTAACATGGTTGGTTCATCTCTTTCATAATCTCTTCATTCTAATATTATTATTTGTTCTTCTCCATTTAGATAGTCAGAAAACAATACATATTTCTAAGAACCCTGTATTTCACGAGAGAACAAAATATGTTGAGATTGATTGTGATTTAGTTTGATAAAAGTTTTTGGATGGACTTATTTCACTTTCATTTGTTCCATATTCCTCTAAATTAGCTGATCTATTCACAAAATCACTCACCAGTCCTCTTCATCATAGTATTTTGGGCAAGTTCGATGTCTGTTCGTCCCCTCCAACTTGAAGAGGGGGTGTTGTTGAGATAATACTATAATTCATTCATTGGATGGGGTCGGTTCACCTGTTTAATGTGATTGCTAAATTCTATTCATCTACTGCAGTGAATGGCTTGTGCCAGCCTCAATATTATCAACCTCAACATTTAATTTCATTCTGTATTCAGAAAATCTCTGTACATATTATTTCTTTCCTTTTGTAAACCCTAGATAAATATTTTGTGTATCCTTATTTAGGCTAGTATCCTACCTTATTTACGAGTTGTATTTCTTTATTATTATTTACCTTATTTAGAAGTCCTTAGGTGTTTAAATTTGGTTTCTTTTAATATTACTTTCATTTCTTACTTGTATATATGCATAAGACATTGTACAAAATTATTACTCAATCAAGAAAAGGAGAAGCAATTTTTTCGCAAATTCTTTTGTCTTTCTTTTTTGCAATTCATTTAGTTCCTTTCAATTCGTATAGAAACTATATGTGTTTCAGTAATATATATAACTGTATAAATTATTTATGTTACCTGCAGCTATACCTAACACATAATTATGTTGCAACTACTCTTTTTGTTTTACCATACTACAGTCTCTATTATAGAATATGATTAAGATAGAACTCTATAATATTTTGTTATCATATTAAATAAAAATTATGGCTAGAGTATAAGTATTTGGAGAGGGATTCAGGGAGAGGGAGGCGAGAGAGATCGAGAGAGAGGGAGGAGAACGGTGAGTGGGGGATATGAGAAGAGAGACTATGTATTATAATTTATTAGAGAAAGTGGCTATAAAATATTACTAATTGAAATTTAGCTTATTTAGGGGGCTTATATTTTTCAAGCTGTAGTTTTCTCAATTGTTTTACGTAAAATATTGCTTGTTTGGCCTACTTTATTGCTGACGAAGTGCACTTTTCTTCCTCTTCTTCTTCTTCTTCTTCTTCTCTTCTTCGGCTTATTCTCTTCTCACTTTGTCCCACTGGCTTGGAAATCACGTGATTTGTCTTGTACAAATTTGGGGAACTTCATCAGGATTCCATATAATAAGTGTTGGGTAATTTTGGGCGTAATAAATATTGGTGATAAGACTTTCTTTTCAGGTGATTTTGGGTGTAATAAGTGTTAAATTTTTTTTTTTTAGAAAACTCACTTGAAAATGACTAAATCTAGAAGTTGAGCAAAGATTGCTCTTAAATATGATGTTGAAACATCAAGCATCTTGCCATCTACCTCTATGTTGTAGGGTTTCAGCAATACAATAATAATGTTTTTGACTCCTTTGTTGCTCCTACAAAGAGTTTTCAAAAAATTATTTTACGTTCTTCTCGCAAATGAAAGAGATTGAAAATGTGGTTAAATTATCAAATTGAGGATAAAAAATATGATCGACTTGAGAAAGCTAAAAAGAGGCTGGAAAATATTGATGATGATGATAATGCCAATCGTCCTATCAAATGGACAAAGAAAAAGAGCAAGATCTGCGATGATATTGTATGCAGATGTTTTATCATAAGAACAAAGGCTATCAAATGAATTTAGATTCAATCAAAGATAATCTCAGTTGAAGGTATCTATAACACCTCAGATTTTTAGCCTATGAATATTTATCACATAGTCCAAGAAACTAAATTTGAAACTTAAAGTCCCAGATATCCACAAATGGATTCATGAGTTGTGAATCAGGTCCGCAGCCCGTGGAACCCAGCCTAGTCTTTCTAATAAAACACAATTTGGTCCATGACTAGTGGAACCAAACCACAAGTTGGGAATCCACTCATGAAACTAGTTCTCAAATTGTTCCAACTCTCAGGTTACCATGATATATAACACAAATTATGGAATAGAACCATGAATCGTGAGTTGATGCATAGAACTATGCCTGTGAATTGACAATTTCTTTGAAAACCACTAGTAACAACAGTATTCATGAAACCAATCTACTAATCGTGGAAACATTCTAAGAATCATAGAATCATTCTAGTAATTTTTAAAAATATTTAAAAAATTTAGTTTTGGATTTTCCTTACTCTATTACCCTATCCCATGATGTTTTTACCTCCAAAATATGTAAATATCAAATTCTTAAATCGTTCTTTTTTTATTCTCTCAAATCAAGTTAAGAGCATCTTTTAAGGCAAATCTAGCATCTAGGATTCTAGTTTTAACAAGATCATTAAGTCTTCTCTTGTCAAAGTTATTGTCTTCAACATGTACGTAAGAATTCAGTGATTAATTCCTTTTATCCCCATGGCCATGTAATTTCAAGATTATAGGCAATTATGTTTAAAGCTATAGTTTTGAACCGTTTTTCTCCTGATTTGATTTTCAAGAAAAGTATACCATTTTATGAAATATTTACCATGCAAACTATAGAATTTTTATGAAGATTATGTCCATCCTTTACTATTGTTTCTAAGATCATATTATAAGATCATTTTATGAAGTTTTGAAGAATAATTTTGTTTTTGAACATAGGTAATTTGCTATTCTTCAACATTAGGATATGCTGTCCACCTTCAAAAATTATAGCACCTTAATTAAAATTATATATTTTCTATTAGATCTACAATCTCATCTACATCCACTATATATAATTGTGTACCCCCAAAAAAGTAAAGATACTAAGCAATTTTATTTACTTCATGAATGAAATTGGATTTATCTTCAAAATACACTACTGAAAATTACCCCTATGCCAACAGTTTTAAAACTATTACAATTTATAAGAATACCATCTTCATATATCTACTGCAACGGTTAATCATAATTCCTATATGTGAGCGTTGGAATAGAGGTATGGCAATGTTTTATGCGATGGGGCAAAAACCATCGCCATAGAGTAACCGACAACAACAATTATTTCTTCTCCTGTTGGAAAAATTATTTTTACCTATAATGATGACTCTTAACCATTGAAATAGCATCTATTGTAAAGTCATTAAACCATTGCAATAGTATCTACTGTGATAATTTTATTATTCTGTTGCAACAAATTTTGCCTGTCTATTGCAACTATTTCGAAAGCCTATAACAATAGTTTATTATTCTATTGTAATATTTTTTGACTACCTATTGCAACTTTTTCAGTAATCTATTGCAATAATTTATTAGCCTCTTGTAACAGTTATTGATTACATATTGCAACAGTTTTGTTGGTCTCTTGCAATAATTTTTGCCTACCTATTGCAACTATTTCTAATAATATTACAACAGTTTATTGAGCTATTGCAATGATTTTTGCCACATGTTGTAACTAGCTCAAATACCAATTGCAATAATTTAGATAAATAATCAATCCTATTGTAAATTAGTATTTACACACAGAGTAAATTATTATATATAATTATATACTCATCACAAATCAAAAACATTTATTAATAATCACATATTTCAAAAAAATATGCAACAAGCTAGTCATCTAAACCCAAAGGCAAAATGTTAATAAAGTCCAAATGATTAGTTAAGTTCTTACATAGTATCAAGTTCGAGTCACAATAAGTTTCAAGAAATTCAATATCAAAAATATTTATATTAGAGCATCTATCAACAATACAAAAATCTTCTTAAGTAAGGTCAATGTCTTCATTCCTTTCTTCATTTTAGACACCTATAAAAAGAGAATAAATAATTTAAACAACACTTAAATGACAATATATTTTCATTTACAACACACCAAAAAATAAGGATTTCAAAATCAATAAAAAGCATTACAAATGAATTAGTCAAAAACAAGGATTTTAAAAAACAATTACAATGATAACCAAACATTACTTCTCTTTGAAGTATTAGTCAAAAACAAGAATTATAATTGCATTAAATATAGAATTCGCACGCCCACATTGAAAGTAACAAGTAATCAATGTATTACATACAAGCACTTCCCTCTCCAGACCAATCAAAATAGTTATAGTTATCATCTGAGCATCAATTCTATACTGGATCCAACAAATTTTTATTTGCAAAGTTGGTTGTTCTAGTGGAACATCGAGCAGTAGACCTAAATTTTTTTTTAAGTTTATTTGATAAAGTTTCTCTCAGATCAATCTGAACTACATATAAGCCGATCGTCTAAAAACTAAGCTGAATTAGATAGTGGGTCATTAACTTGCCAAATTTAAGTAAATTGGAATAACTATATTCTTATGGACTAATAGCACTTGTCAAGTAACAAAAAAATGCATTTTGAGTTCTTTTTCTCATACAAAGTATTTTTGTGACTTATGTATGATATATACAGCTTGGAGGGCCAAATTAAAATGTAAAATTGGGTAGAAGAGATGCAAGGATAGCAAGCCAAGGATCTTCCAATAGCAGCATTCCTCATCCTACTTCTAACCTCAATCAACTCATCTCTAGTTTTAGTGCAGTTGGCCTTTCAACTAGAGACATGGTTGCCTTATTAAGTTTGTTATTTTCCTTATAATTTTCTTACCTTTTGTTATTTATAATCACAGTTGTGTCTGAATCAACTTGTTTGTATCTTCCTTATTTTATCTGTACTGGCTTTCATAAGTATAGGTATTATATGAATAACCCTGCACAACAAGACGTATAGGATATTTGAAAATAAATCATCTAACGTCTATTTTCTTTAATGAGATTTGATCCTTGGTTTACCATAATTTTTACTCCTAAAAAAGAAAAAGAGAAAAAAGAATTAACTAGAATTATGAAATGCCAATTTTAAAAGATTTTTCTAGTTGAAATGATTGATTTGGCTAATTCAAATTCTTGTCATGTTGGGCACCACATAATGAAAACTACTACCTACTAGAAAAATCACCATTCTAGAAACTCAAACTCGAAATCTCTAATTAAGGAAGAAAAGATATCATCTATCCACCATACTATGAAAAATAATTAGTAGGAATTAAAATAACTTTTGTCCATAAATTACTCGACTTTGTCAAACACCATCGTGTAGACCAAAAATATTTAGTTCTTCCAACCAAAAGAGTCCAATGGATTCCTTTGTTTCTTCATCATAAAAATATATTAGTATTAAGACAAAGGGAGATAGTAGTGAGGAAGGATATAGGTTTAAAAATTTAAAGTGCAATTTCTTATTGGATGCCCTCTCATATAGTTATTCACCATCAAAATCAAGTATTAGTAGAAGGGACACAGTGAAAAGGCAATATATTGAAGGGGAAAGTAGTTCATCATCTAAAAGGAAGAAAAACTTCCTACTAGCTTCTTTGATAATATTAAAGAAAAAACTTAAGCCTAATTAAACATTCTTGATATTTAATCATCTACCAAAAATCTTTATGAAGGTAAACATGCATAATCATCAAATTATAGGTTAAAAAAAGTAATACTAAACCCGAGTTCAAAAATAAGTTTCCATGAGAAGATACATGTGATAAAAATATAATTTCCGAAGTTAATTAACCCAACAAGCATTATCATCACTGCCCACTTGTTTACCCTTATCAAGTTAATTTCTTTGGAACACAACCACTGAGGAAAAATTAAGATAGCTAAAACATAAAACACATATTCACATATTCTTATATATAGAAACATGCATATAGAAAAGGTTGCCTGACATAGGGAGAAAAAGAAAGCATCGACTTGTCAAAAATTGTCATGTATAATAAGAGTCATTTTCAAAATTTTAATGGCTTTAAAAGGAACACATCAACTCATGGCAATATTTTTCATATGTACATATTAATAAAAAATTCTTTAAGAAAACATCATAACAACAACATACCAAGACAATTTGTTACAGCAATAGACACAACCAATTAAAAAAGAAAGAGAAGAAAAATTGACGAGAAGAAGAAGAGACAGAACATTACTAATTCATAATATTCCTTTATAGAGAAAGAAAGAAAGAAAGAAGAACAAAAAGAAGAAGAAGGAGGAGAAGAAATAAAGACCGACCTTGATTGTTACTACCAATAAATGGATGATTTATTAGTTGAAATTAGGAATCATAGAAATGGATCTTTGAGTAGTTGATGGTTTATCAGGAAATGCAACTTTAATTGGGGACTTGAAAGGCAGCTCTGACAATGAAGCACCTTTATCTGCGAGAAAAATGTCTCTAGATTCAGGTGATAAGAAGCGAAAACTCCATATTTGATAATACGTCTAATTTATTTCAAATTATACGTGTTGGCTCCCTTAAGCAAATTCTTATAAACCATACAAACAAAAAGTGGTCAACTTCCACACTTTTTACATTTTCACCAGGAGATTGGTCAAGAACAGAATGATAGGTTCACCAATCTCATTTTACATTTTCTAGCATCATAAGCATAAACATTACCTATAAGCAATAGAGGACATGTGTAATGCTTAAGTCAAATAATTCTGACTCAAATAATTTACATACTACTTGATTATCAAGAAGTGTAAATCCTATTCATAGCAAGTTTATTAGAATATTAAGATGAAACAACAGTTGTAAAACTATATCCAAACAATGAATATGCTCTGCTAAACAATGAGTAATTCTTCTTTTAGAAAAATTTTCAACTAAGAATTGTTTTAAAATTTTTTTTGTTATTCTTTGTTAAAAAAACAAAAACAGAAATAAAATCATGCCTACCATAAAGAAATTGGTGTACAATAAACCTATAGAATATAATTTTCCTCACAATTCAAATTTATTTCATGCTTTAGCTTACACCCAAGCAACTGAACAAGCCATTAAACATGCAACTTTCAGTACAACCAAATGATTTTGGACATCCCTCGAGAAACATCAAGGTACCTCCACCACTCTATTTTTTTCTAAGTCATATCAGTTTGTAGAAAATTCATCTTTTGTAGAGTGACTTTCCAAGGTAGAAACTCAATTGTTAAACACAAAACTCAAAATCATTTCTCAAAAAGATAGACCAAAAAAGAACATTTTCTCCAAAAGTTAAACCTATTATTCCACTTTAGAAGTACAATAGTGCATTAATTTTTTCAAACATAGATGATGAAAATTGTAATTTCATAAGAATATCAGCTTTAAGCTAGCTAACTAGACAAAACTCCAATACATTAATAACTCATGTAATAGAAAATAAAAAAAATATGATCTCTTGACGTTAAATTTAGGTTGAAATCGTACCCAGTATCCCACAATTGAATAAATTAGGCTTAAATCATACCCAGTACCCAGCTTATGTTGAGAGGTAATTCCAAAAGAGGACAAAAAAATTAGGTCGAAATCATCAGTTAGAAGTATACACTAATATTATAATCCCCAAATTGAAGAAGAAAACCCAAAAATAGTAAGTGGATTAGCTCTAAAATGAATTTGAGATAGTCACAAACAGCTAGTGGGTTTAAGATTATTGCAAACATAAAATGCGTTTGGGATTATTGCAAAACTGTGTCGCTGCGATAATGGGAATTAATAGTTTGTTATGAATTTGTGCAATTGAGAAAGCGAAATTGAAGAATATCCCAAATTGAAGACAAACCTTAAAATCTCCAGATTAAAGAAGAAAACTCCAAAATAACAAATTCAATCTGAAATAGCAAAGTTTTATTGTAATGGCCTGAACCCAAACACCATAATAATAGGAAAGCAATAAAGATTCACAATACAAATGTACCCTCTTTTGTCTTTTTTTCTGAAGGAAGAGGGAGAAAGGTCGTTGAAGATGGTCAATTTTGCCAGGAAAGGAGATGGTTGATTTTGTCGAGGAAAGAGATGGTCGATTTTGCCGGAGATGGTCGACTTCATAAGATGTGGCTAGAGATGTTTGAGGGAATTGTAGAGAGAAAAGTGAAAATGGCTTGAGAGAGGGAAAATAGTTTTGAGAAAAATAAAGTTGCGGACTTGTGAAAATAATTGGAGGACTTTTGAAAATATTATAGGGAATTTGATAAAAGTTGTAATAGATATTTCTCCCCACAAAGTGTTGCCATAGATACTTTTGTGCAACGGTTTTAATAAAGGTTGCTATACATATTTATATTTCAATGATTAATATATAATAGCGATGGTTATATTACTACATCATAGTAATACAACTATTTTTTTGGCAATGCTAGAACCATTGCAATAGACCCTTTATAGCTAATAATTGACAACCGTTGTCAAAAAGTCCATTGTCATATGCTCAATTTCTGGTAGCGACATCTTCCATTTCTTTCTCTATATATACACAACCATATGTATGATGGAATCAGCTTCCACCACCTCTTTTGAGTCTTGCTTCCTCTTCCTCTGATCCAACAACTATATAAGTCAGTGGTGTGCTCATGCATAGACCAACTGTAACTGTTGATGTTTAGAAAGATTTCCCAGAATTGAGATGTATACTTGCAATGCATAATTAAGTAACTATTAATCTCCCCTGTCAGGTTGAATAGAAAGCGTCTAGGGACTAGCATCTTTTCTTTTATTTGGAGGACTTCTTGGTTATGAAATTCTCTTTTGATCACTAGCCAAGTCAAACACTTCACCTATGTAGGAATCAAGCCTCTCCATATTGTTTTTCATTAATAGTGATTATTTCTAGGTGCCCATTGTATCCCTTTTTTGTATGCACTATTAACTGTGTACTTTCCATCCTTGCTATGTTTCCAAATGATCTTGTCTTGTACATTTGTGTCTAGTTTATTATTTTGGGTTTTTTCTAATAAAAAAGTTACCTTATCTACCTTCTAATCATTAACTATCCTTCTAAAAGAGAGATTCAACGCATGTGTAGACCAACATCCATTGACCCTACTTTCTGGATTGCCGCTAATTGAAAAGAGATCTGGAAATAACTCACTCAAAGGAGTAGTCAATCCAACTATCTTTCCAAAACTTATACTTGTTGCCATATCCAACTTTGAGAATCACATTTTCTTCCATGCAACTCCACAAATTTCTAATAATTCTCCATACTGCCCATCCATATAGTAATATGATTGAATCTATGCACCAGGGGTTTAACTTGCCATACTTTGCTTCTATTACCTCCTTCCAAAGAGTTCTCTATTTACTGGTATATCTCTACAACTACTTCATTAAAAAATTTTTATTTTGAATGCTTAGATTTTTTATGCCTAAACCTCGTCTATCTTTGCTCAACATGACATTATTCTATTTTACTAAGTACTAACCTTTGCCTTCTTTGCCTCTTTGGTAGAGAAAGTTTCTTTGAAGTCTATCTAGTTTTTGGATCACTTTTGAAGGAATAGGGAATAAGGACATCACATATGTAGGAGGAGAGTCCAAGACGGAATTAATCAAACCACTCTCACTTAAAGAAAGATATTGTGCTTTTCACCTAATCAACTTATTTTCTACTTTCTTTAGGACCCCATCCCATATCTCCAATGGGTTGTGTTTTTTTCTTAAGGGAATACCAAAATATGTACTTTGTATCCCATTAATTTTGCATCCTAGGATATTATGCAATTCTTGAATCTGAGGTACATCTTTGAGAGAAATCTGACTACTTTTTCCCTAATCGACCCTTAGACCTGATACTACTTCAAAAAAGTTCAGGATTAACCTATTATAATTCAATTTCTCTACCTGTGGCTCACACATGATAATGATATCAATTGTCTATCATAAGTGACTAGTCTCTTTTTTGCTCCTAGCATGCGCCTTTTATGAAAGCCTCTGATCCATCTTCATTAAGTAGCTATTCTCATTATGCTATCAAATCCCCCCACTACCAAAATAAAGACAAAGAGGGATAAAGGATCCCCTTTTCCCAATCCATGTAAATGGAAAGAATCCAACTAGTTCACTATTAACTAAAACCAAAAATCTCACCATATTTATACAAGCTTCTATCCATTTCAACTATTTGCTATTAAATCCATTTGTTTAGAGATGTTGAGAAGGAAAGACCAATTTACAGGGTCATAAGCTTTATAGACGTCCAATTTTCATAATATCCCTGCATCTCTACTTTTCATCCTTGAATTTATACATTTACCGGTCATAAGTGCAACATCCATAATTTTTCTTCCTTTTATAAAGGTCATTTGATTTTTATCAACCAACTTGCTCACCATATTCTTAAGTCTTTTTGCAAGCAACTTAGTTATAATCTTGTACATCTCTCCTATTAGGTTGATTGCTCTGTAATCCTTCCACTCTGAAGCTCCCACCTTTTTAGGGATCAGAGATATAAAAGTTGCATTGAAATTCTTTTCAAAAGTCTGATTGGAGTGGAATGTAGAGTGTCATTCCAAGATGAAGCCATTTTATGAGAAAATGTGTAACATCCCGAAAATCCAAGTCTAGATTAAAACCATGCTTCAAGTGCAAGTAGAAATAAAAATTCATGTTTTGATAGTATGAGAAATGATTTAGACATGTATTAAGTCCAAAAATGACTCCTAGATCATAGCCAAGTCAAAACCTCCCTTACTAATTGATTCTTGTAAAGTATCTTGCTACAATCAACTTTAAATGAGCATAATTACTTTATTTTAAATTATTTTTGAGCCCAAGACCAACCAAATGATATATATTTTAATTATCTTTCTAGGGCATCCAATTTTAGCTTAATTTGATATCAGAGTGAAAAGTTATATTTAGTTTACCAAAGGGTATTTGTCTGCCAGAGTGTGTTGGATTAGGTGATGAACTGTGGCTCGTCAGGTCAACCCATTAGGATTAAGCGGTAAGACCAAAATTTCATTATTTTTTGATGGTTCTAGTGATGGTTGGTCAAGGGATTCATGGTCCATTACCTGATTCATTGGCCAAACCTGTTTTGCACTATTTTGATGTTTTCTAAGGGATTGTTTGGTCTTTTCCCTCTTTTTTATCACCAAAACTATGTCGTTTAAGCTATCTTAAAGGCTAAAATATAAGGGTAAAATGCCCCAAATTCCTTATTAACTCAAAATTTAGTCAACACATAGAGAGAAAATAGAGAAATAGGCTATTTTCTTCTCCCAAGGTAAAGTTAGGGTTTTCTACTTTAGGCTCCAAATTCAAAGGTGTCATCAAGGTATTTAACCTCAGGTATGGGGGATTTAATCTATGGATTTCCTTTCACTCATTAGGTCCCAAATTTAACTAAATTCCCCAAGTTTAATTCACCCTTCAATCTTAGGGTTTCCAAGTAAAGTGCAAATTTCTTTAGTTTTCAGTTTCTTTCTTTGACTAAACCATGAACATGTTTTCCTATAAATTTTAGAATCTTTCCCTACTGATGACTATCAAATCTCATTATATTGATTAATTCTCAATTCTGGGCTTGATTTATGGAATTCCTTATTATATTCAGATTGTAGTATTGCCATGATTAGTTATATTCTTCAGAGATGGAGGGTCATGAACACATGATGATCTAGGATTTAATGCATGTACTTATGAGTGATAGATCCTCCATCTAACATTCTATTGAATACTTTCATATTATGCATTTATTTTTAGTTTTCAAAATATTACTATTATTGAGCATTTTCAGTTATCAGTTTCATTCAATCGGAAGCAGTACTTAGCACTAAAAGGATGTAGAGTTGAGAGCTTTAGTAGAAGTCCCTAAGTTCTAGAACTATGATGCTACCATAGGTTCTTAAGGGTCACCCATCAGACCAGGATTGACACCTTAGTCCTTTTAGACATCAATTAAGTAGATCCACTTTAGTTAGTATTTGTACCCTTCACAAGATACGTAACACCCATCCAACTAGGGTTATAGTTGTACCCGAGTTAGCTTTGATTGCGGTATGTCGTTTAATGGTTGCTACTACAGTCTATGGCTCTTTGTTTAGATTTAGATACTTGCATGACTTGGTATTCAATTATCCAACTTATCCTACCATACATGTTTATTACTTGGTCTTGCATCAGTTATTATGTCACATGTATCATATTCAACCTATATCGGTTATTTCCCATCTCACATACTAATTGCATACTTATTTTGCTATATTGTCTTATAATATTGGTTTCAAAGTTCAGCATCTGAATCGTGCTTAGTATAATTATGCATTATATTAGCAGCAGTGTTTGGTGAGTCCTTATTTCAAGGGGAATTTTATTAGCATTTATTTTTAGTAATATTCTAGTTTCTGACAGTAGAAGTTAGTTGGGGGCTTGTCCCAACAACTTATATGATTTAGAGGCTTTCAAATAAATAATTATATTTTCGGTATATTGATTATGTCAGAGAGTCTCAGTTTTGATATCCAGTATTGATTTTAATTTTATTATGGTCATGTCATTTTAGTTTAGTTTCCACCTAGTATCTTATTATTTGCTTTACTATTCTCAGTGTTTTACCAGGCCATAGGTTAGCTTAGGGTCACTTATGACTATGAGCACCGTTTTGAGACTAGGGTGTAGTCTTGAGTTGTGACAAATGTGGTATGAGAGCATGAGGTATAAAGTGTCCTAGGGTGTTTGAAAGCCATGTTAAGTAGATTCTTGTTCATGGGTGTGAAGCACGCCACACTTATGAGTGAAAGTCTACAAAACATATTAGGAAAAATTTCACTTCTTTCATATTCATATTGTGCGATAGAGTGTGAACTCTATTAAAACCTTTTAACTTAGTCTTTTCATATTTACAGAATATCCCTCCCAAATAACTAATGAAAGGAGGAACAGGAATCAATAAGCACCACCACCAACTTCAGCAGTCCCTTTGAATGAACAAGTCTTCCATGCTGAATTTAGGTATGCTTTTACAACATTATCCCAGTCCATGAACAACAAAACAACCATTTGACTATTGCACCAACAAACCAACACTGAGTACCATAGTAGCCAGAGTCTAATACTTTATTCGAATGAATTCACTATTATTTTTTTGGTTTAATTCTAAAGAGGATCCATAGGAATTCTTGGATACTATTGATAACACTCAATCTACAGCTCACGTGGGAGTGTAAAGCGGTCGTTAGCAAATATAGAACCCAACCTGGGTTGGGTGTCGATCCCACAGGGAATAGCTTGGCCAACAAGTAAGCAAAATTACTAAACTTTTGGTGCAAGTCTCGTAAGAAGGGGGATTGTAATGTGTAACCAAAACAATAAAGTAAAAGCTGAAAATAGCAAAGTAAAAAGAGAAAGATTGTTACGTAAGTTGTAAACAATGAGAATTGAAGCGTTGGGGTTATGTCCACCTTCTGAGTTATACGTCTCTATTGGCTATGAGTGTGTAGAATTGTGACATGCATGTGCTTATAGAGAATTGTATTCGATGGTAAATCCAGGCGTCTTTCGACCTATTCGAGGATTATTTTACTTTAACTCTTTCGAGCTTAAAAAGTGTCTAACGGTACGAATTCTCCAAGAGGTTAGTCCAGTTACGGCACTAGCTTTTTAATAGGAAAGGGTGTCCTACTACCTTGACATTATCTCTTTTCCAGACAGATAACCTTTCTTTCGAACAAGTTAAATGTTATACTGGCGTTATTCTATGCGTCTGCAGCCACAAGAATTTGTATTAAGATGAAGAGAATAATGATATAAGCAGCATACGTGTCACGAACTCATAAACTCACAGCAATAGATAGTATCTCATACGGCTTCCATAACTCCAACAGAGAAGTTTAGTTACCCATGAGTGCGAAGGAGATCACGATTGACATTGTTGTTTTACCACAAGATTGATTAATTTTGTGTAGCACAAGTGGTAGGCGTTTAGGCGTGAATTCCTAGGCAAAGTAAAGTTTCTCTTGTTGCAGAAATTAAGAATTGAATAGATGAATAGAAAAAGAAAAATAGAATTAATGGGAAGATTAGAAGAGTTGTAATTGAGAAGTAGAATGTATCTCTCCACTAAGGGAGGATTGTCTTCTCTCCACTAAGGGAGGAATTAATAAAAATCTCTAGCATGATAGGGTATTTATAATACCCATATCCTATTCCTACTAAGCTAATGAAATACTTAACCAAATCCTACTAAGCTAATGAAATACTTAACCCAATTGTACTAGGTTAATGTATCATTATCCTAATCCTAATAAGCTAATGAAATACTTAACCCAATTGTACTAGGTTGATGTATTATTATCCTAATCCAAATAAGTTACTGCAAGTCCCCAAAGTCTTCAAAAATGCTGTTTTAGCCCGGGACAAATTTCCCATGCATCACTTTTGGTCCTTTAGGCGTCCAAACTCCCTTTCCTTCCTTCGTGAGCTTTCTTTAGCGTCAAGTAAGCCATAAAATGCTGATTTCTGCATCATTTATACCTGAAACTTTGCTAATCATGTTTGTTAGCTCACTTACAGGAAAAAGGACTAAAAGTGCATGAAATATATAATTTGTTCTCAAAACATGGCACAAATATGGGCAAAATATATTGATATAGGCGCGTAATATCGCCTATCATCAACACCCCACACTTGAAGCTTTGTTCGTCCTCGAACAAAATATCATGTCCCTCTAAACATCAACTTAGGGTTTCACAGCAACAACACAAAACAGTCGTCAAGACAAGCACAACAATTATCAACAAAGAGTAGTTTTCCGATCATTAGTAGAAACCATTTAACCTCTAGCATAGACTCGTGATGGTGGTTAACTTATATTCAAAAGTAAAGGCACAAAGAATCATACACAACTATCCAAAACTCATCAACCATGTGTGTCTCACAATATATTACCCATAGTCACTCACAAGTATAGCATATTTTTTAAACATGGGTATCAAAATATCCTTGCTCTCGCTCTCACAAAGAATTCATATGTAGCAACTGATGACCATAGGCTTGCCCTTAGTGTAATACTCCACTAAATGTTAGAATGCTAAGCTTAGGATCAAATAGGTCTTTTGATGGTTGTAATGTAGGCTAAGGGACGGGTAGGATCAACTATTTTGGCCAGAAATAGTGACTAAGTTCCTAAGCACTTTAATACATCACATTGTATCATTGACATTTTTTTTTCAACCTTTCTTCTTTCTTTTATTCTACCACCCTTGTTCTCCTCTTTTGTTTTTCAATTTTAAGCATAACTCACTTTTCAGCTTTCTTTTTCCTTTTTCTTTTCATAACATACCTCTTATGATAGCACTTTCTTTTTCATAACTCATTCAAGCACCACTACAATTTAGAGCATCATACTCACCCAATTTTCTCTTATTTCGTCACATGACTTTTTCACTTTAAATCACTTAGGAATTTGGATCAAATTACGGTCTTGAAACAATGGATTAGGCTTACATATGAGGTTCGACAAAAAAAAAATAGGCTAAAGGCTCAAAAGGGTTTAACTAGGATGATGTCCATGGGTAGGTAAAACGAAGGTAAACATATGTAGGTTGCCAAATAAATGCCTAAATCATCTCCTAAACTTACACTCCTTATTTTCACTTTGCATACATACCAGGCAAGTTCTAGCATCAGCCACAAACATAAAATATACTATTATCTCACACACACAAGGCACATGGTCGACTTGATTGGAAGTAATATAGACTCTCGACCCAACAAGTGAAGGAATTGAACCACACAATATCACATAATGAGTCACAACTAGAGCCTAAACGTCTCAACAGTCATAATTGTAGCACATACTCTTGTTATAATCTCATGCTGCCTATTAGAATAATTTCGTGCGAAGCTAAAAAAATTTTTACTACTAAAAAAACTTAAAAACGAAACACAAACAAAAACAAAGTAAACAAACATAGATGCAAATAGAGAATTATAGCATGCAATACCGCCACCCCACACTTAAACGGGACACTGCCCTCAGTGGAAAGTAAATACGAAGAACCTGGTTAGTCGAACTCATTCTCTATGTCTGGGGTCATACCCCTTGCATCGGAATCATCATCAGAGTCGTCATCCTTAGAAGTTCCTCATAAGTATCCCACTTAATTCCAAGAGTGGGTCGAAGTGTTTGCATCGAGGAGGGTTCTCCTTGCTCTTTTTGTGAAGTGGTAGCCTTATCTTTGCCTTGCCTTTTGGTGCCATTGTACCTGAGATCTCAATAGAGTCATGTTAGCATCATCTCAATGGATACAATCTATGAACAAGCAGTGGAGGTACCACCCCACACTTAGGTTGTTGGCACCAACTAGTGAAGTGAAAGTGGTCGATTACTCAAACTTCATCGACATACGTTTTAGGTGCTCTATTCCAACAATAAAATCAGTGAGTCATACTTCTTGTACTCTTGGCAATACTTGCATGTAAGATTATATAAAGACTATTACATAGGGATTACATCAAGGTATAGTATCTATCAATAATCACAACCGCCTATGTCGGTAGGCAACTATAAGTCTTATTCCGATGAACAATTCATTCCAACATGTAAGTATTCAAGTGACAAGATTATGCAATGTTAATGACTATAGCAATTCCACAAGAGTATGACAATACATCAAAATCAAATTCAAGTTGGAAACAAGTTAAGATCATCCTAACGTATATGTTCACTCACTTGGTTGTGTATCAGCAATTCAAACACATGAATATCACCAATGCTTCTTCAAGATATAGCAATTCATAATAGGCATAGCAACGTAGTACTTACTAAAAATGGATGAAGAACAAAAGAGTACTTACGTGATTGAAGCCTTTGGAGATGTTCTTGTGAATCGGAAGAGCAAAAAGAGAAATTTTGAGATGATTTGGATGGATGTGCGGCGCCTTTGGGTCAATTTCTAATGTGGTTATGTTTCAAGACTAAGTCCCATTTATATAGGAAGAGAATGGGTCGGGTTTTAACCCATTTCCAAACGGTTTTGAAGACAAAAATACCACATATACGGCGCATAATACTCGGCATAGTCATGACATATGCGGTGCATAGTCTATGGCATTTAGAGACATATGCGCCGTATATTCTATGGCATATGAGATCCTGAGACTTAATGCTATAGCATAGGCGGCGCATAGTCAAAAGCACACTTAGGAATGGGCGGCGCATAGTGTATAGCACACTAGATTCCGAGACCTTAGGCTATAGGATAGGTTTGGCAATGTTCGTGACCTATTTTTACCTAGGCCTAGCCTTCCTCGATGCTTATTTTGGCATAAGAAATGCTCAATCCATAGCCTTACGCATTACCATTCCTAACTTACCACCTTCTCCATACAATACGTCCAAATCGTCATTTGAAACCAATCTCCTCGTTGAATACCTTTGGCACCTACATTTGCTCAACAACAAAAACGATTAGAACGATGGGTTGCCTCCCATCAAGCGCCTTAGTTTTGGTTGTGGCAAGACTCTTATTTTTGGATTTTCATTTATCAAAAACAAAACAAGTACTAGAACGAAAGAAAGACAAAACGATAAACAAAAAATAAAAAATGATAAACGATGGGTTGCCTCCCATCTAGCGCCTTATTTATTATCGTGGCACGACATAGTTACCTCGAGTACTCAAACTTCATCGAGGTAAATGGTGGATCATTTTCTGAAAGGATTTAGATGACAATGAGGCTTACCTGTGGGCATACGATCTTTTTCGAGATGGCTCATACGTTTCTCCGGAGAGTCACCAATTATATCATCAATAGTCCAACCCATAGCTCTCTTGTACCTCTTTAAAGCAGAGATGAGAGCCTCTACGTGCTGTTCACTTAAATCATCTGCACTCTCTGGAAGTATATTTCTACTTTCCAAGAACACATACCTTAGATAATCGGAGAGCTCTTGCGATTCTAGCATTGGTGGCTCGTCAATGGGAGTCTTCGCTGTTGGTTGATTCTTGAGATCACAATCCGGTTGCTTAGGAGTATAATACTCTATTTCTGTTAGATCACCCATAAGTTCTTCATAATCTTCATTATCCTCATGCTCAACATTCAGTGGCGCAGTAGACAATGGCTCAACAGTAGGCTGTTTCTCTATAGATAATGCTTTCATATCCTCTTGATGAACATCAGCTACAGATAACTCATTTATATCGCTGGGCTGCTTCATGGCTTTGCATATATCAAACCGTACTACTTCGTCATTAATTTGAAACAAAAGCTCATTATCTTTCATGTCAATAAGCACACTTCCGGTTGCAAGGAAAGGACGTCCCAGGATTATGGGAACTTCAGAATCCTCCTTACAATCCAGAATAACGAAGTCTGCAGGAAAGATGAATAAATAAACTTTCACCAACACATCATTCAAGATACCCACAGGTCTTTTTACCGACCTATCAGCCATCACGAGCCTCATATTGGTTGGTGTCGGATCTCCTAGCCCCAACTTCTTGTAGATGGATAGTGGCATCAAATTTATGCTAGCACCTTGATCGCACAATGCTTTGGCAAAATTCAAAGATCCTATGGTGCAAGGAATAGTGAAAGCTCTGGGGTCGACCTTCTTCTGAACTATCGATCGGGTAGCAATTGCACTATAATGATGCACATCTTCTTTCAACTCATAACTTGCTGCCCGCTTCTTAGTCAAAATATCCTTCATAAATTTCGCATATCCAGCTATTTGTTCAAGTGCCTCCACCAATGGAACATTAATGGTCAGCTGCTTTAACATAGTCATGAATTTGCTGAACTTTGTGTCATCCGCCACCTTCCTCAATCTTTAGGGAAAAGGTGGTGGTGGGTATGGAAGTGTTCTCTCCACGGTTTTCTTCTCCTCTTGATTCCATTTTTCCACCTTTTCAGGTTGCACAATGCTGGATGTGGCGTCCTTGACGTCAGGAGTGGGTGCTGCGGCATCTTCTCCTTTTGTGTTGTCATCCATGTCCGCAACTTTGTCAACCACTTGCTTGCCTTTTGCTGAAGTTTCCAGCACCTTACCACTTCTGGTAGTGATGGCCAAGCATGACCCGTCATTCCTTGGGTTTGGCACAGTATCGCTAGGTAAAGTGCCGGCCTTTCTTTGATTGAGTGCTGCTGAAAGTTGGCTCAATTGCTGCTCTATTTACTTGATAGAAGTGGAATGTGAATCAACTAATTGTTTCATGGAGGACAAATCATTGATTACCTCTGTTACTCCCGCGCTCATTGCTTCCACTCCTTTCAATAATTTAGCCATCATGTCTTCCATACTTCCAGAATTAGATGTGGTGGTGTCACGTCTACCAGGGGGAACGTACAAACCACTCTTTTCATTCTTGTTCTTCCAACTACCTTGGTCCTTGTTTCCAGATTTATCATAATAGTTCCGACCTTGGTTTCCTTGGGCATTCCCGCGGAAACCCCCCTGATTGTTCAAGTAGTTGGCCTTATCTTCCGAATCAGATTCGTCTCTTCCTTTTGACGCAATAGCTTTCACTTTTTCGATCTTCCCTGATAATAAATGCTTTGTAAGAAGATCCATTTGTGTTTTCAAATGCGCCATATCTTGATCACATTCTTCTTCTCTTCTTCTTTGGTCTGCAGTCATGCCAATAGATAAAGTGGGGCTTGCTACCTCAGAATCCCTGGTATGCCAAGCTCTACTTTGTTTCTTCATACGATCTAGCATATTGCTTTCTTGACCAAAGGTGAGGTCCATGAAAGATCCTCCAGCTGCGTTATCCACCACTGGCTTAGTTATTGAATTCAAGGGTCTATACAATATCTCCATTAGGTGAACATTGGTCATGTGATGGTTTGGGCACCTTGCTAGCTTTGTCTTGAACCTCTCCCATGTTTCATGAAGAGCTTCAGTGGGAAGCTGACGAAATTTGCTGATTTCATCTCTCAATTGCGCCCTCTTGGATGGCGGAAAGAATCTTTCTAGGAAAACGTCTCTCAATTGCCTCCAATTTGTAATAGAATCAGGAGTCAGCCCATTCAACCATAGTGTTGCCTCCCCAGACAGAGACAATGAAAATAGACGTAATCGAATTGCATTCTGACCAACACCAGGATTGTCAAATGACTTGCATGTAGAAATAAAGTTGATGAGATGCATATTCGGATCATCGCCTGCTAGTCCACCAAATAATCCCTTGAGTTGCAATAACTGAATCATGGTGCTTGTGATGTTGAACTTGGCTCCGGGCGCTAATGGTGGTGGAATTATGGCCCCAGTGGCTCCGGCACCATCAAGATCATCATCATCATCGTCGAAAGCTGGCTGCATAGGTTGGCGATCATACCTAAACCGAGCTTGTCGACCTCTTCGGTTGGCAGGTGTTATAATTTCAGCATCACGCCTAGGGTTTAGTAACTCGTCATCTCCTAAATCCTCATCATCAGGATTTGTTGCTCGCCCAGGGTTATCAATATTCTGTTGATGCACTTGAGCAGCCATCCTTTCAATTTCACGTTGTGCATCCATTGATGCACTGAACAAACCTGAATAAAACAAAAACAACAACTAAAAGTAAAAGTACGAGAATCTTTGACCAAAGGGTCTAGTAATTATCACAAACTTAATTGACACTCGTATTCCCTGTAACGGCGCCAATTTTTGATAACACTCAATCTACAGCTCACGTGGGAGTGTAAAGCGGTCATTAGCAAATATAGAACCCAACCTGGGTTGGGTGTCGATCCCACAGGGAATAGCTTGGCCAACAAGTAAGCAAAATTACTAAACTTTTGGTGCAAGTCTCGTAAGAAGGGGGGATTGTAATGTGTAACCAAAACAATAAAGTAAAAGCTGAAAATAGCAAAGTAAAAAGAGAAAGATTGTTACGTAAGTTGTAAACAATGAGAATTGAAGCGTTGGGGTTATGTCCACCTTCTGAGTTATACGTCTCTATTGGCTATGAGTGTGTAGAATTGTGACATGCATGTGCTTATAGAGAATTGTATTCGATGGTAAATCCAGGCATCTTTCGACGTATTCGAGGATTATTCACTTTAACTCTTTTGAGCTTAAAGAGTGTCTAACGTTACGAATTCTCTAAGAGGTTAGTCCAGTTACGGCACTAGCTTTTTAATAGGAAAGGGTGTCCTACTACCTTGACATTATCTCTTTTCCAGACAGATAACCTTTCTTTCGAACAAGTTAAATGTTATACTGGCGTTATTCTATGCGTCCTCAAGAATTTGTATTAAGATGAAGAGAATAATGATATAAGCAGCATACGTGTCACGAACTCATAAACTCACAGTAATAGATAGTATCTCATACGGCTTCCATAACCCCAACAGAGAAGTTTAGTTACCCATGAGTGCGAAGGAGATCACGATTGACATTGTTGTTTTACCACAAGATTGATTAATTTTGTGTAGCACAAGTGGTAGGCGTTTAGGCGTGAATTCCTAGGTAAAGTAACATTTCTCTTGTTGCGGAAATTAAGAATTGAATAGATGAATAGAAGAAGAAAAATAGAATTAATGGGAAGATTAGAAGAGTTGTAATTGAGAAGTAGAATGTATCTCTCCACTAAGGGAGGAATTAATAAAAATCTCTAGCATGATAGGGTATTTATAATACCCATATCCTATTCCTACTAAGCTAATGAAATACTTAACCAAATCCTACTAAGCTAATGAAATACTTAACCCAATTGTACTAGGTTAATGTATCATTATCCTAATCCTAATAAGCTAATGAAATACTTAACCCAATTGTACTAGGTTGATGTATTATTATCCTAATCCAAATAAGTTACTGCAAGTCCCCTAAGTCTTCAGAAATATTGTTGTAGCCCGGGACAGATTTCCCATGCATCACTTTTGGTCCTTTAGGCGTCCAAACTCCCTTTCCTTCCTTCGTGAGCTTTCTTTAGCGTCAAGTAAGCCATAAAATGCTGATTTCTGCATCATTTATACCTGAAACTTTGCTAATCATGTTTGTTAGCTCACTTACAGGAAAAAGGACTAAAAGTGCATGAAATATATAATTTGTTCTCAAAACATGGCACAAATATGGGCAAAATATATTGATATAGGCGCGTAATATCGCCTATCATCAACTATTCATAAAGTTATTGAAATCATGAGTGTTCTCTAACTAAAAGTGCTAATTTAGTTGCTTATCAGTTGTAAAGAGTGACTCACACCTTATTCAAGCAATGGAAGGATAATAGAGGTGCAAATAAGGATCGATAAGTTAGATGAGTTTGTTTCTACATATCCGGATAGCTTCTTCCCACTTGAGTTAAGGGAAGCCAAGATGCAAGAATTCATGAATCTGAAGTAGGACAATACGAAAGTGAACAAGTATTCTCTTAAGTTTACCTAGTTGTCAAAATATGTTGTCTATGGCTGCTGACTCTAGGGCTGGAATGAGTATACTTATCTCAGGTATTTCTGAGGAAGTGGTTAAAGAGTGTAGAAATTCTATGTTGGTTAAGAAGACAGATATCTACAGATTGATGGTTCATGGTCAACAGTATAAAGAAAAGAAAATCAGGGAGAAGGAAAGGGAGATTAAGAGGGCCAGAATAAGTAGCTTTAATTTCTCTCAACAGAGGTAAGATAGTGGTAATTATTCTAAGTTTTTCTAAGAATCATTAGCTCCATCCCCTTATTCTACTAGTGCTCTAGTTCATAAATTTAGGTAGGATAGTCAAGATAGGGCACCAAGCTCTAAGTCCCAAGGTGGTATGAATAGTACTCATACTAACCTTGTTTGCAAGAAATGTGGTAGAAACCACAAGGGTGAGTGTATGGTAGGTTATGATGGTTGGATTGGGTATGGCAGGTTAGGCCATATACTAAGAAAATATTTGGTGGCTTCACATAGAGGTTAGGATGCTTGTCAGCAAAGTCAATCTAACTCTTTAGCAGCTCCAGCAAGTTACCTAACTTAGAAGGGTGCCTCATCTAGCGCATCTAGTGAACAATATCAAAATAGGTACTATGACCTTCAAACTCGATAGGATCAATAGGGTTCTACTGATGTGGTTACTAGTATGTTGCAAGTATTTCATATTCATATTTATGCACTGTTAGATCTTGGAGCCACACTTTCCTTTATTACTTTATCTATAGCAGTAGACTTCAGTGTCAACCCTAAAATCCTCTCAGAACCCTTCTGAGTCTCTACTCCAGTCGGTAATTCAGTCATAATTAGATGGGTATACAAAAATTTCCCAGTCAAAGTTACCTTAGTTGATCTTATGGAGTTAGACATGATCGATTTTGATATTATTCTTGGAATGGATTGGCTCCACTCTTACTATACCTCAATAGATTATAGAAATAGAGTAGTTTAGTTTCAATTTCTAAATAAGCCAGTCATAAAGTGAAAGAGTAGTACCACAATGCCTATAGGTCCGTTTATCTCTTACCTTAAGGAAAGAAAAATAATTTATAAAGAATAAATCTATCATCTTGTTTGATTTAAGGATTCAAAGTCTGAGACCCTAATTCTTGAGTCAGTTTCTTTGGTAAATTAATTTCTTAAAGTGTTTTCTAAAGATCTGCTCAGAGTTCCTCCCGAGAGGGAATTGAAATCTCCATTTAGATAACCAACCTATTTTAATTCAACCTTATAGAAGGCTCCAACTAAGCTTAAGGAATCAACTAACCAATTTAAAGATCTCGTAGACATGGGTTTTATCAGCACCAATATCTTTCCATATGGTGCTTAGGTTTATACTGCCTAAGAAAGATAAATCTCTCAGAATTTGCATTGACTATCGCCAGTTGAACAAGGTCACAATCAAGAATAACTATCCCATTCCTTAGATTGATGATTTGTTTGACCACCTTCAGGGTGCCAAGTACTTTTCTAAGATAAACCTTAGATCTGGCTATCATCAGCTCAGAGGTAGCAAATATGACATTCTAAAGACAGCCTTCAGAAAAAGATATGGTCACTTCGAATTTATTGTAATGTCCTTTAGATGAGCCTTCAGAACTAGATATGGTCACTTCAAATTGTTATATCTTTTAGATAAGCGAATACTCCTACAGAATTTATGGACTTAATGAAAAGGGTGTTTAAGTAGACCTTAGACATATTTATTATAATATTCATATATGACAACCTCGTTTATTCTCAAAGTGAGGATAAACATGTAGACCATTTGAGGATTATCCTATATTCTTTTAAAGATCTCCAACTATTCGTTAAGTTCAGAAAGTTTGAATTCTGATTGAAATCAGTAGCATTTCTTGGTCATATCATTTCCTATAAAGGCATTTAAGTTGATCCTCAAAATACCCTGGTAGTGAGGAACTGACTGATGAGTGGTGAATTTACCACTTATTTACACTCAACATTCATGCACACTACTATGATTTGATTGTAAAACCGAGACACATTTGGGGTTAAATGTACTAATTTCCATATTTTGTAGGCATACAAGTGTAACACCCCAATTTGCTGAACCGGAACTCTACACGGTGCTCATGACCCAAAGGACCACAAGCTAACCCATGACTGATATCTATACCTAGATACTGAATAAAATACTGAATAATGCAGAAACATGCACTGAAAGGCCATAAGGTTCAATACTGAACATAACATGGATGAGATAACATCAGTGGGGTAATACAATACCCAAAAAAACTATAAAAACTGAAGTCTGAAACATAATAGTCTGTATCTAGCCTGAAAGCCTCTACTGTCTGAATAATCTGAATAAGGAGTTGATAGGACATGTATCCAACTAACTCCAACTAATAACTAATCAATGAAATAGTGGAGAATTAATCATGTCCTCGAATGATGAGGACTCATTTTTATTCTGACTGCTGAGACTGGAATCTACTGCTGATCTGGAACTCGAGTCTCTGAACCTATGGTGTAACATAAAAAGAAAGCACCATAGGGTAAATGCGTCAGTACAATGGAATGTACTGAGTATACATGTGAGGTAGGCTAATGCAAGGGTTAACATGCATGAATAATGCTAGTTGACTGTTTAACATGAATGCGAAAATGCATACATAAATATGTAACTGTAACTGATACTATGATATCATGATTACTGAATCTGAATAGTGATGACATGACATACTAATAACTGATATAACTGATAGCATAAATAGTTGTAACTGAATATAACTGATAACATAGGCGACTGTATCTGACAATCCTGAATCTGATGGAACTATCATGCTAATTAGACACTTTCCCTTCATCTAGGCATTCAACCAAACATATAGTAGGCATAGAATGTGTAAACAACATCATGCAAAAATTAACTGTCGTGATTAAATTCTAATTTAATCATTCAAGGGTTTATTCCTAGGGTTTCATGAATTTATACCGATACAAATCAACCCATATGGAATTTAACACTCATTCATGGAATATAATTCAATTACTCATTATCAACATGAACAAAAGCAGCCCAATCATGAAATTTATAAGAAAATCCATAACTTGAATTTAGAAAAGGGATTCTTGGTCTTCATGGACGAAAGGAGTCCATGAATGAACACTATGCATATCTTAGTTCATGATTTTGTGAAGATTGGCGGTGAAACCTTCTTGAATTTGAATCCCCAATAGAAACCCTAGCTTGTTCTTGAGAGAAACTTGAGAGAAAATAGTATATTTTAGGTGAAGAATAGCTAAATCACGTGTTATTGGGTTTAAATAGGGGTAGGAAATTGACCCTTTTAATCCTGGATGCATTATTTAATTTCAGTAAAATTTTTCCGAACTGGGCCCCTGGCGCGATGCGGCATTATTGCACCGTGTCACTGGAAATTGAAATTGGAAAAATGAGGGATGGCACGACGTGGAGCCATCACGTTGTCCCTTTTTTTGCGACTTTGGCAAGACATGGGGGAAATCGCGCTGAGATACTAGAAAAAGGACAATTCTGAATTTGAATGCTGACGCGATGCACCATAATTGCGGAAACCTACTGGAAATTGCCAAATGCCATTTCTTCTTGTGGAGTGGCGCGCCACTGACTAATATGGCATTAATTTACGACGGGAACTTTAAATATTCATAACTTCTTATCCGGTTATTGGATTTAAGCAAATCATATATAGATGGAAAGCTTATTGAATTTTCCACATGTCAAAAAGTGAAAATCTTGAAAATTCCTCATGGAATAATTATCATTCACTTTAGAAGCTAATATTAGGCATTCTTGGGATAAAAGTTTCTAGAAATCTTTGGGATATTATAATATCTCTTCCTTGAGAACATTCATCCTCGAATGAGACTGACTGAGAGGGGAAACAATAAGCTGAACATGAATAACTGGAACATGATCTTATGACTGACAAGATGAACATAACATACTGAACATGCATATCTGATGCATGTGTAAATGATTCATGAATGCATGACTGAATGTTTCGAGGAACTAAGTTTCTCATATTAAGACTGCAATTCTGACACATAATTATGTAACTGAGCTGATACATGAATGCATGACTGAATATGCAATTTTACTTGATACCAAGTTTATACTGGAAACATAAACATGAAACTAAATACCAAGTTTGTGATGAACACTGATCATGAAACTGAGTAAGATTAAGGAGAACTGTTACCTTAAACTTGATCTGAGTTGGCAGAGAAGAGGTGAGGATACTTGGTACGCATGTCTGCTTTTGCTTCCTAAGTAGCTCCCTTGACTAACTAATTTTGCCAAAGAACTTTAAATAGAGGGACTTCTTTTTTCCTCAAATTACATGTCTGATAGTATAAGATTTCGACTGGAATCTCTTCATAAGAGAGACTGTTCTGAACATCAATGCTCTAAATAGGGACTACAACTGGTGGGTCACCTCTACACTTCTTGAGCAAAGAGACATGGAAGACTAGATAAACTGAGGCTAGATCTGAAGGCAATTTGAGCTCATAGGCTACCTTGTCAAATCAACTGAGAATCTTGAAGGGACCGAGATATCGGGGATTGAGCTTTCCCTTCTTGCTGAATCTCTTCACTTCCTTCATAGGAGAGATCTATAGATAGACATGATCACCAACCTCAAACTTGAGATCTTTTCTACGAATATCTGCATAAGACTTTTGTTAGATCTGGGCAGCCTGGAGTTATCCTCTGATTAACTGGACTTTTTCTAAGGCGTCGAATACTAAGTCAGGACCTATGACTGAGGCCTTACTGACTTTGAACCAAACAATTGGAGATCTGCATCTCCTACCATTGAGAGCTTTGAATAGAGCCATCTGAATACTGGAATGATAGCTGTTGTTGTATGCAAACTCAATCAAAGGCAAGTGGTCATCCTAACTTCCCTTGAAATAAATTGCACACGCCCTTAGTATATCTTCTATAGTCTGAATAGTTCTTTCTGCTTGACCATCTGTCTGAGGATGGAAGGCTATACTGAGATGAACTTAGGTACCAAGACCCTTTTGGAATGCTTTCCAAAAATGAGAGGTGAACTGGGTACCTCTGTCTGAGATAATGGACAACAAAACACCGTGTAATCTTACCAACTCCTTGATATAGAGTTTGGCGTAATCCTCAGCTGAATAAGAGGTATGAACTAGAAGGAAATGAGATGATTTCGTCATTCTTTCTACAATAACCCAGACTGAATAATGCTGATGATGAGTTTGAGGCAAATTCATCACGAAGTCTATCTTCACAACTTCCCACTTCCAAGTAGGAATACTAAACTCCTGCATAGACCCACTAGGCTTCTAATGCTCTATCTTAACTTGCTGACATATAGAGAACTTATCCATTAACTATGTAATGTCTCTCTTCATCTTACTCTACCAATAGATTTCCAGCAAGTCGCGGTATATCTTTGTGGCCCTTGGATGAATAGAGTTGTGCACACCATGCGCTTCTGCAATAATTCGCTGCCTCAATTCATCCACACCTAGAACACAGAGACAACCCTGACAACGCAAAACAGCATCTCCTCCTTGGGAGAAAACGTCTAATTTCTGATCCTGAACTGACTCTTTCAACTTGACAAGTCTAGGATTTCTATCTTGCTTTTCTTTCACCTCGAAAACTAAAGATGATTCTGAACTACTCTGAACACATACACCACCCTCTGAAGAATCGACTTAGTGAACACCTAGTCTGGCAAGCTGATGGACTTTTTGAGCTAAATTCTTCTTACTATCCTCCACATGAGAAACACTACCCATGGATAGCCTACTGAGAGCGTCAGCCACTATGTTGGCCTTGCCCGGATGATAGAGGATACTCATGTCGTAGTCTTTCAACAACTCTAACCACCTTCTCTGACAAAGATTGAGATCTTTTTGAGAAAAGACATACTAAGGACTCTTTTGATTTGTGAAGACATCTACATGAACTCCATAGAGATAATGCCTCCAAATCTTCAAGATAAAGACTACGACTACTAACTTAAGATCATGAGTAGGATAATTCCTTTCATGGGGTTTAAGCTATCTAGAGGAATAGGTTATGACCTTACGATACTGCATGAGGACACAACCCAAACCTACTCTGGATGCATCACAATACACCACGAACCCATCTAAACCATCTAGAAGAGCTAAGACCGAAGCTGAGGTAAGTCGAGTCTTCAACTCCTGAAAACTCTTCTCTCAAGGGTCTGGCCACTGAAACTTGACTTTCTTTTAAGTCAATCTGGATATAGGGGATGCAATAGATGAAAATCGTTCAACAAACCGTCTATAATAGCCAGCTAAACCTAAGAAACTCCTGATATCTAATGGAGAGATAGGCCTTGGCCAGTTTCTTACTTCTTTGGTCTTTTGAAGATCAACTCTAATGCCATCACTGAAAAAAATATGACCAAGGAATTCTACTGACCTTAGCCAAAATTTGTACTTACTAATTTTGGCGAATAGCTGATGATCTCTGAGAGTCTAAAGTACTGTTCTGAGATGGTCTGCCTGATCGTGCTCAGTGCAGGAATAGACCAGAATATCATCTATGAAGACTATGATGAACATGTTCAAGTACTTCTTGAACACGCAGTTCATCAAGTCCATGAAAGCTGGAGGGGCATTGGTAAGACCAAATGACATGACTAAGAATTCAAAGTGACCATACCGAGTACCAAAAGCTACTTTCGGAATATCACTTTCTCTAACTCTGAGCTGATGATAGCCGGATCTGAGGTCTATCTTAGAGAAATAGCTGGCACCCTAAATTTGGTCAAACAAGTCATCGATTTTGGGAAGAGGATACTTGTTATTAACCGTGACCTTATTAAGTTGACGGTAATCAATGCACATTCTGAGAGAACTATTTTTCTTGTGCACGAATAAGACTGGTGCACTCCATGGGGAAATGCTGGGTCTGATGAATACCTTATCTAAGAGATCCTCAACAGTTTTTTTAATTCTATGAGTTCTACTAGTGCCATTCTATATGGCAGAATAGAGATAGGCTGAGTATCTAAAAGAAGGTCAATGCCGAAGTCTATTTCCCTTTCGGGAGGAATTCCTAGAAGATCTTTGGGAAATACATCTAAATATTGATTCACTACTGGGATTGATTCAAGGCTGGGAGCTTTGAAACTAGAGTCCTTAACTCGAACAAAGTGATAGATATATTCTTTAGATATCATTTTCTTTTCCCAAAGGTAGGAAATAAGATGACCCTTGAAAGCGGATACACTACCCTTCCACTCAAGGACGGGTTCATTTGAAAACTAAAACTGGACTATTCTATTTCTACATTTGATTTTGGCATAGAAGGATGAAGCCAATCTATGCCGAGAATGACATCAAAATCAATCATCTCTAGTTTGACTAAGTCTGCTGAAGTGACTTTCTAAAATATCATAATCGGGTAGTTCCTATATACCCACAGGGCTATGATGGTTTTTCCGACTAGGTAATGCCTGAGAAGGGCTCTGCTAGAATTTCAGGACTAATTTCGAAATAAACTTCTATATAGGGAGTAACAAAAAACAAAGAAGATCCTGGATCTAGCAAAGCATAAACATGCACATGAAAGATTTGTAACGTACCAGTAACTACATCAGGAGAATTTTCCTGATCTTGTCGGGTTTGAAGATGAGGATAGGCGAATTTACGCGCCTATATCAATATATTTTGCCCATATTTGTGCCATGTTTTGAGAACAAATTATATATTTCATCACTTTTAGTCCTTTTTCCTGTAAGTGAGCTAACAAACATGATTAGCAAAGTTTCAAGTATAAATGATGCAGAAATCAGCATTTTATGGCTTACTTGATGCCAAAGAAAGCTCACGAAGGAAGGAACGTAAGATTGGACGCCTAAAGGACCAAAAGTGATGCATGGGAAATCTGTCCCGGGCTAAAACAGCATTTCTGAAGACTTTGGGGACTTGCAGTAACTTAGTTGGATTTGGACAATGATACATTAACCTAGTACAATTGGGTTATGTATTTCATTAGTTTATTTGGATTATGATAATGTTACATTAACCTAGTACATTTGGGTTAAGTATTTCATTAGTCTAGTAGGATTTGGTTAGATATTTATTTACCTAGTAGGATTAGGATATGGGTATTATAAATACCCTATCATGCTAGAGATTTTTATTCATCTTCTATTCAACAATTAATCTTCTTCCATCCCTCTCTTCTTCCACCACAACAATTCTACAACTCTTCTAATCTTCCCATTAATTCTATTTTTCTTCTTCTATTCATCTATTCTTAATTTCCGCAACAAGAGAAACGTTACTTTGCTAAGGAATCACGCCTCACGCCTACCACCTGTGCTACACGAAAATCATCAATCTTGTGGTATAACAACAATGTCAATCGTGATCTCCTTCGCATTCATGGGTAACTAAACCTCTCTGTTGGGGTTATGGAAGCCGAATGAGTTACTATCTATTGCTGTGAGTTTGTGAGTTCACGACACGTATACTGCTTATATCATTATTCTCTTCATCTTAATCTACATTCTTTGTGGTTGCAAACACAAGAATACGCCAGTATAACATTTAACTTGTTCGAAAGAAAGGTTATTTGTCTTGAAAAGAGATAGTGTCAAGGTAGTAGGACACCCTTTCCTATTAAAAAGCTAGTGTCGTAACTGGACTAACCTCTTGGAGAATTCGTACCGTTAGACACGCTTTAAGCTCGAAAGAGTTAAAGTGAAATAATCCTCGAATAGGTCGAAAGACGCCTGGATTTACCATCGAATACAATTCTCTATAAGCAGTTGCATGTCAGAATTCTACATACTCATAGCCAATAGAGACGTATAACTCAGGAGGTGGACATAACCCCAACGCTTCAATTCTCATTGTTTACAACTTACGTAACAATCTTTCTCTTTTTACTTTGCTATTTTCAGCTTTTACTGCATTACTTTATTTACATTACTTGCACGACAAGACTCCCCCCTTCTTACGAGACTTGCACCAAAAGTTTAGTAATTTTGCTTACTTGTTGACCAAGCTATTCCCTGTGGGATCGATACCCAACCCAGGTTGGGTTCTATATTTGCTAACGACGGCTTTACACTCCTACGAGAGCTGTAGATTGAGCGTTATCAAAAATTGGTGCCGTTGCCGGGGAATACGAATGTCAATCAAGTTCGTGATAATTACTAGACCCTTTGGTCAAAGATTCTCGTACTTTTACGTTTAGTTTTTGTTTTTGTTTATTGCAGGTTTTTCTTTTAGTGCATGCCCCATACTAGAAGTTCTGGTGAACCGTTATTACCAATCAATCCTGAACCACAACGAATTAGAAGAATGGAAGCACAAGCAGAAATCGACAGGATGGCTACTCAACACGAGCAGGCGAGATTAGCCGCTCTTGCTACCGCCCAAGTACACCAGCAAAACATTGATAATCCTGGGCGAGAAACTAATCCTGACGATGAAGATTTAGGTGATGACGAGTTGATAAACCCAAGGCATGTTGCTGAAACTACAACACCTGCCAACAGAAGAGGTCGACAAGCTCGGTATAGATATGATCGCCAACCTATGCAGCCAACTTTCGACGATGATGATGATGATCTTGATGGTGCCGGAGCCACTGGAGCTATAATTCCACCACCATTAGCGCCCGGAGCCAAGTTCAACATCACTAGCACCATGATTCAGTTATTGCAACTCAAGGGATTATTTGGTGGACTAGCAGGCGATGATCCGAATATGCATATCATCAACTTTATCTCTACATGCAAGTCCTTTGACAATCCTGGTGTTGGTCAGAATGCTATTCGATTATGTCTATTTCCATTGTCTCTGTCCGGGGAGGCAACACTATGGTTGAATGGGCTGACTCCTGATTCAATTACAAATTGGAGGCAATTGAGAGACGCTTTCCTAGAAAGATTCTTTCCGCCATCCAAAAGGGCTCAATTGAGAGATGAAATCAGCAACTTTCGTCAGCTTCCCTCTGAAGCTCTTCGTGAAACATGGGAGAGGTTCAAGACAAAGCTAGCGAGATGCCCAAACCATCATATGACTAATGTTCACCTCATGGAGATCTTGTATAGAGCCTTGAATTCAATAACTAAACCAGTGGTGGATAACGCAGCTGGAGGATCTTTTATGGACCTCACCTTTGGTCAAGCAAGCAATATGCTAGATCGTATGACGAAACAAAGTAGAGCTTGGCATACCAGGGATTCTGAGGTAGCAAGCCCCACTTTATCTATTGGCATGACTGCAGACCAAAGAAGAAGAGAAGAAGAACGTGATCAAGACATGGCGAATATGAAAACACAAGTGGATCTTCTTACAAAGCACTTATTATCAGGGAAGACCGAAAAAGTGAAAGCAATTGCGTCAAAAGGAAGAGACGAATCTGATTCTGAAGAGGAGGCCAACTACTTGAACAATCAGGGGGGTTTTCGTGGGAATGCCCAAGGAAACCAAGGTCGGAACTATTATGATAAATCTGGAAACAAAGACCAAGGTAGTTGGAAGAAAAACAATAAAAAGAGTGGTTTGTACGTTCCCCCTGGTAGACGTGACACCACTACATCTAATTATGGAAGTATGGAAGACATGATGGATAAGTTATTGAAAGGAGTGGAAGCAACAAGCGTGGGAGTTACGGAGGTAATTAATGATTTGTCCTTCATGAAGCAATTAGTTGATTCTCACTCCACTTCTATCAAGCAAATAGAGCAGCAATTGAGCCAACATTCAGCAGCACTAAATCAAAGAAAGGCTGGCACCTTACCTAGCGATACTGTGCAAAACCCAAGGAATGACGGGTCATGCATGGCCATCACTACCAGAAGTGGTAAGGTGCTAGAAACTTCAGCAAAAGGCAAGCAAGTGGTTGACGAAGTTACGGACATGGACGACAATGAACAAGGAGAAGATGCCGCAACAACTACTCCAGACGTCAAGGACGTCACTCCCAACGACGTACAACCTAAAAATGTGGAAAAACGGAAGCAAGAGGAGAAGAAATCCACGGAGAGGACACTTCCATACCCACCACCACCTTTTCCCCAAAGATTGAAGAAGGTGGCGGATGACACTAAGTTCAGCAAATTTATGACTATGTTGAAGTAGCTGACCATTAATGTTCCATTGGTGGAGGCACCTGAACAAATGCCTGGGTATGCGAAGTTTATGAAAGATCTTTTGACAAAGAAGAGGGCAGCAAGTTATGAGCTGAAGGATGATGTGCATCATTATAGTGCAATTGCTACCCGATCAATAGTTCAGAAGAAGGCCGACCCCGGAGCTTTCATGATTCCTTGCACCGTTGGATCTTTGAATTTTGCCAAAGAATTATGTGACTTAGGAGCAAGCATCAATTTGATGCCATTATCGATCTACAAGAAGTTGGGGTTGGGTGATCCTACTCCAACCAATATGAAGCTCGTCATGGCGGATAGGTCGGTAAAACGACCTGTTGGTATTCTATGTGATGTCTTGGTAAAGGTTTCTTCATTCATCTTTCCGGCAGACTTTGTTATTTTGGATTGTGAGGCAGACTCAGAAATCCCCATAATCTTGGGGTGCCCTTTACTAGCTACAAGAAGTGTGCTCATTGACTTGAGAGCCAATGAACTCTCATTCCGAATAAATGATGAAGTAGTGCGCTTTGATGTTTGCAAGTCAATGAATCAACCCAAAGAACTAAGTGTATTCTCTGTGGCTGATGTTTTCTTTGATGACGAGAAAGAAGTGCTTGAAGAAGAGCAGATTATTGATAACCCTTTGGCAATTGTGCTCATGAATGGAGAAGATGAGGATGCTGAAAATTCTGAGGAAGCTATTTGTGCTCTATCGGGATTAGGGACATATCGTTATACTCCCAATAAGATGGATCTTGATCTTAAGAATTGGCCCACACCACCAGCTAAGCCATCTATTGAAGAGCCACCCACGTTAGAATTGAAGAAGCTGCCAAGTCATATGAAGTATGCATTCTTAGGAAGCGGAAACACTCTTCCAGTTATTGTAGTAGCCGATTTGGGTGAGCAACAAGTTGCAGCTCTTATTGCTACTCTACGCAAGCATATTAGAGCCATTGGATGGACCATTGCGGATATTATTGGTATTCCACCTGGGATTTGCACACATAAAATTCAGCTTCAAGAAAATTTCATGCCCACCATTGAGCATCAAAGACGTCTAAACCCACCTATGCAAGAAGTGGTGAAGAAAGAAATTATCAAATGGTTAGACGCAGGGGTTGTGTATCCTATCTCTGATATTACATGGGTAAGCTCGGTACAATGTGTTCCCAAGAAAGGAGGCATGATGGTGGTCGCGAATGCAAAGAATGAGCTTATTCCACTCAGACCCGTCACTGGATGGAGAGTATGCATGGACTACCGAAAGCTAAATTCTTGGACTCTCAAAGATCACTTCCCAATGCCCTTCATGGACCAAATGCTAGACCGATTAGCGGGGAAAGGATGGTTTTGTTTCCTTGATGGTTATTCAGGCTACAATCAGATTTGTATTGCTCCCGAAGACCAAGAGAAGACAATATTTACATGCCCATATGGTACGTTTGCTTTCAAACGTATGCCATTCGGGTTATGTAACGCACCAGCAACCTTTCAACGTTGTATGATGTCCATTTTCTCTGATATGGTTGAAGACACTTTGGAGGTATTCATGGATGATTTTTCAGTTGTTGGTGAGTCTTTTGAAGCTTGCTTGGCAAACTTGAGCATGGCACTACAAAGATGTGTAGAGTTCAACCTTGTGCTGAATTGGGAGAAATGCCACTTCATGGTAAAAGAAGGAATCGTTCTTGGGCACAAGATCTCCGAAAGAGGAATAGAGGTTGATCGAGCAAAAATTGAGGTTATTGAGAAGCTACCGCCTCCAATTTTGGTAAAGGGAGTTCATAGTTTTCTTGGCCATGCTGGTTTCTATCGTAGGTTCATCAAAGACTTCTCCAAAATTGCTAGTCCATTGTGCAAACTATTGGATAAAGATGCGAAGTTTGACTTCAATGACGATTGCTTAAAGGCATTCGAATGCCTCAAAGGAAAACTCATTGAAGCCCCTATCATGGTAGCACCAGATTGGACTCTCTCGTTCGAAGTCATGTGTGATGCGAGCGGTGTAGCCATTGGAGCTGTACTTGGACAAAGAAAGGGGAAATTATTTTATCCCATCTACTATGCGAGTAAGGTCCTAAATGAAGCCCAAAGGAACTACACTGTTACTGAACAAGAGCTCCTAGCAGTGGTGTACGCGTTTGAAAAGTTTCATGCCTATCTATTAGGTACTAAGGTGATCATTCATACAGACCATGCAGCTCTTAGGTATCTCATGACAAAGATGGATGCAAAACCAAGTTTAATTCAATGGGTTTTGCTGCTGCATAGAAGAGGTTGCGAGAACCAAGTGGCTGATCACCTATCTCAACTTGAGAATGAACATATGGCGCAACCTGAAATTCAGATTGATGATGCATTCCCGGACGAAGAGATATTAGCGACAACAATGGAAGAACTACCATGGTATGCCGACTTTGCAAATTTCGTGGTGAGCAATGTGATACCTGCCAAATTATCTTACCATCAAAGGAGGAAGTTTATGCATGATGTCCAGCACTACTATTGGGATGAGCCTTATTTGGTTCGAAGATGCGCTGATGGTATCATTCGACGATGTATATCCCATGAAGAAGTGCCCACCATATTGGAAGCATGCCATACATCCCAAGTTGGAGGACATCATGCAGGCAATCGAACGACAAAAAAAGTTTTGCAAAGTGGTTATTATTGGCCTTCGATATTTTGAGATGCCTACGACTATGTTAGAAGGTGTGACCAATGCCAGTGTCAAGGTGCTATTTCAAAACACCATGAGATGCCCATGTCCAAAATTCTTGAGGTAGAACTCTTTGGCGTATGGGGTATAGATTTCATGGGTCCATTCGTGAATTCGTTTGGAATGAAGTACATCTTAGTTGCTGTGCATTACGTGTCGAAATGGGTTAAAGCTGTAGCATTGGCCGACAACGAAGGGAAGCATGTTGTAGCGTTTTTAAAGAGGAATATCTTCTCTCGCTTTGGAGTACCACATACTATCATAAGTGATGGAGGATCTCACTTTTGCAACAAGCTATTCAAATCAGTTTTGGCCAAGTATGGTGTCAAGCAACATAAGGTAGCCACGCCTTACCATCCCCAAATTAGTGGACAAGTAGAAGTTTTCAATCGCGAGATCAAGCAAATCCTTGTGAAGACGGTTAATGCAAATAGGAAGGATTGGTCTAGGAAGCTTGATGATGCACTTTGGGCGTATATGACTGCGTTCAAAACACCCATTGGCATGTCTCCTTATCAACTAGTCTATGAGAAGGCTTGTCACTTACCCATCGAGCTCGAACATAAGGCATTGTGGGCGTTGAAGCAATTGAATTTGAATTGGGATGATGCTAAGAATCTGAGGTTGGAGCAGCTGAACGAATTAGATGAGTTCCGTCTCCATGCATATGAAAGATCAGACCTATACAAGGAGCAGATGAAAAAGTATCATTATCAGCGGATTGTTTGACGAAACTTCTAGAGGGGTGATATGGTACTTCTCTTCAACTCCAGATTGAAGCTCTTCCTAGGTAAGTTAAAATCTAAGTGGTCTGGTCCATTTAAAGTTATCCAAGTCTACTCGTCTGGAGTAGTCGAATTGGAAGACAATAATAGTGTTGTCTTCAAAGTGAATGGACAACGTGTTAAGCCTTATATTGGTCCTTTTGACTCAATGAATGACATGGCCATCACTTATCTCGACGAAGTCTAAGTACTCGAGATTACTACGTCGAGCCACGACAATAAATCAGGCGCTAGATGGGAGGCAACCCATCGTTTTATCGTTTTATCGTTTATCATTTTTTCTTTAATTCTAGTACTTGTTTTGTTTTGATAAATGAAAAATCCAAAAATAAGAGTCGTGCCAGGACCAAAACTAAGGCGCTTGGTGGGAGGCAACCCATCGTACTAATCATTTTCATTTGGTTTTGAGCAAATATAGGTGCAAAAGGTATTCAACGAGGAAATTGATTTCAATTGACAATTTGGATGAGCTACATGGTAAAGGTGGTAAGTTAGGAATGGTAATGCATAAGGCTATGGATTAAGCATTTCTCATGCCAAAATAGGCATCGAGGAAGGCTAGGCCTAGGTAAAAATAGGCCACGAACATTGCCAAACCTATCCTATAGCCTAAGGTCTCGGAATCTAGTGTGCTATACACTATGCGCCGCCCATGCCTAAGTGTGCTTTTGACTATGCGCCGCCTATGCTATGGCATTAGGTCTCAGGATCTCATATGCCATAGACTATGCGGCGCATATGTCTCAAAATGCCATAGACTATGCGGCGCATATGTCCCTAAATGCCATATACTATGCGCCGCATATGTCATGACTATGCCTAGCATTATGCGCCGCATATGTAGCATTTTTGTCTCCAAAACTGATTGTAAATGGGTCAAAACCCGACCCATTCTCTTCCTATATAAAGGGGACTTAGTCTTGAAACATACCCACACTAGAAATTGACCTAAGGGCGCCGCATATACATCCAAATCCTCTCAAAAATTTTCTTTTGCTCTTCCAATTCACAAAACCATCTCCAAAAGCCTCAAGCAAGTAAGTACTCTCTTATTCTTCATTTATTTCTCGTAAGTACTACGTCTATTATGAATTTCTACATCTTGAAAGATTGTTGATGATGATCATGTGTTTGGATTGTTGATGCAAAACCATGTGAGGGAATATATACGTTAGAATCATCTTGACTTGTTTCCGACTTGAATTTGGTCTTAATAGCGTTGTTATACTATTTGCGGAATTGTTAGGGTTATGAACATCGACTATCATGTTATGATCTTGTTACGTGGATGCTTACATGTTAGACCATCTCGTTCATCGGGATAATCCTTATAGTTGCCCACCGACTTAGGAGGTTGCAATTGTTGACAATGTCCATACCGTGACACCCCCCCTATGTAGTAGTGTTGTTTTATCTAAAATGAAAGTAGTGCAATGGCTGCAAGTAAGTGATGAAATGCTGATTTTCTTGCCGGAATATAATCCTAAAACGTATGGCGACGAAATCTGAGTAATCGACCACTTTAACCTCACTGATTTGTGTTAACAAAACTAAGTGTGGGGTGGTACCTCGACTGCTTGTTGATAGATTGTATCAATTGAGATTGTGCCACCATTAACACTATTTCTAGTCTCAGGTACAATGGCACCTAAAGCGAGACAAGGCAATGAGAAGGCTACCACTTCACAAAAGGGCAAGAAAAGAGGTCGAAAGGACCAAGGAGAATCATCCTCAACAGAACTACCCCGCAGAATGTTTGAAATAAAATGGTTTCTTGAGGAGGACGCCAAAGAATGGTACCGGAACAACAAAGAAAGAAAATATGTTCACGTCGACTTGATCAACAAGGACACCTTAGCGAAGAAGGAGCCGCGTATGTTGGCGCAAATAATGGCATTGAAGCTGGATTTCATCTTCTGCGATATGGGAGAATGCAACCTTGATTTAACAAGAGAGTTTTATGCCAACTGGTCGCCTAACACAACGGGCAACAAGGTCAAAATTCGAGGCCAAGTGTTACAGCTCAATGCGGACTGGATCAACTCTTTTCTTGGCTTACCTTCGGTCGACACAGGACCATTCAAAGAGCTGTACAGCAGGCCTCCTTATAGAGCAATACGACACACACTTTTTGGAAGTAGATCGATGGCAAGTTGGGGCAGACATAAAGACACCGGTCGACACAACACCTTCCCCTATGCTCCACTGAATAGGGAAGCAAGAATCTGGATGCGTATTGTCAACTCATGCCTGATTCCTGGGACTCAATACACCAAGATATCAAGAGATAGAGTGTGTTTGGTCTATGCTTTGATGACACATATCCCTATCAACTTTGGGGCAATCATTCGCTCTACCATGAGGAAGGCCAGACTCCACAAAAGATCCCACTTCACTTTTGGTAATCTGTTGACAGCACTCGTGCGGAAGGAGGATATCGAAGAGGAACCAGCTGACCACAAAATCCCGCATAACCCAAAGAAGGTTGACCTCACCAAGGTCAAAGATGCTGAAACAACTCATGGTGTCAACCTTACTACTGCGGAGAGACATGCTCGTGATGAGAGTTTCTTCCGTCATCTTTATGGCATGACACGCTTCACAATGATGAGTGGAGGTCGTGTTCCTACTGCTGAAGAGCTCCAACAGCTGTACCATGATTATCCAATGAACATGCCTACCCGGGAGATGTGTGGAGTGGGTGTATACTTTGAGGAACCTCTAGACGATGACTTGCCGACCGATGACGATCGACGCTTGCCAGACTTCGATGAGGAGGAGAACTCTGACGACGACTGTTATGCTGATTTCGACGAAGGGGGTATGACCCCCGACATTGAGGAAGAGTCCTACTGACCAGGTTCTTTGTATTTACTTTCCACTGAGGGCAGTGTCCCGTTTAAGTGTGGGGTGGCGGTATCGCATGCTATACTTCTCTATTTGCATCTATGTTTGTTTACTTTTTTGTGTGTGTTTTCGATTTTTTAGTTAAGTTAAGTTTTTTTAGTAGTAAGTTTTTTTTTACGTAAATTTTTTTACTTAGCTTCGCACGAAATTATTCTAATAGGTAGCATGAGATTATAACAAGTGTTTGTGCCAACATCATGACTATTGAGACGTTTAGGCTCTAGTTGTGACTCATTATGTGATATTTTGTGGTTCAATTCCTTTACTTGTTGGGTCGAGAGTCTATATTACTTCCAATAAAGTCGACCATGTGCCTTGTGTGTGTGAGAATAATCGTATATTCTATGTTTGTGGCTGATGCTAGAACTTGCTTGGTATGTATGCAAAGCGAAAATAAGGAGTGTAAGTTTAGGAGATGATTTAGGCATTTATTTGACAACCTATACATATGTTTACCTTCAGTTTTACCTACCCATGTAAATCATCCTAGTTAAACTCTTTTGAGCCTTTAGCCTATTTCTTTGACAACCTTGTATGTAAGCCTAATCCATTTTTTTCAAGACCATAATTTGATCCAAATTCCTAGGTGCTTTAAAGTGAAAAAGTCATGTGACAACAAAAGAGGAAGTTGGGTGAGTATGATGCTTTAAATTGTAATGGTGCTTGAATGTGTTATGAAAAAGAAAGTGCTATCATAAGAGGTATGTTGTGAAAAGAAAAAGGAAAAGAAAGCTGAAAAGTGAGTTATGCTTAAAATTGAAAAACAAAAGAGGAGAACAA
This sequence comes from Capsicum baccatum var. pendulum, assembly GCA_030864225.1. NCBI lineage: Eukaryota > Viridiplantae > Streptophyta > Magnoliopsida > Solanales > Solanaceae > Capsicum > Capsicum baccatum. The sequence goes on along the minus strand of CM061557.1, from coordinate 80,963,548 downwards.
GGGTGGTAGAATAAAAGAAAGAAGAAAGGTTGAAAAAAAAAATGTCAATGATACAATGTGATGTATTAAAGTGCTTAGGAACTTAGTCACTATTTCTGGCCAAAATAGTCCTACCTGTCCCTTAGCCTACATTACAACCATCAAAAGACCTACTTGATCCTAATCTTAACATTCTGACATTTAGTGGAGTATTACACTAAGGGCAAGCCTATGGTCATCAGTTGCTGCATACGAATTCTTTGTGAGAGTGAGAGCAAGGATATTTTGATACCCATGTTTGAAAAATATGCTATACTTGTGAGTGACTATGGGTAATATATTGTGAGACACACATGGTTGATGAGTTTTGGATAGTTGTGTATGATTCTTTGTGCCTTGACTTTTGAATAGGAGTTAACCACCATCACGAGTCTATACTAGAGGTTAAATGGTTTCTACTAATGATCGGAAAACTACTCTTTGTTGATAATTGTTGTGCTTGTCTTGACGAATATTTTGTGTTGTTGCTGTGAAACCCTAAGTTGATGTTTAGAGGGACATGATATTTTGTTCGAGGACGAACAAAGCTTCAAGTGTGGGGTGTTGATGATAGGCGAATTTACGTGCCCATATTTGTGCCATGTTTTGAGAACAAATTATATATTTCATGCACTTTTAGTCCTTTTTCCTGTAAGTGAGCTAACAAACATGATTAGCAAAGTTTCAGGTATAAATGATGCAGAAATCAGCATTTTATGGCTTACTTGACGCCAAAGAAAGCTCACGAAGGAAGGAACGTAAGATTGGACGCCTAAAGGACCAAAAGTGATGCATGGGAAATCTGTCCCGGGCTAAAACAGCATTTCTGAAGACTTTGGGGACTTGCAGTAACTTAGTTGGATTTGGACAATGATACATTAACCTAGTACAATTGGGTTATGTATTTCATTAGTTTATTTGGATTATGATAATGTTACATTAACCTAGTACATTTGGGTTAAGTATTTCATTAGTCTAGTAGGATTTGGTTAGATATTTATTTACCTAGTAGGATTAGGATATGGGTATTATAAATACCCTATCATGCTAGAGATTTTTATTCATCTTCTATTCAACAATTAATCTTCTTCCATCCCTCTCTTCTTCCACCACAACAATTCTACAACTCTTCTAATCTTCCCATTAATTCTATTTTTCTTCTTCTATTCATCTATTCTTAATTTCCGCAACAAGAGAAACGTTACTTTGCTAAGGAATCACGCCTCACGCCTACCACCTGTGCTACACGAAAATCATCAATCTTGTGGTATAACAACAATGTCAATCGTGATCTCCTTCGCATTCATGGGTAACTAAACCTCTCTGTTGGGATTATGGAAGCCGAATGAGTTACTATCTATTGCTGTGAGTTTGTGAGTTCACGACACGTATACTGCTTATATCATTATTCTCTTCATCTTAATCTACATTCTTTGTGGTTGCAAACGCAAGAATACGCCAGTATAACATTTAACTTGTTCGAAAGAAAGGTTATTTGTCTGGAAAAGAGATAGTGTCAAGGTAGTAGGACACCCTTTCCTATTAAAAAGCTAGTGCCGTAACTGGACTAACCTCTTGGAGAATTCGTACCGTTAGACACGCTTTAAGCTCGAAAGAGTTAAAGTGAAATAATCCTCGAATAGGTCGAAAGATGCCTGGATTTACCATCGAATACAATTCTCTATAAGCAGTTGCATGTCAGAATTCTACATACTCATAGCCAATAGAGACGTATAACTCAGGAGGTGGACATAACCCCAACGCTTCAATTCTCATTGTTTACAACTTACGTAACAATCTTTCTCTTTTTACTTTGCTATTTTCAGCTTTTACTGCATTACTTTATTTACATTACTTGCACGACAAGACTCCCCCCTTCTTACGAGACTTGCACCAAAAGTTTAGTAATTTTGCTTACTTGTTGACCAAGCTATTCCCTGTGGGATCGATACCCAACCCAGGTTGGGTTCTATATTTGCTAACAACTGCTTTACACTCCTACGAGAGCTGTAGATTGAGCGTTATCAGAAGATCATATAGTTTATTTGGGCATTTCCTGCTAGTAGCACTGGTGGTGGCACCGTGTTGATTCGGGTGACCGGACTGAGCTGAGGAGTGGAGATGACTCTGATAACTGAATTGAGGGTAGTCTCTGACACTGTGGCCTGTCTTGCCACGACTAAAATAGACATCACTTCCAGCTCTGCAAACACCTTTGTGGTTCTTACCATAAATCTGACAAAGGAGATTAGTTCGGGCATTATTGACACTGCCCCAAGACTTAGAGCCTGGCACTCTATCTCTGAACTTAGGAGTTGGAGCACTGGCTGAATAAAGAGCTGGAACTGATGACTTAGGACGAAACTGAGAACGGTTTTCTCTTTCTGATTTAGGCTGACTAAAATTAAAGCTACCTATCCTAGCTTTCTTATTTTGCTTTTCCCTCTGCTTAATCTTCTGCCTCTCCATCTGCTGAGCATGGGTGATAAGTCTGGCTAAAGTCATGTCACTATTTAGCATGGCGGATCTGCACTTATTAACCATGCTATCATTTAACCCTGAAGCAAACCTACTCATATTGGCGTTGACGTATGGAACCACATAAGGGGTACATCTGGCTAATTTAGTAAACTTTAAAGAATACTCTTTCACCGTTATATTGCCCTTCCTGAGGTTGATGAATTCCAGCACCTTAGCCTATCTAATCTCTAGGGGAAAGAATCCATCTAAGAATGCAGTGACAAACTTCTCCCACTCTATAAGACCTGCATCATTTGACCTTTCTGACTTCCACTGTTTGAACCAAGTATAAGCCACATCCTGTAACTGGTATGCGACTAACTCAGCACTCTCAATAGTAGTAACCCCCATGATGTCTATCAATTTATGAACTTGATCAATGAATTCCTGAGGGTCTTCATCTACTTTAGACCTGTGGAAGGACGGAGGATTCATTCGGGTGAAGTCTCGAATCCTACCTGTAGCTGATTTGGCCACTCGGTTGGCCAGAACTATAGTAGATCGCTCATTATGGGTAGCTACTGACTGAGCAAGGGTGGTAAATATGGTCCAAAACTCTGCATAAGAAACATGATCGCCCAAAGGTTCTTCGGGCTGAGGGGCTAACTGATTTCTTCTCTTACGAGGCATATTCAAAAATAAAGTGAAGAAGAAGATTAGACTGAGAAATTGACTTGTTATTATGCTCACCGGTACGACATGAATACTAAAAGAAGGAAAACTATTCCTAAATATCTCATAGCTTCCTGCACATAAATATGGAACGCAACACACCCATGCACAAGACTCTACTAGATACGGCTTTTAGACTTCCTAGGACTCAATTGAAACTTAGGCTCTAATACCAAGTTTGTAATATGTCGATTTGTTGAACCGAAATGCTATACGGTACTCATGACCCTGAAGGACCACAAGCTAACCCATGAATGATATTAGTACCTGTATACTGCATAAAATATTGAATAATGTGGAAACATACACTGAAAGTCCATAAGGTTCAATACTAAACATAACATGGATGAGATAACATCTGTGGGGTAATACAATACCCAAAACAAAACTGTAAACACTGAAGTCTAAAACATAATAGTCTGGATCTAGTCTAAAAGCCTCTATTGTCTGAATAATCTGAATAAGGAGTTGATGGGATATGTCCCCAACTAAATCCAACTAATAACTAATTCAATGAAATAGTAGAGAATTAATCATGTCCTCGAGGGATGAGGAATCACTTTTATTCTGACTGCTGATATTGGAATCTACTGTTGATCTGAAACTTGTGTCTTTGAACCTATGGTGTAACATAAAAAGAAAGCACCATAGTGCAACTACGTCAGTACAATGGAATGTACTGAGTATACATGTTAGGTAGGCTAATGCAAGGGTTAACATACATGAATAATGCTAGTTGACTATTTAAAATAAATGCAAAAATATATACATAAATATGTAACTGTAACTGACACTGTGATATCGTGATTACTGAATCTGAATACTGATGACATGACATACTAATAACTAATATAAATGATAGCATAAATAGTTGTATCTGAATGTAAATGATAACATAGGTGACTGTATCTGATAGTCCTAAATTTGATAGAACTATCTGAGTTCCTTATTGTATCTGAGTTGACTGTATCTGACAGTCTTAAATCTGAAGAACTATCTGAGTTCTTTTACTGAGACTGGTACTAAAACTGTGGGAGGTAGTATTTAACCGACATGCCCCTGATACGCCATTATGGCTGAGTTAGGGTCCAATCTATAACCCCAATTAGAAGGGTGTCAATACCACGCCACTAGTAAGGACAAGTTGTGGACGACTCTTATCTAGTAGTATCCCCAAAAGAGAATGGGGGGCCCTTATCTAACAGTGCTTATCCACTTCTTCAACCCTCATTGAAAAGTGTTGATGTCTTAACCTATGCTGGCTACATAGTTCTGGAACGCAAAAATGACTTCTAAGGATCACACCCTCATTTGATAGTGTGTGTCCCCATCCTTGGGTTCAATCGGTACTAATTCCTACTCCAATCTGAATGGACACTGAACATGACTTACTAAACTGAACATGAGCTGAGTTACTAAGTTCCATTGACTGATGGAATACTACTGATATCTGACAACTAACTGAGTCATGAGATCATGGAGATTTCCTGAGTTATAAGACTATTCGAAGTCTAAGGATTCATAGCTTGACTGAGAGTATCGTCAAAACATGACATAGATCTAGGTACACAGCTAATGTTTCGGTACAAGTACCCCCAGGACTCGATGGAAGGAAACTGAAAAAGCATGACTTACTTGAATACATAATAATTATCATAATACATTTACTGAAGAATTTCATCAAACATGTGATAGGCATAAGCATGTACGTACATGGGGATTTCATGATATCATGATATAGACACTTTCCCTTCATCTAGGCATTCAACCAAACACATAGTAGGCATAGAGTGTGTAAACAACATCATGCAATAATTAACTGTCGTGATTCAATTCCAATTTAATCATTCAAGGGTTTGGTACTAGGGTTTCATAAATCTATATCGATACAAATCAACCCATATAGAATTTAACACTCATTCATGGAATACAATTCAATTACTCATTATCAACATAAACAAAAATAGCCCAATCATGAAATTCATAAGAAAATCCATAACTTAAATTTTGAAAAGGGATTCTTGGGCTTCATGGATGAAAGTAGTCCATTAATGAACACTATGCATACCTTAGTTCGTGATTTCGTGAAGATTAATGGTGAAACCTTCTTGAATTTGAATCCACAATAGAAACCCTAGCTTTTTCTTGAGAGAAGCTTGAGAGAAAATAGTATATTTTGGGTGAAGAATAGCTAAATCATGTGTTATTGGGTTTAAATAGGGGTAGGAAATTGACTCTTTTAACTCTGGACGTGTCATTTAATTTCACTAAAATTTTCCCAAACTGCGCCCTTGGAATGACGCGGCGTTATCATGCCATGTCACTGGAAATTGATAATTGGGAAACTGAGGGATGTCGTGACACGGAGACATAGCGTTTTCTCTTCTTTTGCGACCTGAAACTTTGGCAAGACGCGGGGGAAATTGCGCTGAGACACTAGAAAAAGGACAATTCTGAATTTGAGTGTTGGCGCTATGCACCATAATCACGGAAACCTACTGGAAATTGAAAAATGCCATTTCCTCTTGTGGAGTGGTGCGCCATGACTAATATGGCTGTAATTTACGATGGGAACTTGAAATAGTCATAACTTCTTACCCGGTTATCGGATTTAAGCGAATCATATATCGATGGAAAGCTTATTGAATTTTCCACATGTCAAAAAGTGAAAATATTGACAATTCCTCATAGAACAATCATTATTCACTTTAAAAGATAATACTAGGCATTCTTGGAATGAAATTTGCTAGAAATCTTTGGGGTATTACAATATCTCCCCCTTGAGATCATTCGTCCTCGAATGAGACTGACTGAGAGGGGAAATAACAAGCTGAACATAAACTGAACATGAATAACTAGAACATGATCTCATGACAGATAAGCTAAACATAACATACTGAACATGCATATCTGATGCATGTGTAACTGATTCATGAATGCATGACTGAATGTCTGCTTTTTCTTCCCAAGTAGCTCCATTGACGGACTGATTTCACCAAAGAACTTTAACTAGAGGGACTTCTTTGTTCCTCAAACTACGAGTCTGATAGTCTAAGATTTTGACTGGAATCTCTTTATAAAAGAGATTGTTCTGAACGTCAATGCTCTGAATAGGGAATATGACTGGTGGGTCACCTATACACTTCTTGAGCAAAGAGACATGGAAGACTGGATGAACTGAGGCTAGATCTAAAGGCAATTCGAGCTCATAAGCTACCTTGCTGAAACGACTGAGAATCTTGAAGGGACCAAGATATCAGGGACTGAGCATTCCCTTCTTGCTGAATCTGTTCACTCTCTTCATGGGAGAGATCTTTATATAGACATGATCACCAACCTCAAACTCGAGATCTTTTCTATGAACATTTACATAAGACTTCTGTCAGCTCTGAGCTGCCTGGAGTCTTTCTCTGATTAACTAGACTTTTTCTAAGGCGTCGAATACTAAGTCAAGACCTATGACTGAGGCCTCACTGACTTCAAACCAAACAATTGGAAATCTACATCTCCTACCATAGAGAGCTTTAAATGGAGCCATCTGAATACTGAATTGATAGTTGTTGTTGTATGCAAACTCAATCAAAGACAAGTGGTCATCCCAACTTCCCTTTAAATAAATTGCACACGCCCTTAGCATATCTTCTAGAGTCTGAATGGTTCTTTCTGCTTGACCATCTGTTTGAGGATGGAAGGCTATACTGAGATGAACTTGGGTACCAAGACCCTTTTGGAATGCTTTCCAAAAATGAGAGGTGAACTGGGTACCTTTGTCTGAGATAATGGACAACGGAACACCATGTAATCTGACTAGCTCCTTGATATAGAGTTTGGCATAATCCTTGGTTGAATAAGAGGTATGAACTGGAAGGAAATGACCAGATTTGGTCATTCTTTCTACAATGACCCAGACTGAATCATGTTGATGATGAGTTCAAGGAAAATCCATCACTAAGTCTATCTTCACAAATTCCGACTTCGAAGTAGGAATACTAAACTCCTACATAGACCCACTAGGCTTCTGATGCTCTATCTTAACTTGCTGACATATAAAGCACTTAGCCACAAACTTTGTAATGTCTCTCTTCATCCCACTCTACGAATAGATTTCCCACAAGTTGTGGTACAACTTTGTGGCCCCTGGATAAATAGAGTAATGCACACCATGCGCTTCTGTAAGAATTTTATTCCTTAAGTCATCTACACCTGGAACACAGAGACGATCCTGACAATGCAAAACACCATCTCCCCCTTGGGAGAAAACCTCTACTTTCTGATACTGAACTGACTCTTTCAACTTGACAAGGCTAGGATCTCTATCTTGCTTTTCTTTCACCTCAGAAACTAGAAATGATTCTAAACTACTCTAAACATATACACCACCCTCTGAAGAATCAACTAAGCAAAGGCCTAGTATGGCAAGCTGATGGACTTCTTGAGCTAACTTCTTCTTACTATCCTCCACATGAGAAACACTACCTATGGATAGCCTACTGATAGCGTCAACCACTATGTTGGCCTTGATCGAATGATAGAGGACACTCATGTCCTAGTCTTTCAAGAGCTCTAACCACCTTCTCTGATGAATATTGAGATCTTTTTGAGAAAAGACATACGGAAGACTCTTTTGATCTGTGAAGACATCTACATGAACTCCATAGAGATAATGCCTCCAAATCTTCAAGGCAAAGACTATGATTGCTAACTCAAGATCAGGAGTAGGATAATTTCTCTTATGGGGTTTAAGCTATCTGGAGGCGTAGGCTATGACCTTACCGTGCTGTATGAGGACACAAACCAAACCTACTCTGGATGCATCACAATACACCACGAACCCATCTGAACCATTTGGAAAAGCTAAGACCAAAGTTGAGGTAAGTCGAGTCTTCAACTCCTGAAAACTCTTCTCTTAAGGGTCTGATCACTGAAACTTGACTTTTTTTTGAGTCAATATGGACATAGTGTATGTAATAGATGAAAATCCTTAAAAAACCATCTGTAATCACCAGCCAAACCTACAAAACTCCTGATATCTAATACAGAGATAGGTCTTGGCCAGTTTCCTACTACTTTGGTCTTTTGAGGATCAACTCTAATGCCATCACCAAATAAAATATGACCAAGGAATGCTACTGACCTTAGCCAAAATTTGTACTTACTGAATTTGATGAATAGATGATGATCTCTGAGAGTCTAAAGTACTGTTCTGAGATGGTTGCCTGATCGCGCTCAGTGCGGGAATAGACCAAAATATCATCTATGAAGACTATGATGAACATGTCCAAGTACTTCTTGAACACGCGGTTCATTAAGTCTATGAAAGCTGGTGGGGAATTGGTAAGACCAAATGACATAACTAAGAATTCAAAGTGACCATACCGAGTATGAAAAGCTATTTTCGGAACATCTCTAACTCTAAGCTGATGATAGCCGGATCTGAGGTCTATCTTAGAGAAATAGCTGGCACCCTAAAATTGGTCAAATAAGTCATCAATTTTAGGAAGAGGATACTTGTTCTTGACCTTGACCTTATTGAGTTGATGGTAATCAATGCTTATTTTGAGAGAACCGTCTTTCTTGCGCACGAATAAGACTGGTGTGATCCATGGGGAAACACTGGGTCTGATGAGTCCCTTATCTAAGAGATATTTTAACAGTTCTTTTAATTCTCTGAGTTCTACTGGCACCATTCTATATATCGAAATAAAGATAGGCTGAGTATCTGGAAGAAGGTCAATGCCGAAGTCTATTTCCCTTTTGAGAGGAATTCTTAGAAGATATTCGGGAAATATATATGAATATTCATTCATTACCGGGACTGATTCAATGCTGGGAGTTTTTGGAACTAGTGTCCTTAACTCAAACAAAGTGATAGACACATCCTTTAGATATCATTTTCCTTGCCCGAAGGTAGGAACAAGTTGACCCTTAAAAGCGGATACACTACCCTTCCACTCAAGAACGGGTTTATTTGGAAACTGAAATTGGACTATTCTGTTTCTACAGTCGACTGTGGCATATCAGGAATAAAGCCAATATATTCCAAGAATGACATCAAAATCAGTCATCTCTAATTCGACTAAGTCTGGTAAAGAGACTTTCTGAAACATCATAACCGGGTTGCTCCTATATACCCATCGGGCTATGATGGTTTTTTCCACTAGGTAGAGACTGAGAAGGGCTCTGCTAGAATTTTAGGACTGATTCCAAAATCAACTGCTATATAGGGAGTAACAAAAGACAAAGAAGATCCTGGATCTAGCAAAGCATAAACATTCACATGAAAGATTTGTAACATACCAGTAACTACATCAGGAGAATTTTCCTGATCTTGTCGGGTTTGAAAACCATATAGTCTATTTGAAAGTTTCTCGCTAGTAGCACTGGTGGTGGCATCCTATTGATTCGGGAAATTGAACTGAGCTGAGGAGCGGAGATGACTCTGATAACCTGACTGAGGAAAGTCTCTGACACTGTGGCTTGGCTTGCCACAACCAAAACAGACATCGCTGCCAGCTCTGCAAGAACTCTTGTGGTTTTTACCATAAGTCTGACAAAGGGGATTGGTTTGGGCATTGTTGACACTGCCTTGAGAATTAGAGCCTGGCACTTTATCTCTGAACTTAGGAGCTGGAGCACTGGCTGAAGAATGAGCTGGAACTGATGACTTAGGATGAAACCGAGAACGATTTCCTCCTTCTGATTTAGGCTGACTAAAATTGAAGCTACCTGTCCTAGATTTCTTATTTTTCTTTTTCCTCTGCTTAATCTTCTGTTTTTCTATCTGCTGAGAATGGGTAATAAGTCTAGCTAAAGTCATATCACTATTTAGCATGGCAGATCTTCACTCATTAACCATGCTATCATTTACCCTTGAAGCAAACTTACTCATCTTGGCTTTGCCGTCTGCAACCACATAAGGGTCATATCTGGATAATTGAGTAAACTTTAGAGAATACTCTTTCACCATCATATTTCCTGCCTAAGGCTGATGAATTCTATCACCTTAGCCTCTCTAATTTTTTGGGGAAAGAATCAATCTAAGAATGCAGTGACAAAATCCTCCTACTCTATAGGACCTGCATCATCTAACCTTTCTGACTTCTACTGTTTGAACCAAGTATGAGCCACATCCTGCAACTGGTATGGGGCTAACTCAGCACTCTCAATAGTAGTCACCCCCATGATGTCTGTCACTTTTTGAATTTGATCAATGAATTCCTGAGGGTCTTCATCTACTTTAGATCCGTGGAAGGATGGAGGATTCATTCTGGTGAAGTCTCGAATCCTAGCTGCAGCTGAGTTGGCCACTGGGTTGGCAGGAACGACAGCTGATCGCTTATTATAGGTAGATACTGACTGAGCAAGGGTGGTAAATGTTGTCCTGAACTCCATATAAGAAACATGATCGCCCAAAGGTTCTTCAGGCTGAGGGGCTGACTGATTTCTTTTCTTAGGAGGCATATTCTGAAATAAAGTGAAGAAGCAAATTAGACTGAGAGATTGACTTGTGATTATGCTCACTGGTACAACATGAATACTGAAAGAAGGAAAACTGTTCCTAAACATCTCATAGCCTCTTGCACATAAATATGGTGCACAAGACACCCATGCACAAGACTCTACTAGATGCGACTTTCAGATTTCCTAGGACTCTATTGAACCTTAGTCTCTGATACCAAGTTTGTAACACCTCTATTTGCTGAACTGAAATGCTACACGGTGCTCATAGCCCTGAAGTACCACAAACTAACCCAAGACTGATATTAGTACCTGTATACTGCATAAAATACTGAATATTGTAGAAACATGCACTGAAAGACCATAAGTTTCAATACTAAACATAACATGGATGAGATAACATCTGTGGGGTAATACAATACCCAAAACAAAACTATAAACACTGTAGCCTGAAACATAATAGTCTGCATCTAGTCTGAAAGCCTCTACTGTCTGAATAATCTGAATAAAAAATTGATGGGACATGTCCCCAACTAAATCCAACTAATAAATAATCAATATAATAGTGGAGAATTAATCATGTACTTAAAGGATGAGGACTCACTTCTATTCTGACAGTTGAGACTAGAATCTATTGCTGATCTGGAATGCGTGTCCTTAAGCCTATGGTGTAACCTAAAAAGAAAGCACCATAGCGCAAATGCGTTAGTACAATGAAATGTACTGATTATACATGTGAGGTAGGCTAATGCAAGGGTTAACATGCATGAATAATGTTAGTTGACTATTTAACATGAATACGAAAATGCATACATAAATACGTAACTGTAACTGACACTGTGATATTCTGATTACTGAATTTGAATACTGATGACATGACATACTAATAACTGATATAAATGATAGCATAAATAAATGTATCTGAATGTAACTAATAACATAGGTGACTATATCTGACAGTCCTGAATCTAATAGAACTATCTGAGTTCCTTACTGTATCTAAGTTGACTGTATCTGATAGTCTTAAATCTGAAGAACTATCTAAGTTCTTTTACTGAGACTGGTACTGAAACTGTGGGAGGTAGTATTTAACCGACATGCCCCTGATATGCCATTTTAGCTAAGTTGGGGTCCAATCTATAACTCCAATTGGAAGGGTGTCAATACCGTGCCACTGGTAAGGACAAGCTGTGGACGAATCTTATCTGATAGTGTCCCCAAAAGAGAACGGTGAGGCCCTTATCTGATAGTGCTTATCCACCTCATCAACCCGCATTGGACAGTGTTGAAGTCTCAACCTATGCTGGCTATATAGTTCTGGAACGCAAGAATGACTTCTAAGGAACATACCCACATTTGATAGTATGTGTCCCCATCCTTGGGTTCAATCGGTACTAATTCCTACTCCCATCTGAATGGACACTGAACATGACTTACTAAACTCAACATGAGCTTAGTTACTAAGTTTCGTTGACTGATGGAATACTACTGATATATGACAACTGACAGAGTCATGAGATCATGGAGATTTTCTTAGTCATAAGACAATCTGAAGTCTAAGGATTCATAGCTTGACTGAGAGTATCGTGAAAACATTACATGGTTCTAGGTACAGAGCTAATATTTCGGGTACAAGTACCTCCAGGACTCGATGGAAGGAAACTGACAAAGCATGACTTACTTGAATACATAATAATAATCATAATACATTTACTGAAGCATTTCACCAAACATGTGATAGGCATAAGCTTGTACGTACATAGGTATTTCATGATATCATGCTAATTAGACACTTTCCCTTCATCTAGGCATTCAACCAAACACATAGTAGGCATAGAATGTGTAAACAACATCATGCAACAATTACCTGTCGTGATTTAATTCCAATTTAATCATTCAAGGGTTTAGTCCTAGGGTTTCATGAATCTATACCGATACAAATCAACCCATATGGAATTTAACACTCATTCATGGAATATAATTCAATTACTCATTATCAACATGAATAAAAGCAGCCCAATCATGAAATTCATAAGAAAATCCATTACTTGAATTTAGAAAAGGGATTCTTGGGCTTCATGAACGTAAGGAGTCCATGAATGAATACTATGCATACCTTAGTTTGTGATTTCGTAAAGATTGATGATGAAACCTTCTTGAATTTGAATCCCCAATAGAAACCCTAGCTTGTTCTTGAGAGAAACTTGAGAGAAAATAGTATATTTTGGGTGAAGAATAGCTAAATCACGTGTTATTGGGTTAAAATAGGGGTAGGAAATTGACCCTTTTAACCCTGGATGCATCATTTAATTTTAGTAAAATTTTGCCAAACTAGGCCCCAGGCGTGACGTGGCGTTATCGGTCCATGTCACTGAAAATTGACAATTGAGAAACTGAGGGATGGCACAACACGGATCCATTGCATTGTCCCTTCTTTTGCGACCTGGAAATTTTGTGCGACACGGGGGAACCGTGCTGAGACACTGGAAAAAGGACAATTCTGAATTTGAGTGCTAGCGCGATGCGCCATAATTGCGGACACCTATAGGAAATTGCCAATTCCCATTTCCTCTTGCGATGCGGCGCTCCACTGACTAATATGGCGTTGTTTTACGATGGGAACTTGAAATTGTTATAACTTCTTACCTAGTTATCAAATTTAAGCGAATCATATATCGATGGAAAGCTTATTGAATTTTCCATATGACAAATGTGAAAATTTTGAATATTCCTAATGGAATAATTATCACCCACATTAAAATCTAATACTAGGCAATCTTAGGACGAAATTTGCTAGAAATATTTGGGGTATTACAACATGTGCTGAGAATAAAAAAAGCAAACTTGAGCTAAAAATGATCCAAAAGGGATTTGAAGAGCAAGAGATGGACAATCTAAAAAGGGATCAGGATCTGACCCTCAGTTATCACGATCGCGGGCTGAATCCCATGATTGTGCCTAGTCAAGCTAGTTAATCGCGATCACGATGAACTTACCGCAATTGCAATAAGTGCGACCGTGATTAATCTTTCGCGATTACATAAGAGCAGAAAATGGACCAAGGGTAGAAATTTCATTCTGACCAGCTGACCCCAAATTCTATTTATGGCTCAAAATCCATTCATTCTAGGATTATCCATCATTATAAAACCCTACCTACCATCCTTTGTTTAGGGTTTTTTAACTTTTTGGAGCTAAATTTATACTAGTTGTGAGATAAGAAGACATTAGAGTGACTTCTAATTGGAGAATTGGCAATTCCATTGAAGATTCATTAAAACTTAAAGTATGGTTTGCATTCTCTTTACTTTTGATGAATCAATTTAGTATAGATTCTGGTTTATTTTTGCTTATTATCATCATGAGTAGCTATTTCTTCCTCTTGGGATTATATTAGAATACAATGTAAATTATGATTCATATATGTTTATACTTGTTTATTGGTGATGGGTTCTTTTATTGCTTAACTAAATTTGTTGGGATTTGTGGGTGAAAGCCCCAAATACCCAAAGGGTTTGATGGATAAAAATCTCAAACTCTTGAAAGCCTAAACCATCCTTGATAGAGGGGTTTGGGTAAACTTTAGGAACCCATATTATCCTTGAAAGAGATATTTGGGAACTAAGGCAATAGTAGACAATTATGGGCATAGTTTGCTAATTTTCACTATCTTAGAAATAAAGGTGATCATGAGGTTGACGATACCATGGTTATCATCCTAGAAATAGAGATACCCAATTGAGGTATTGGGTATTTTTAATTATTGCGCTCATTAGGTACTTGAAAGGGTCAATGGGTGACATCTTTGAGGATTTGTTAAAGAACTAGCCTCAAGGACTTTAAACCTAGCCTACCACATTATCAACGAATAGAATTTGCACTGCTTCATCACATACCCATGTATAACTTACCCTAAGATAACGTAATCCGTAAACCCGTGCCTAATTAATTACACTCTAACTATTCTTAGTCTTGAATTAGTCCTTTATAAGCCCAAGAATTACTCTCACATTAGCAAGCATTGAAAACCCCCAAACCATTTTGTACCATTGGTTTGAATCTAGCAAGAAACTACTATTTTGGACTTACTTAATAGCTACTCACATTGTTCCTCATGGATTCGAACCCGACTCTTAGATGGATAAATATATTGACAACTACTGCCTTGCACTCAAATTGATGTGTAAGTTGAGCGTTATAAAAAATGGCATCATTTCCAGAAAATAATTTGGCATATTAAGTTAGTTTGGTAGATTTTTATTTTTTTGGTTTCTTGTGTTAGGTAGATTTTTATTTTTGTTTATTTCTTACTATGGAATCGTGAAATGAATGTGATTTTGGTGGTTGGAAATCTTATCTTGACGATCCATGTCCTTATTATAATGGACCCCACTTTTTGCAAAATTATAGATATGCTCCCTGAAAGAGATATGTTCACCATCTCAATCCTATTGGGAGTATGATTAGTCTTTATGTGGTGGTCGCGATAAATATTAGAGTGATTGTCCAAATGCTCCCTTCCCCCATTATACTAGCCTAATTTCTAGTTCTTCTATTATATTGATAGGTCATATGATAAAGAAAGGGAAGAATGAAGCACAAAAAATATTGGTATTGAAGCAATGCTTAAACTCATCTTAGATCGGGTGGAATCAACGAAGGATAATGTGTATCTCATACATAAATCCAATGAAGATTTCACCTTAATCCAAGAACAAATCACCAGAAATAGTAGTGTTTAAGTAACGCTCAAACTTATCTTAGACCGGGTAGAAACAACGGGGGATAACTTACACCACATGCATCAAGCCGTGGGGGCATGTAACGAGGAAATCAAGAAAGTGGAAGACATGGACATGGAGGTCACTCATACAAATACTGCAACTATGCCCATGCTTCTAAATAAGCTTGAAATTGAAGAATCCTCGGTGATTTCCCAACTAAACAAGCTCAATATGGTTAAAGATGCTGGAATAAAGGAAATAGTGCTAGAGTCAAAAGACGAATCCAAGAAAATTTCTTATGAAGACTCTAGTCCATTTCAGGGTGAGAATGCCAATAGGAATGAGACTCCGAACTTAAGAAAAGACCTTACTTAAACTATTTTTCAACATTATGCTTGGTAGATATGATGAAAATCAAACCACCCAAGCAAATGATGAATTTTGGAGACGAGGAGCAAAATCCCTATATTTTGGAGTTCGTCATTCCTAAAGGGCAAAAGGAAACCCCACACTTGAAGTCCAAAGAACTCAATTTCCGATGTTCAACTAGTGGACTATTCCCACCATTACCCAATGATCCTACTCAAAATTTTGAAGTAAAATTGGGTAAAAGGTTCAAGTCTTCGAAGTGACATGATAAGACATATTTCTTTATGCCCTTGCATTTTTCCAATGTACCTCAAATATGGATTGATCGAAAATTAGGCAGAAAATTCAAATCTTTTAAGTGGAGACATAAATTATGGTTAAAGAGGTGTCGTGCTGTGATATTAAATCAAGCGCTTGATGGGAGTCAACCCATCATTTTATGTTTTCTTCATATATTTTTGAATAAGTCACATAATTTTGATGTTTCGTAGGTGTTTTGGACAAGATTGGAAGCCAAAAACAAGGGGAAAACCAAGTTTGAGAAGTGTGGTAGCCCTGCAGAAAATAAGGCAAAACAGGGGAGAAAAATGCCTTAGGTACCACGATCGCAGCCTGAGGATCGCGATCTCGATACCGCGGTCGTGATATATCTGCTGCAATCGCGACAGTCTCTCCAGCTTGTACCTTGGTTATCACTACCATTTCAGGGCGCCCTTTAACCCTTCTTATGCTTTTGTGCTATGTATTAAGGTCACTACAAGTCTTAAGTTGAGGGTACGACCCTACCCTTATGTGTATTCATTGGTTTGCAATACTCAAACTTAGTTCACTTAAAGCATGAAAATTTTGTGAATTGATTGTTTTCATTTGTAGTTGTCTATTTCTTTTAATAATGATGTTGGGAGAGCCTTTCCCTATGATAGATTGAGTGACAATATTCTTAATGGAAACTCATTGTTATTGGGTCTTGAGATACATATTCAGGGAAAGACGGAGTACCCATAACATCAAGGCTATAAATGCAAGGGAAGTCTGAGTACATGTGTCACCATAGATTTGGGATTTCACTCATACCATTGGCGAAGTATGCGTAGCCATATGGTTTTTTTTGTCCATAAAAAGTCAAAATATGAGACCAAGACTTGGGTTGTTGCCATGGTTAGCAAATTATACATAGTGCAGATACAAAAACCCCTCTGTCTAAAATGTTTTGAAAATAAAGGATATAGAAGTGAACGGCATTGTAAAAATTCTTTTTCTCTTTTTTGACTCCAAATTTTGACTTGTGAAAATTGGTAGATACTCTATTTTGTCTATAGCGGGAAGAGTAATTGAGCCTCCTTAGTGGATTTGCATGCCATGTGTGGTGAGCTTATTTGTTTGGATCTCATGTATACTTGTACCATCTAGAACTTTCCCTATTAGTCTCTCAAAGCTAACTTTGATTGTATTTGGTTGGAGAAATGATCATAGGCCATCTTTGTGACTTTTAGAAGCCTACTTTTCCCTAAAAAGACTACCCATGCATAAATGTTATCCTTAGTCACCCACTTTGAACCTTTAGCCATTTCTTTGGAAAACACATTATAAGTCATGAGCCTTTCAACTTCTATCCCTATTTTGGATCATATCCTTCTTGACCTTAGAAATGCAACTTGATGATAAAAGCCTTAGTTAGGGATGGTGGAGATTGAAGGAAGAAACTTTGGGCCACAAAGTGTTAGTGAATGCATATGTGTTTAAGCATTGAAACAAATGAATAAGAAAAAAAGATCCAACAAAGGAAGGAATTGTATGAAATTTTCAAGAAAAAGAAATGAAATAAAATGGGTGAAACAAGGAAGCAATAGTAGGCACTTGTAAAGAATGAAAATAAAGAAAAGTGGCCCATAGTCAAAGGGTTGAACAAATAGTGTGATGTAGATGTTCAAGGAGGGCATAACCATATTGTTCCTAAATAATATTCTACCCTACCCTGAACCTATATTACAAGCTCAAAAAGCCTTTTGAGATCTCCAACCAAGTGCATACATCATAGTGGTGATTGAAAATAAGGGCAATCCTATGGTATGGTACTTGTTAACATCAAGACTTCTTAAGAGAGACAGAGAGAGTTTCATACTTAAATTCCTTATGCATATTTGATAACTTGGAGTGTGGAATTTTCCTTCTTGTGAGGAGGCATGTAAGCAAGTTCAGGTAGGTGATTTTGTGATCTAAAAAAATGAGGCAAAAGGAGTATAATGTAGTTGAGGTCAAAGAGGAGTCATTTCTTGAGTATTAGTGATTGTTGTATGATTTCTCTTTGAAGTCTTTTGCATCCTTGAAAATTACATGTTATGTTGAGGGGTCTTGCCCATGTTTGAAGAGATATTTGTGGTAGTAATCAAGTTGAAGTCATCATGATCATTTGGTTCATTTAATTTGGGCATAAAAGTAAATTGTCTCAAGGTAAAAGGTAGTGTTGCTTGAGGATAAGCAAAACTTTAAGTTGGGGGTGTTGATGAGTGGTGCATTTACCACTCATTTACACTCAACATTCATGTACACTACTATGATTTGAATGTAAAAGTGAGACACATTTGTGGTCAAATGTACTAATTCCCATATTTTACAGGTATACAAGTGCTGAGAATAAAAGAAGAAAACTTGAGCTAAAAAGGATCAAAATGGGAATTGAAGTGCAAGAGCTAGACAAGCTGAAGAAGGATCAGGATCTGACCCTCAATTATCGCGATCGTGAGCTTTAGCCTGTGATCATGCCCAGTCAAGCTAATCAACCAAATGAGATCGCGATGGACTTACTGTAATCACAGGAAGCACGATCGCGATCAATCTTCCACTATCGCATGAGAGTGAAAATGGCCCAAGGGCAGAAATGTTATTTTGACCAGTCGAGCCCAAATCCTATTTAAGGCTCAAAATCCATTCATTATAGGATTATCCATCATTCCACAACCCTAAATTCCATCCTTAATTTAGGGTTTTTGTAACTTCTTGGAGCTTGGAGCTAAATTTGTACTAGTTTTTAGCTAAGAAGACATTAGAGTGACTTCTAAGTGGAGAATTGGCAAATCCCATTAAGGATTCATTCAAACTTAAAGTGTTGTTTGCATTCTCTTTACTTTTTACGAATCAATTTAATAGAATGTTGGCTTATTCTTGTTTATTATCATCATGAGTAGCTAGTTTTTTCTCTTGGGGTTATGTTAGAATACGGTGTAAATTGTGTGGGTTGTGATTCATATGTGCTTATGCTATTTGTTGGTGAAGGGTTCTTCTATTACTTAAATAAATTTATTGGGATTTGTGGGTGAAAGCCCCAAGTACCCAGATGGGTTTGATGGATGAAAATCCCAAGCTCTTAAAAGCCTAAACCATCCTTGAAAGAGAGTTTTGGGTGAAGTTTAGGAACCCACAGCATCCTTGAAAGAGAGATGTGGGAACCAAGGCAATAGTAGACAATTATGGGCATAGTTTGTTAATTTTCACTATCTTAGAAATAAGGGTGATTATAAGGTTGACTATACCATGGGTATCATCCTAGAAATAAGATACCCAATTGAGGTATTGGATGGTTTTAATTGTCGTGCTCGTTAGGTATTAGAAAGGGTCAATGGTTGACATCTTTGAGGCTTTGTTGAATAACTAGCCTCAAGGACTTTAAACCTAACCTACCACATCATCAACGAATAGAATTTGCACCACTTCATCACATGCCTATGCATAACTTACCCCTAGGATAACGTAATCCCAAGATTTATGCCTAATTAATTACACTCTAATTATTCTTAGTCTCGAATTAGTCCCTTAGAAGCCCAAGAATTACTCTTACATTAGTGAACATTAAAAACCCCCAAACCATTTTGTACCATAGGTTTGAATCTAGCAAGCAACTACTAGTTTGGACTTACTCAATTGCTACTCATATTATTCCTCGTGGATTTGACCCTGACTCTTAGTTGGGTAAATTTAGTGATAACTACTGCCTTGCACTCAAATTGATATGTAAGTTGAGCATTATCATTAGCCTAGACACATATCTCTATCAGATATCAAGATTTTCTTTGGTTTATCCGGGTACTATAGACAGTTTGTTAAAGAATTTTCCTCTATTGCTTGTCCCATGTCCAAACTGACTTACAGATTGTCAAATTCAGTGGTCCAATTCTTGCGAGAAGAGTTTTTTAGGAATTGAATACTCGACTCACCTTTGCTTCAATTTTGACTATATCAAAGGGTTCAAATGGGCTTGTAGTTTATTATAATGCTTCAAGCATTAGACTTGATTGTGTGATGATACAGTGGGGCAAGGTTATGGAATATGTCTTTAGATAACTCAAATCTCATAAAAAGAACTACCCTATTCATGATCTTGAGTTAGCAACAATTATTTTTGCCTTAAAGATTTGGAGGAATTATATTTATGGGTTCATATTGATATGTTCATTGATCACAAGAGTCTTCAATGTGTGTTCGTACAAAAAGATCTAAATCTCTGTCTAAAAAGGTGGCTAAAGATGTTAAAGTATTATGATATAAGTGTATTATTCCATCCGAGTATAACTAATGTTATGGATGACACTCTTAGTAGATTATCTATGGAAAGTGTTGCTCACATCGGGGAGGAGAAAAAAGAGTTGGTGTGTGAGGTTCACCAGTTTACTAGATTGAAAGTTCGATTGATTGATTTAACGAAAGGTGTTTAGAATGGTTTGCAATCTTTGTTTGTAGTTGAGGTGATGGAAAAGAAAGATAGTTATCCTATTTTTCTTAGGTTAAATAGAGTATTTCGAGTTAGAAAGTTAAGGTTTTCTCCCATAGAGGAGATGGTGTTCTTCATTGTCAGGGTAGACGATATGTTTTAGATGTAGATGACTTGAGGTAGAAAATTCTAGTAGACACTCACATTTCTAAATATTCTATTCAACTAGGAGCCAGTAAGATGTAATATGATTTACGAGAAGTCTATTGGTTGTATAGAATGAAAAATGATATTGCAAAATTTATGGTTGATTATATAAATTGCCAGCAAGTTAAGATTGAGTACTAGAAACCTGGTGGTATGCTTCAGGATATTATTATTCCTACTTAGAACAACATAATTCTATTTGGGTTATCGTGGACCGAATAACTAAGTTGGCCTATTTCTACTTCAGGTTTAGCCATGGATTATGCTAAACTCTATCTTAGAGAGTTAGTGAAATTGCCTTGAGTCCCTTCAACCATAATTTCAGATAGAGATACCTATTTTACCATTTGTTTTTTTAATACCCCAAGCTTTCGATCTCTTGACCCATCAAAAGATAGGAATTAAATTAGCTTTCCCATGCCATAAGTCTCGCCTTAATCCGATATCGTGGCAAAACGTTATGGAAAATTTTCTAAGATCCTATCATAATGCCAGTGACAACTCTGGCAATGATTCATTACTAGACGTAACGAGTCATTGCCACTCCAGTGAGGGGTCTAAGATAATGAGTATAGCTCATGACTCGTTATGAGATATAATGAGTCATTGCATACATTCGTTGTCACAATAGAAAGAATACCAAAAATTCAGCCTCTGACCACGACTTCCAGACCCAATAAGTCATTAGGAGGGGAATAGTTTTCATAATAGTGAAGGCTAATATCTCAGATCGTGACTCATACAATGACTCATGATCAGTCGTAATGAGTGATTTTGACGGGGACCAGTATTTACTGCATGATTTATAAGGTTTTTTTAGGTAATGCCTATCATTTAAATCTCAAACCAATGTCGTTTAGGCATTCGAAAATCAGTTATTGAGAGTAAACATTACCCTACCTCTCATAAACTCTAAAATCGTTACACTTAGACAAAAAGAAGAGTTTTTCTTCTTCTCCAAAGCAAGTTAGGGTTTCTCAAGAACAAGCAAAATTCCAAGAAATTCACCTTCAGGTATGTGGGATTTCATGAGTGGGTTCCTTTCACCCATCAAATCCCAAGAACTCCTTAATTCTCAAGTAATATTTCCCTTTCCATTACATTGGGTTCCAGGTCAAATATGAGATTTCTTACTCTCATCAGTTTATGTGTGTAACCAAACCATAAGTACATGCTTTCCATAAGATTAGTGTTTTCCCATGCCAAAAATATTAAAATTCTCTACTATGACACGTTGTTGAGTTTTGGGTTTATATTGTGAAATTTCTTTATCATGTTCAGTTAATGTTATTATGTCTAGTTGCATTAGTTAGAGACGGTAGGTTATGAACACCTGATACCTAGATAGTTATACATATATTAGTTTTTATGTTATGAGCTCATATTTATATTGCTAAATTAAGAATATTATCATATCGATCATATATCAGTTATCAGATCATGTTGAGCAATTATCAGTTATCAGTGTCAGTTCAGTTAGGAGTAGTACTTTGCACCAAGCGAACGTATGGATAAAGGCTCACTCTCCAATTAAGGATTGAGACCTTTAGTAGAAGTCCTTAAGTTCCAGAACTACGTGGCCACTATAGGTTATAAGAAGTCGTTCTCCAGTTTAAGACTGATACCCTAGTCCTTTCGAACATCCATTTAGTGGATCCAC
Source organism: Capsicum baccatum var. pendulum (assembly GCA_030864225.1). NCBI lineage: Eukaryota > Viridiplantae > Streptophyta > Magnoliopsida > Solanales > Solanaceae > Capsicum > Capsicum baccatum. The sequence goes on along the minus strand of CM061557.1, from coordinate 80,941,215 downwards.
ATCAGTTAGTGTTGGTATCCTTGGCAAGGTACTAACACCTTTACAATAGGGTTTACAGGTTGGACCCCAATTTTGCTCAAATTAGGGTATGTCGGTTGTTGTTAGCTCCTATAGTCTGCAGTTTAGTTTCAGTGTATGTTCAATTTAGGTTTGCTTTACCAAGTGTTCAAAATTTAATTAATCAGTTAACCAGCTATTCAGTTTATCTAGCACATATTTATACTTGGTTATACATTCAGTTTACATGCTCATACTTTAGTGTTTTGTTTATATATATAAATTAGTTTCCCATCTCTTATACTCAGTACATTCAAATTACTCATCATATCTTTGCGCTATATTTTTTCATAATAAAGGTTTGAATGCTCATTCCTCAGATTGTACATAGCACGTTCCTGTAGCACTCAACTTTAGTCTTGGTGAGTCCTTATTAGTCGAGCGCTAGTTATTAGTTATTTCTTTTTGGTACTTCACTTATTTCAGATAGTTAGAGTTAGTTGGGGGTTTGTCCCAATAACTCACCATGATTTATAGGCTTTTAGACAATTAAATATAGTTTTGGTTTTGTTGAGTATTTCAAATAGTATTAGCACTGATTCTATTACTATTCATTGTTAGTTTATTTTAGTTAAATTTTGCCCAATATTTTATTACTTTCCTTCAGTATTCATAGCTTATGCCAGGCCATGGGTTGCAATAGATCCCTTGTGACTATAAGCACCGTTTTATGAATAGGGGTAGTCTCCGGTTATGCCAAACTTGCTATCAGATCACAAAGTGTAAAGTGTCCTAGAATGTCTGAAAGTCACGTTAAGTAAAGTCATATTCATGGGTGTGAAGAGCGCCACACTTATGGATGAGAGGCTGTGAAATGTATTTGGAAAGTCTCACCTCTTGCATTATCATGTTATACGGTGGACTATAAACTCTATCAAACTTCTTCTTCTAACTTTTCCTCTACCCATTTTCATGAAATGCCTCCCAAAAAGGCTAACGAAAGGAGAAAAGGGACCAGCCAACACCACCGCCTATTCCTGAAGACCCTCTAAATAATCAGGTCTCTCATGATAAATTTACAGTTACTTTCACAATATTATCCTAATTTATAGATGCTCAAAATAACCAACAAGTTGCTACCCCAGCCAACCCAACAGCGAATACAGCAATAACTAGGATCTGGGACTTTACTCGAATGAATCCCCTAGCATTCTTTAGGTCCAATCCAGAGGAGAATCCAGAGGAGTTTTTGGATAGTGTGAAGAAGGTGACATCATAGTGTCACTTCGAGCAAAAATGCTAGCTTAGTTGCTTACCAATTGAAAGGAGTGGCTCACACCTGGGTTAAGTAGTGGAAGAAGGATAAGGGTACTGATCCAAGGCCTGTAGAGTGGGATGAGTTTGTTACTACTTTTTTGGAAAGGTTCTTCCAACTTGAGTTAAGAAAGGCGAAGGTGTGGGAGTTCATTAACTTGAAATAGGGCAGTATGAGTGTTAAGGAGTATTTACTCAAGTTTACTTAGTTGGCAACATATGCCCCAATTATGGTGGCTGACTCTAGGGCCTAAATAGGTAAGTTTGTGTCTGGTGTTTATGAGGATATGGTTAAGGAGTGTAGGACAACTATGTTGGTTAAGGGGATGGACCTTTCTAGATTGATGGTTCATACTTAGAAGATTAAAGGGGAAAAAATTAAGGAAAGGGAAAAGGAGAGTAAGGGGGCTAAGACTTATAGTTTCAATTTCTCTCAGCAGAGGTCAAATAGTGGCAATCCTTATCAGTTTTGCTAGAAATATTTAGGTCTATCCCAATCATCTGCTAGCGTCCTAATGCCTAAGTTTAGATAGGATACTCGTGATAGAGTGCTAGGCTCTAAGTCTCAGGGTAGAATAAATAATGGTCACACTAACCCAGTCTACAAGAGATGTGGTAGGAACTACAAGGGTGAGTGCTTGGTGGGTATGATACTTTTTTTGGGTATGACAAGTCAAGTCACAGAATGAGGGATTGCCTAGTGGCTGCGCAGAGGGATAAGGATTTTCATCAGAAAGGTTAGATTAACTCCTGGTCAGCTCCAGCAGAATGTCTAACTCAATAGGGTGCCACTTCTAGTGCAACCATTGGACAGGAAAGAATTGACTCTATGACTTTTACACTCGATAGGATTATGAGGGTTCTCCGGATATGGTTACTGGTATATTACAAGTTTTTTATATCTATGTTTATGCCTTACTAGACCCTGGGCTACCCCTTCCTTCGTGACTCCTTATATAACAGTAGATTTTTGTGTCAGCCTCAAAATCCTAGCAGAGCCCTTATAATTTTCTACTCCAGTCAGTAGTTCTACCATAGCTAGATGGGTATACAAAAATTACCCAGTCACAGTATCCCAAAAAGTCACCTTAGTCGATCTTGTAGAGTTAGACATGATCGATTTTGATGTCATTTTTGGTATGGATTGGCTCCGCTCTTATTGTTCCATAGTTTATTGTCGAAATAGAGTAGTCAATTTTCTGTTTTCAATGAGCCAGTCTTAGAATAGAAAGGTACTCAATGCCTATAATTGGGATTATCTCTTTCCTCAAGGCAAGAAAGATAATTTCAAAAGGGTGTATCTATTATCTCGTTTGAGTCAAGGACTCAAGGTATGAAATCCTAAACCTTGAATCAATTCCAGTAGTAAATGAATTTCCAAAAGTATATCTTGAAGATCTACTTGAAGTTCCTCCCAAGAGGAAAATTGACTTCGGAATTAATCTCCTTCTAGATACCCAGCCTATTTCAACTCTACCTTATAGAATGTATCCAACTGAGCTTAAGGAATTAAAATATCTCTTAGAAAAGGGTTTATTCAGGCATATTATCTCTCTATGGGGTACTTCATCTGTATTCATGCACAAGACAGTACGGTTCTCTTAAAATATGAATCGACTACCATCAATTGGACAAAGTCACAATCAAGAATAAGTATCCCATCCCTAATATTGATGACTTGTACAACCAACTTCAGGGTGCTAATCCAGCTATCATCAGCTCAGAGTCAGAGAAAGTGACATTCCAAATACATCATTCAGAACTCGATATGGTCACTTTGAATTTATAGTTATGTCTTTTAGACTAACGAATGTTCCTACAACTTTTATTGACTTGATGAATAGGGTGTTCAAGCAATACTTAGACATATTTGTTATAGTCTTCATAGATGATATCCTCGTCTATCTAGAGTGAGAGTGAGCATACAGACCATTTAAGGATTGTCTTGCTAACTCTCAAAGAGCACCAACTATTTTCTAAGTTCAACAAGTGTGAATTCTTGTTAAAATTAATTGCTTTTCTTGGCCATATTATTTCTAGTGAAGGCATTCGAGTTTATCCTTAAAATATCAAAGCAATAATAAACTGGCCTAGACCTATCTCTCCATCAGATATCAGGAGTTTCTTAGGTGTAATAGGTTATTACAGATGGTTCATTGAAATATCTTCCTCTATTGCTTCTCCTATGTCTAGAGTGACTCAGAAGAAAGTCGAATTTCAGTGGTCTGATTCTTGCAAGAAGAGTTTTCAGGAGTTGAAGACTTGACTCACCTTCGCTTCAGTTTTGACTCTACTAGAGGGTTTAGATAGTTTTATGGTATACTATGATTCTTCTAGAGTTTGTATTGGTTATGTATTTATAAAATGATTCATGGTGATAGCAATGCCTCTAGACAACTCAAACCTCATGAGAAGAACTACTCGACTCATAATCTTGAGTTCGCAGCAGCTATTCTTAACTTAAATATTTTGAGGCACTATCTTTATAGGATTCATATTGATATTTTTACTTATCACAAAGTCTCTTGTATGTTTTTAGCCAAAAAGATCTAAATCTTTGTCAAAGAAAGTAGTTAAAGTTGTTGTATGATATGATATGAATATTTTGTACCATCAGAGTAAGGCCAATGTGATGGTCGATGCCCTTAGAAGATGTTCTATGGCTAGTGTTACTCACATGGAGAATGACAAGAAAGAGTTAGTTCATGAGGTTCATCAGCTTGCTTGGTTCGGAGTTTGATTGGTTGATTTGGCTGAAAGTAGTGTCTAGTTTTAATATGGTTCAGAGTCTTTATTGGATGCTAAGGTAATGGAAAAATAAGATAGATTTCCTATTTTACTTAAGTTAAAGGGGTTGATTCAAAGTTAGAAGTTTGAGGTTTTCTCCAAAGGGGGAGATGGTGTTCTTTGCTGTCAGGGCTGGTTATGTGTTTTGGATATGGGTGACTTGAGGTAGTGAATTTTGATAGGAGCTCATGATTCCCAATATTCTATTCATCTAGGAACCATTAAGATGTACACTATGATTTGCAGGAAGTATATTGGTGAAATGGCATGAAGAAGGATATCACAGAATTCGTAGACAAGTGTCCCAATTACCAATAGGTTAAGGTTGAGTACCAGAGGCCTAGTGGTAATCTTTAGGAATTCAGTATCCCTAATTGGATATAGGAAGTGATGAATATGGACTTCATCAAAAGGTTACCTCATACTCGTTGTCCGCATGATTCTGTTTGTGTTATTGTGGATGAATCACTAAGTCAGCTCCTTTCTTGCTAGTTAATACTTTAGATATAGAAAAATATTATGCTAGATTATATCTCAGGGAGTTGGTGAAGTTGCATGGAGTCCCTTGTACCATCACTTAAAATAAGGGTACCCATTTTACCTCTTATTTTTTGGAAACTTTTCAAAAGGGTCTTGGTACCCAGGTTCATCTTAGTATTTCTTTCCACCCATAGATAGATGGCTAGGCAGAGACGACAATTTATACCTTAAAGGATATGTTGAGGGCATGTGTGATTGATTTCAAGAACAGTTTGGATGATCAATTGCCTTTGATTGAGTTTTCCTACAATAACAACTACTACTCCAGTATTCAAATATCCCTGTTTGAGACTCTTTATGGTAGGAAGTGTAGATCTCCTATTGGTTGGTTTAAGGTTGGTGAGGCTGCTTTTATAGGGCCAGATTCAGTGCATGAGGAAATGGAGAAAGTTTAGCTTATTGGGGAAAGGTTGAAGAACTCAGAAACGTTAGAAATCCTATGCAAATGTGAGGAGGAGGGAGCTTAAGTTTGATGTTGGAGATTTTGTTTGCTAAACATTTTTCCCCATGAAAGGGGTGAAAAGATTTGGCAAGAAGGGGAAGCTTAGTCCTCACTATGTTGACCCTTATAAGATTTTGAATCGATATGGTAAGGTAGCCTATGAGTTAGAATTGCTTACAGAGTTAGCATCTGTGCATCTATTTTTCTATGTCTTTTTGTTATAGAAACGCATTAGTGACCCAATATCAGTAGTCCCTTAAGAAAGAGTTGGCGTGAGAATAGTCTGTCCTATTAATAGGTCCCAGTTGAGATCCTTGATCGTTAAATTCATATGCTTAGGAATAAAGAGGTTGCGTTAGCAAAGAATCTGTGGAGAAATCAATCTACAAAAGCGAGCTACTTGGGAAGCAGAGGCATATATGATGACCAAGTACCCTATCTTTTCTCTTTGAATCTAGCTCTAGCTTGAGGTAATAGTTTTCCTTAATTAATTCTTTAATTTCTATCTTAGCGATCCAACCATCTTCATGTCATAACACGCATTCATGATTTTAGTTCAGTTCATGCATCAGTCACAAGTTCAGATGTTCGTTCATGATTCAGCTCATAAGTGGTCTATGCAAAATTTTAGTTTTCCCCTATCTTCTTAGCTTAGTTAAATCATTTGAGGATGAACGGTCCTAAAAGGGAGATATTGTAATACCCCAAGTTTTCAAGTTCTAGACCCATCAAAATGCAGGCCATTAAATTAGCTTTCCAATGCGACAGTCTCGCCTTAATCTGATATCGTGGCAAAAAGTTATGGAAAATTTCCAAAGAGCCTGTCAAACTGCCACTAACAATAACTCTGGCAACGATCCATTACCAGATGTAATGAGTCATTACCACTCTATTGAGGGGTCTTGTACATAACCCAGTGGCAATGAGTCAATCTCATGACTCGTTATAAGGCATAATAAGTCATTGCGTGGACCCTTTGTCACACAACAGAAAATAAAATAAAAATCCATTCTCTGACCACAACTTCTCCTAACAACCCATGATCAAACCTAATGAGCCTATAGGATGGGAATATTTGTCATAACAGTAAGGGCTCAGATCTCAGTTCCGTAGGTCACAACTCATACAATGACTCATGATCAGTCGTTATGACTGGGACCAGCAATTTACTGCACAATTTAAAAGTTTTTTTTCATTAATCCCCATTTTTTAATCCTAAACCCATGTCGTTTGGACACTCAAACAATAGTTATTGAGGGTAAACATTTCCCTAACCTCTCATAAACTCAGAAGTTATTACACTTAGCCAAAAAAATGATTCTCTTCTTCTCAAATTTAAGTTGGGGTTTCTCAAGAACAAGCTAAATTCCATGGAATTCTCCAAGAAATTCACCTTCATCTGTATGGAATTTCAGCAGTGGATTCCTTTCACCAATTGAGTCCTTAGAACTCTTTAATTCTTAAGTAATATTTCCTTTCCCCTTGTATTAGGTTCCTGGTCAAATATGAGATTTCTCACACTCATTAGTTTATGTGTGTAACCAAACCATGTGTACGTGCTTTACATAATATTAGTGTTTTCCCATTCCCAAAATCATGAAATTCTCTGCTATGACAAGTTGTTGAATGTCGTATTTAAATTGTGAAATTTCTTTACCATGTTCAATTAATGCTATCATGTCTAGTTGCATTAATCAGAGATAGTGGGTTATGAACACCGGATACCTAGATAGTCATGCGTATATTAGTTTTCATGTTATGATCCATTCAGATCATGTTTATGTTGCTAAATTCAGAATATTATCATGTTAAGAATATATCAGTTATCAAATTATGTTAAGCAATTATCAGCTATCAGTGCCAGTTCAGTTGGGTGTAGTACTTAGCACCAAGCAAACGCAAGAATGAAGGCTCACCCACCATTCAGTACTGGGGCCTTAGTAGAAGTCCCTAAGTTCTAGAACTACACCACCGTCGTAGGTTATGAGGGGTCACCTTCCAGTTGAGGATCGATACCCTAGTCCTTTGGGACAACAATTTACTAGATCAACATTAATCAGTATTGGTACCCTTGGTAAGTTACTAGCACCCTTCCTACTAGGGTTATAGGTTGGACACCAATTTCGCTCAAATTGGGATATATCGGTTGTAGTTAGCTCCCATAGTTTCCATTTCAGTTTCAGTGTATGTTTAATTCGGGTTTGCTTGACCAAGTGTTCAGTATTTAGTTAATCAGTTAACCAACTATTCTGTTTATCCAACACATGTTTATCCTTGGTTTTGTATTCAGTTTACATACTCATTATTTCATGTTCGGTTTATATATATGAGTTAGTTTCCCATCTCGCATACTCAGTACATTCAAAGTACTGATTGCATACTTCTTTGCACTATATTATTTCATAATATTGTCCAAATGCTCAGTTCCCGAACCATACCTAGCACATTTCTATTCCACTCAGTTGTAGTCTTGGTGAGTCCTCATCAGTCGATGGCTAGTTATCAATTATTTATTTTTAGTACTTTATTTATTTCAGTTAGTTAGAGTTTGTTGGGGGCATGTCCCAAAAACTCACCATGATTTAAAGGCTTTTGGACAGTTAGACATAGTTTTAGTTTTGTTGAGTATTTTAGACACTATTAACCTTGATTCTATTATTATTCATTATCAGTTCATTTTAGTTATATTCCATCCAATATTTTGTTACTTTCCTTCAGTAATCGTAGCTTATGCCAGGCCATAGGTTAGCTTAGGTCATTTGTGACTCTAAGCATCATGTTATGAATAGAGGGTAGTCTCGGGCCGTGACAGTTTTGAAAGATGTTTCATAAGGGTCTTGGTATCCAAGTTCATCTTAGTATGACTTTTCACCCACAGATAGATGGTCCGTTAAAGAGGACCATTCAGACCTTAAAGGACATTTTTAGAGCATTTGTGATTAATTTCAAGGGTAGTTAGGATGATTATTTGACTTGATTAAGTTTGTTTCTAATACTAACTGTCAGTCCTATATTTAGATGGCCCTGTTTGAAGCATTTTATGGTAGGAGGTGTAGATCTCCTATTGATTAGTTTAAAGTTGGTAAAGTTACCTTGATAGGTCCAGATCCAATTCATGAGATTATGCAGAAAGTTCAGTTGATTAGAAAAAGGCTGAAAACCACTCAGGGTTGTCAAAAATCCTATGTAGATGTAATAAGAAGGGGGATTAAGTTGGCTATAGTGATCTTGTCTATTTAAAGGTTTTACCCCATAAAATGGGTGAAGAGATTAGGTATGAAGAGATGATCTGTCCCCGCTATATAGGTCCATATAAGATTTTGGGTCGCTATGGTAATGTAGCATATGAGTTAGAATTTCTTGCAAACTTAGCATCAGTGCATCTAATCTTCTATGTTTCCTTGTTAAAGAAATGCATTGGTGATCCAACATGATCCTTTAGAGTGTGTGGATGTGAAAAATATTCTCTCTTATGAAGAGGTCCCAATTGATATCATTTACCGTCAGTTTCATAAGCTGAGAAATAAGGAGGTCACTTTAGTAAAGGTTTTATGGAAAAATCAACTAGTTGAGGAGATACTTGGAAACTAAGGCAGAAATAATGACCAAGTACCCCTATCTTTTTTCTTTAAACTCAGTTCCAGCTTAAGGTAATAGTTTCCCCTTAACTAATTAATTCTTTCTATCTCATGTCACCCACCTATTCTCATGTCATAACATGCACTCATGATTTAAGTTCAGTCCATGTTTCAATTACAGTCTTAGTTATCATGTCAGTATTTCATTCTTATCATGTCAATATTTCATTCTTAAAACTTAAGTGTGAGAATTTCAGCATTTTCCTTAGTATTTCAGCTTAGTTTTCATTGGGGGATGAATGACCCCAAGGGAGAAATATTGTAACACCCCTAAAATCCAAGTCTAGATTAGAATCATGCTTCAAGTGAATATACAAATAAAACTTCTTGTTTTTATAGTATGAGAAGTGATCTAGACATTTATTAAGGCCACAAATAACTCCTATCCTATAGCCAAGTCAAAAACTCCCTTATCGATTGACTTCTAGTAAAGAATCTTGCTATAATCTACTTCAAACAAGTATAACTCCCAGATTCTAAAGTATTTTTCAGCCCGATACCCATCAAATGATTTTGAATTTTCTTTCCAAATCATCTAGTTTAGCCTCAATATGTTATTGGGGTAAGAAGTTATGCTAAGTATATCAAAACGTGCTTCTCTACTAGAGTGTGATGGCCTGGATGATGAATCACCACACTAGCGATGGCTCAAATGACAAACCGTCACACCAGCGATGGCCTGTCAGGTCAATCCATTAGGCTAAGTAGTAAGACCATAATTTGGTCATTTTGTGATGGTTCTAATGATTATTGGTCAAGAGAGTGAATGTCCATCACCTGATCCGTCAATCGAAACTATTCTGCAATGTTATGATATTTTCAAAGGGGTTGTTTTGTCTTTCCCACTATTTTAGCACCAAAACTACATTGTTTAAGCTATTATAAGGCTATAATATAAGGCTAAAATGTTCCAAATTCCCCATTACCTTAAATTTTAGTTAACACATAGAGAGAAAATAGAGAAAGAGATGTTTACTTCTCCTAAGTCAAAATTAGGGTTCTTCAACTTCAGGCTCCAAATTCAAAGGTATCATCAAGGTTTACTACCTTTGGTATGTGGGATTTCATCAATGGTCTTCTTTTCATCCATTGATTCCCATAGTTAACTCAATCCCCCAAGTTTAATTCACCCTTCAAGCTTAAGATTTCTATGTAAAGTTCAAATTCCTTTAGTTTTCAGTTTCTTACATTAACTAAACCATGAATACATGTTTTCCCATAAATTTTAGCATCTTTCCATGCTCACGACTATGAAATATTGATAAATTCTTGATTTTGACCTTGAGTTATGGAATTCCTTATTATATTCAAATTATAGTATTGCTATGAAAAGTTGCTTCCTTAGAGATGGTGGGTTATGAACATTCAATGACCTAGAATTTCATGAATATACTTATGAGTGATAGATCCTCCAGCTTGCATGTTGTTGAATACTTTCATATTATGCATTTATTTTCTATTTCTAGAATATTACTATTATTGAGCATTTTTAATTATCAATGTCATTTAGTTGGGAGTAGCACTTATCACCGAGCGAACTTAGGGATGAAGGATCACTCGTTATATAGGTTTAGATACTTATTAGAAGTCCATAAGTCCCAAAACTATGGCACCCCCATAGGTTCTAAAGGGTCACACATCAAACTAGATTTGAAACATCAGTCCTTTCTAACATCAGTTTAATAGATCCACGTTAGTCAGTGTTCTTATGGGTTGCAAGTTCTTCATTGGGTGGCTATTTCAATAGAGTCAATCAAATCACTGATATAGGTCAATGGAATTAGGTTTTGATGAAAAAGATGAAGGAAATTTAGTTAATTCTAAAGTGGACTTGTACTTTTCTTTTTTGCTTTTGCCTTTATTTCTTGAAGTTTAGCGAATTCTGCTTAGCTTTTGTTGTTTTAGACGTAGGCCTTGGTCCTTGATTGTGGTTCTTATTTTGATAATAAATTAGGCCAAATGGCATTTTGATTTAAAAAGAGTTGACAACAATTGTGTTTTCTTTGATGGTTTGGCATCATAATCTCTTTGATTTGTGAATTGATTTTTATAGATCATAATAGCGTGCAGTATGTCTTAGTTAGAAAGGGCTGAATTTTAATCATAGAATATGGTTAGAACTTCTCTAAAATTAAGATATGAGTATCTTTTTTCCATTTGTATGATAAAAATGTTATTGTTGATGCTCTAGCAGGTTATTTATGAAAAATATGACTTATATTATGGAAGGTTTGAAAGCGCTTGCTAAGGATGTTCATAGACTTTAATGTTTGGGAGTTCATCTTACAGATTCAAATAATTGTAATGTGATAGTGAAAAATGGTTCCGATCCTCATTAGTGGTTGAACTAATATAGAAGAAAGTTAGAGATCTCATATTACTCCAGTTAAAAGAAACAATTCTTAAGCAAAAGGTGTTGGCTTTTTCCTGAAGGGGAGATAGTGTTCTTTGCTTTCAAGGCAAACTATGTGTTTCAGACATTGATGATGTGAGAGACAAGATTATAATTAATTCACACAGTTCTAGATATTCCATTCATCTAGGTTCCATAAAGATGTACCGTTACTTTAGAGAGGCTTATTGGGTGAATGGCATAAAGTAGGATATTGCAGATTTTTAGCTATGTTCGAATTGTTAATGGGTTAAAGTTAAGCATCAAAGACCTGGTGGATTTACTTAAGAAATAGGTATTTCTACATGGAAGTGACATATTTTTAATATGGACTTCTTTTAGGTTTTCTGTATATACTACTCAGCATGATTTGATCTGGTGATTATTGATTGCATGACTTAATTAGCCCACTTTTTTCCTATCAAGTTGACTTATTCAACCAAGTATTATGCTAGAATGTACATCAAGTAGGTATTTAAGCTTTATGGGATTCCATTTTCCATTATTTTAGATAGGTGTGCACAATTTATAACTCACATTTAGAAGTCATTTTAGAAAGGTTTAGGTACAAGGGTGAACCTTAGTATGCCTTCCATTTGCAAACTAATGGGCAGGTTGAGTGCACTATTTAGACACTTGAGGATACATTGATAGCTTCTGTTATTGTATTAAAATATAGTTGGGATGATCATCTACCTCTTATTGAGTTTGCTTATAATAACCGTTATCACTCTAGTATTCATGTGGCACTATTGGATGCTTTTCATGGGTTGAGATATAGATCTTCTATTGGTTGGTTTGAAGTTGGTGAAGTTGCTTTGTTAGGGCTAGACCTAGTTCATGAGTATATGGAGAAAGTTAAAATGATCAAAAAGCAGTTGAATACCACACACAAATGACATAAATTATATTCAAATGTGAGAAGAAGAGACTTAGAGTTCGAGATTGATGATTTCACCCATAATGTGTGTTATGCATTTTGGTAAGAAAGGAAAACTCAATTCACATTTTATTGATCCTTATAGATTTTTAACAAGATGGGAAAGGTGGCTTATCAGTTGGAGTTACCTACAAAGTTGTCTCTCGTGCATCCAGTATTTTACATCTCTATGATGAAGAAATATATTGGTGATCCTTCACAAGTAGTCCTTATGGAGAATGTTGAGTTAAGGACAACATATCTTATGAAGATATTTCAGTTCAGATTTTAGATCTTTGATTTCATAAGTTGAGAAAAAAGAGGTTGCATAAGTTAAAGTCTTGTCGACTAAACTGTCATGATCCATATTTACAGGTCATGATAGCACCTACTTTAACCTACGAGTACGTAAGTTAAACCATAGCCCAAAATGTTAGTAATGGGCTAATTGGTGGAAAGTATAAGAAATAAAAGAAATAAACCATACCAAAGAATTATAAGCATAAAGATATAAGTACAAGTACTAAATAAAAGCAGAGAATAAGGAATGTGTACCAAAAAGTGTCCCATGACCTAGTAAGGATGGTACAAGAGTCACTAAACAAGAAAAAGTAAGATTAATAAATAGTATCAGTGTACAGATAGCATCGAAGGTAAAGACTGTCCAAAATAATAGAATGAGAGAGAATCAGCTCCGACTCTGAAAGCTCACTCTGTCTCCTAATGCACTAAAATCTTTCCTGAATAAAGTGTCAAGGACAACACCTAATACTCGGATCTGTATTAGAAAAAGATGCAGGAGTATAGTGTGAGTATCAAAACAATAAGCTCTAAGTAGGCATCATTGACCAACTGAGCAAAATTGTATAAAAGCATAATAAGATACGAGAATGTAAACTAAAGTCAGAGATAAAGGGACAATTGAAATAATGCTCTGGATGAAAGATAATAAATAACAAGGTAACTAAGGTCAAAGAAATACAAGCTAACTATAATCTAACTTGGGCCCCATAAGCCTAAAAAGGTGCAAACAAAAGACAAATTACCCAATCGATCCCCCATAAGCTTGAAGAATATAATCAAGAGAGAACCACTGAAAATAATAATAATAATAATAATAATCAAAAAGTAACCAGCTATCGAAACCATATCTATGAACCCCTTTCATACTATAAATAACAAACTCAAACTAGATCCTCAAAAATATAAGTGAACCATAAATGCCAGACTCAAACCAAAGTTTAATACATATACCGAACTCGAACTGACAATTTAGTATCATAAGTGAACAATAAGTGCCCAACTTTAATCACTTTTAAAGTAAGCACAAGGTGAAAAGTCTAATCAAGAGTTGGAAAGATGGCTAAATCATCCTAAGGCTCAAGAGTATATGTAAGGTGACAAAAGAAGGCCTTTTAGTTCTATAAGGAGCGAGTTAGAATATTTGACCTAAAAAGGGGCGACGTGGTCTACTATTAACCCCAAAAGTCCATACTAAGGTAATTTATAGCCAAAACTAGATTAAGGCTTCCTTGTTCTACTACTAGGTTTTAAATAAGTCCGTATAAGTTCTAAGGCAACAATTAAACTCAAGGAAAAGGGGAATAGGTCAATTTTAACTAAAATGACTCTCTAACTGGCTAAATATTTCTCTTTAACTAAACACGCAACAAAGCTATAATTCCAACCCAAATCTAAAACAATAATATACTAATACCACAATAAAGTTCAATCTGTGAGGAAGGTAAGCCTAGACTACTTTGATGCCGATGAACTCGAGAAAGTACACTAAATATGAGGTTTTCCCTTTCGAGAAGCCTCCCCATGATGCCATACTATCAAAATAATGATATATACATTAACACAAGTATAAGAATACCATATTACATATAAAAGCTTTGGGTACTAAATGAAGCTACAAGTCCCATGTGGGTCCCACTTGCAGAATCACAATTTCAAACTATCAAAATGTCCCTTTATTCTCAAGGATCATTTAACATCAATAATAGGTGAAATCCGAGCATAAAAACTCCCTCAAATCATCCCATAAAGTATCTAGGTATTGGTTTTAAATTGGAGAATTTATTAATATATTAATGGAAACTTATAGAAATTTAGATGAGAAAATACTCCCAAAGCACTCTCAAGCTCACCCCGAACACCCAATGATCAAACTCCAAAATTTTCTAAGCTTCCTAGGGTTTTATGGACTTGGAAATGACAAAAAATTTAGAAGGCCAAGTCTTAAAATTCACTAGATATGTCTACTATAGAGGATAATTCACCACATAAGCGGTCATCACTAAAGCAAAAAATGCTACTTAAGCGTCCAAGCTTAATACCTGGCCTCTACTAAAGCGGACGAGTGTCGCTTAAGTGACCTTTCGCTAAAGTGACAAAGACTCTACTAAAGTGGCTCAACTAGAACCAAGGTTAGTCTCTAAAGTGGTGCCTTGGTCTCTAAAAAGACCGAAGGTCCGTTTAAGCGACTGCACCAACTGCGGCCCGTACTAACTCTTGCAGAATTTACCAAGTTTTTATCGGACCCTCGAGATTAATTCAAAATCCATTGATGCAACCAAACTATGATAACCTACCAAATTTGAATTTTTTTACTCAATGGCAAAATTTAAATTTCAATCTAGGGTTATTTTGACTAAATGTGGGTTCCACATCCAATGACCATTTTAACTAAAATCCACCCTATAGCCCAAACCAAGCCCTAGGACTCGAACAAATGTCCTCCTAGCCTAAAATCAATATTTTGGATAGAAAAAGACTATTGAAATTGACATACGAGGTTGTTAACCTAAAGTTTAAGCTCGATACTATTTTCAATAGAATAAACTTCAAAATAGGGAATTCACTCTAAGAACCATATGAACTAAAATAACCTAAAGTGTCCTTACGAAATCTACTACTAAAAGGACTTTCGTCTATAAAAGTAAAATATCAAGTTGTAACTAAAGGATAAAAAAAGTGGGGATACTAGGCTCATATCTCATTCTCAATCTCCTAGGTAGCCTTCTTGACTGGGTGGTGTATTCACTATACCTTAACCACAAGAATTTCTCTGGAGCGCAACTGCCTAACATCCATGGCTAATATAAGGACTGTCTCATCCACAATGTTAAACCTCTTATCCTACTGAATCGAGTCCCATTAAAGCATGTGAGACTCGTTTGGGAATAACGCCATAACATAAAGACAAGGAAAATTAGATAAAGAACTACAAAATCTGGGGGCTAGGTCAACTTATAAGCTACCTCTTTGATTACCTAAAGTATCTCATATGGCCCAATGTACCTAGGTCTAAAGTTTTCCCTTCTCCCAAACCCCATCACACCCTTCATGGGAAATACTCAAAGAAAAAATAGATCACCAACTCTGAACTTCAAGGCACAAAATCTATGAGTTGTGTAGCTCTTCTGTCTACTCTAAGCTACCTTCAGTCTATATTGAATCACCCGAACCCTATCAAATGGATCATAAAGTAAGTTAATTCCACAGGGCCTAATCTTGGAGGTATCAAACCAACCTATCAGAGATCCATAATGCCTACCATATAGTGCCTCAAATGGTGCCACTTAATACTTGAATAGTAGCTATTGTTATGGGCAAACTCAACTAAGGCTAAGTGTTTCTACGATTGACCTCCAAAGTCCATAACACATGCACCAAGCATAACCTAAAGAATTTACATAGTCTACTCAGACTGGCAATCAGTCTTAGGATGAAAAATGGTGCTGAGGTCAAACTGAGTACCCAAATTCTCTTGAAAAGTCCTCCAAAAGTTTGAAGTGAACCCTGAGCATCTGTATAAAATAATAGATATGGGTACTCCATGCAGGCGAACTATCTCACGAACATACATATGAGCGAACCTCTCAACATTAAAGAATACAAAATGAGGGAGAAAATGGGTTGATTTGGTTAGATGATCTACAATGAACCAAATATCGTTGGAACTATTGGAAGTACAAGGAAAACCACTAACCAAGTCTGTAGTGACCCGCTACTGCTTTTACTAAAGAATAGGTAATCTCTTAATCGGGCCACCAGGCCTTTGATAATCGGCCTTTACCTACTAAAAACATAGGCAAGGTTCCACAAAGACTGCTAAATATCTGTTTATACCACTCCACCACAAATGCTTCATCAAATCTATATATATCTTAGCTATACCAGGGTGTATAAAATATCTAGAGTTGTAAGCCTCTCTCCATATCAAATGATTTAATTCTTCAACCTTAAAAACATATATAAGACCATCATATCTCAAAATAACCTCTAAATCTAAGGTATCCCTCTTAGAATCATGATGTTGGGTGTATTTATGCATTCTAGCGTCACTAGTCTAGCCTTTTTAGCCTTGTTTTGAGGATAATTCGTATGCTACATGGGTTGATAATGATATAAATGTGTATCAAAGTGTTAAATCATGTTTTTACAATGTTCAAAGTGAATTCCAAACAAGTTTGTACCTAAAAGTTTCATTTAGAGTTCAACCTGGAAAACTAGTGTTACTAGCTTGAGCTAGGTGCTTGTCTAGTTGGTCTCATTGGATTCTAGTGTGTTTAATGAGTTCCTTATGGTTTTAATGTGTAATTATGAGTGTAATAACTTGTTGGTAGTGATAAAAGTTCAATTTGAATGAGTGTACAGCTGTAACAATAAGTGAAAGATCAATGCGAACTAGCCTAGCATAGCTCTTGTTTTGATTCATCCTTATGAGTAGTGTGTTGTGTTTATCTCCTAATTAGTGTGGTGTGAGTTTGTAGGATTATTTGGGAGCTGAATATGATGATATTTTGATGTTAAGAAGGCTGGAAATCCATGGAAAAGACACCACAAGATAAGGAACTAAGAGGGGATACTCAACACTTAACCGAAATTCAGAGAACAAATTCCAGAGACTTAGGGCTATATTGAGGCGTTGCCCCACTTGGAGAGGGTCTATATCCAGGGTGTAGCCTTTCCTAGAGCGGTTCTCAACCCAGGGCTTAGCCTTTCCTGGAGTGGGGATATAGATAAGGCGGCGCCCCATCCACTCTCGGGCTTAATAACTGAAGGTTTCCAACTCCAACACGGACTTGGCTTGCTCCTATACTATATATACATGTTATATCACGTTTTTACATATATTTGGAAATATTTTGGAGATCAAGGGGCATATACAACTTCATATTTAGGTTTTTATTATTTTAATTTAGTTCATTCATGTTTTTAGTCGTTAATTAGCAATTTGTGGTTACGATTATGACTATACGTGTGGCTAAACGTCCTTTTCCAAGGTTGAATCCAAGAACATGAATATTATAGTTTTGAATTGAATTCGTTTAACTTTGTTTATCATTATTGGTTGTGTGTTCATATTTGATTTAACTATTTTAAGGATTTGCGACCCTTAGAATACATCAATTATCCACCTGTTGATCTCGGGAGAGAGAATAAGGGATAGAATATGGAGATGAACAAAATATGGTTTGTATTTCTTTATGAAATAAGGAATTTGAATTAGTGTATAGGACAAGGATGTACTTAGATACATTACTTGATTCACACGTAGGATGATAGCTTAATACACTTAAGTGGATTATTACATCCCTACTCAACGATGTAATTGTAAGGTTCAACTTAGGTAAAGGATTAGAGGTTGGGAACTATAATCATGCAATAAATCCTATGAATCAACAACCAAGATAAGCAAGTTAACAAATGAAATTCAACAATAAAGTATGATTGTTCAAAGTGCTTCAACCCTGGGTTTTCTCCTATTGATTGTTTCAAGATCTTTACATTACGCATTGTTTACTTTTCTCTAGTTATAAATTGTAAACTTTCTTTTTGGTTACGCTTGCATCAATTGAATCTAAATTGTACCTGAAATTGAATCATTGTTGAATCAAGTCCCTATGGGATTGATACTTGGCTTTCATTAGGACACTTTAATACTTGATAAGATCACGTACACTTACGTTTGTGCTTGGGCGCTGTTAAGTTTTTGGCGTCGTTGTCGAGGACTTGTTATTTGGAAATTGTTTGTTTTAGTTTTACTTTTAGATTTATTTGGTGTTTTTTTATGCTTGGTCTTGATTTTGTGATTGCAGGAAATAGGTTTTAAAGTTAGGAAGCTAGCAAGGGATAGGGATTTGGTTGAACCAAGCCCCGAACCCAAACAACACTTCCATCAACAAAGGTGAGACGCAATTTATCTCCCCTAATTTTTGCAAATAGAAGAAGACCAAGTAGTTCTTGGTATAATGGTTGAAGAACAAGTAGCCCGCAGGACAGTTAGGGAAGTGGAAGTCCCACTTTCGATGAACTTGACTTCCTCAATTCAAAGACCGGCTGTTGGGGGTAATTTTGAGTTAAAGCATAATATGGTGCAGCTTCTCATCAGCAGTGGCCAGTTTGCAGGGTTTTCACACGAGGATCCACAAGTCCACTTGCAGATATTCATTGATCTTACTGATATATTCATTCTGTCTGAGGTGAGTACAAATTATGTGAGGCTGACACTTTTTCCCCATTCAATATTGGGGGAAGCTAAAAGGTGGTTGAATGTGGAGCTATCTAATTTAATCACATCATGGGATGACATAGCCTGAACGTTCCTCATCAGATTCTTTCCATCAGGCAAGACTATGAGGCTTCACAGTAAGATAGTGAGCTTCAAACAAAATCCAGATGAAAATCTCTATCATGCTTGGAAATGCTTCAAGGCTCTTCTTTGGGATTGTCCACACCACCAACAGTCTAACAAGGTACTTGCTCATACTTTTATAAAAGCACTTGATCACAATATGAAGATTTTTCTAGATTCAGCAGCAGGTGCTCAAGCACTGGAGTTGACTTATGATGAGTTGTACACATTATAAACCACATAGCACAAGTAAATCCAAAGTAGCATTCAAATTCTAGAAGTACCACAAAAAGAATTGTGAGTGTATTGGAGGTGGACCAATTCACAGTCTTATCAACTCAGGTTGCATCATTGTAAAATATGATAAACACTTCAGTTTAGCAGCCTGAAATTGGAAGCTCCACAACATGCAGCCACAATCAATGCTATCCAATAATTTGTAGGTTGGTGTGAAGTGTAGGGTAATAGTGGTCACTTAACGGCTATGTGTGATTTAAATTTGGAATCAGTGATGTATGTAGGTAATTCTCAAAGGCCAAATTATGGTAATACCTATAACATGAAGTGGTAGACTCAGCCGTGGAATTCCCAACAACAATAAATTCAGCAACCACGGGCACAAGGGAATCAATCAACTAGCGACATGAAAAAAATATTGAAGCAGCTCTTAGCTAGTCAGACACAATTGGTTGTAGACATGAAAAATATGCAAGCTACTCAAAGAAGCTTAGAGATTCAAGTAGGGCAGATACAACAAGCATTAAATACTAGGACACAAGGTGGTTTATAAGCAGATACAAAAAATCCAAAGTAGTTTGTTGCAATTACCTTTTGAGAAACGGTAAAGAGCTTCAAGAAGAACCTCCCAAGGTAACAAAGGATGTAGATGCAGATTTGACTCCCCAACAGGTTTCTAAAAAAGCTGCTGATAAGTCAAGGAAGTCTGAGTACTTGAAAGAGACAGTTGTTGCTGAACCAGAAAAGAAGCAAGTGTCGTCACTACCCTTTCCTCAAAAGCACATAAAAGTGAATGAGGATGCAATATTTAAGAAGTTCTTTGACAAGTTCAGAAGGCTTCACATTAAATTACCTTCGTTAGATGTTTTGCAGGGTATGCCCAAGTATGCTAAATACTTGAGTGATGTGGTTGCTAACAAGGTAAAATTGTAAGATGTGAGAGAGATAAACTCACTAAAGAGTGTAGAGCGGTAATGACAGAAAATCTCCAAGAAATTGAGAGATTCAGAAAAGTTTACTCTTTCTATCTAAATTGGGAGTAAAGTGGTCCATGCATTGAGTGACTTAGGGGCGAGCATAAATTTGATGCCTCTATATCTATTTGAAACATTGGGCTTGGGAAATCCTAGACCGACCACTATGGTTTTGCAGCTCACACACGAATCCATGGCATATCCGAAATGAGTAATTGAGGATGTCCTCATAAAAGGTTGGTAAATTCATTATTCCTGCTGACTTTAATGTTTTTTATTTTGAGGCAGAAGAACAGGTACCAATCATATTGGGGTGTCCATTCTTAGAAATCGCAGGAGCGTTATTGATGTTCGAGAAAAAACGCTCAAAATGAGAGTAGAGGATGAAGAAGTGGTATTTGATATTTACAAAGCACCTAATATAACGTCCCACTATAGAGATTAATGTATGATCAATGTTATTAAAGGGGACAAGTGTGGGGTGGTTAATCCACCAAAGACCTCTTTGGACTACCTGATTGAGCAGCCTAAACTTCTATCACCTAAGCCTGATATAATGAAAATTAATGATCCTGAAAATGCTAAAGTTGAAAAACCTGTTGCTCTTGAAAATTTGCACCCAAGAGGGGTGAAGAGAATAATAAGATGGAGACCAAGTGTGAGTAAAAGAGTGAAGAAATATGGTTGAGTGAGCTGGGTCATGCCGCGACACTAAATCAGGCACTACTTGGGAGGCAAGTATGTTTTATTTTTAATTTTTAGTTTTTATTTATAGTTTTTGTTTTTGATTGAGTCACAGGTTAATGAAAAGTCTGAGTACCATAAACTTGAGCTAAGGAGCATGGCAAAAATTGTGAGTGGGGTCCCGCAAATCTCATGTATATGTAAAGATGCTATTAGCTAGGCCTAGACGCCTCAGGGAGTATTTCTGTCTCTTGTTTTTAAATTTTATTTGGGGACAAAGTAAATTTTTAAGTGTGGGGAGGGAAAATTTTTAAATTTTGGCTCAATTTAAAAAATTTTGTGTAAGATATTCTTGTCGGTGCTATTTTTTATTACATGGTACAAGTATTTTATTTGGTAAAAGCATGTGGAATAAGTGAATTACTACTTTTGAGACTCTTAGGCTAAATTTTTATGACTCTTATACTTTTTGGCTTAAATTTGAATTCATGCTATTGTGTGGTTGCGGGTCTATGATGATCCTATTGAGTTGAGCATGTGTCATGTGCGTGTGAAAAATTTAATAATATGTTTTTAGTATTATGTTTTTCTTTGTCATCTGATTTATCAGCTCCATGATTTGCAAACTATAAGCTTCTGCATGACGCCGTCTCGATTTCGAACCCAACAAGTGGTATCAAAGCATATGGTTCAATGGTCTGATGGTTCAGATTGAGGACATGTTGAGATCAAAGTTACACCAAATTTGATGATAATGAAGATCTTTGTCTAACTACAGGTGGAGAAAAGTTTCAAATAAATTTTCAACAATCCTGTTGTTAATTCATCTTTAAAACCTAATCAATTTTCATCTCATGATTATGGGTTCCAACTTTCAACCCCTGCTTACTTTCAATGTTTGGGCTTCTTTCAACTTGTGCATATACTTTTAATGCATGAACTCCACTGTTAACCTATGCTCATTTTCAATGTACAAGGCTCCATTTTAACCTTGTTTACTTATAACACAAGGCTCCAATAATATTAACACATGCTTTTATTTTTAACGCATAGGGCTCCAATTTTTTTAACCCATTTCAATTTCTAATCATGGTAAGCAGCAGTGATATATGAAGATCTTGTGAAGAAGGAGGATCAAGATTATTTTGCCAGAAAATCAAGTCAAAAAGGAGAGATTTTCTAGGATTTTTGCCCTGATTTTCTTACCAAGATTAAGTTTAACTTTTCTTAGAAGAAAAATAAAAGTAATACTATAATTACTTTTACTTTTTTTTCTAAAAGAAAAATATAAAACTATTTCATATTTGGCAAACTTCTTTTGTGGAGAAAAGATTTTGGACATCTATAAATAGAAGATCCCCCTTCTCATATCATAACACAATATCATCCACAATATAGTCGTCTAAGAGTTTTATTTAGGGGGAGATTTTCTCCCAATAGACTTTTAAGTTTTTCATTATTATTTTAATATGAAGGTCGTTTGACCAAATCATATTAATAATATGTTTTTAGTATTATATTTTTCTTTGTCATCTGATTTATCATTTCTATGATTTGTAAACTATAAGCTTCCGCATGACGTTCTCTCGATTTCGAACCCAACAAACATGGGTGACACATGACTAGTTATGTTGTTTTCACGTAATTAATTATATAATTAGTTAATTGTCAGGGTGGTGACCTCTTTTCTTATGTCTAGATTTGCATATGAAGCTTATGTTGCATATGGCTCAAAGATTATGAGTTTGGGTCATTAAAGAAGTATGGGGTAATACGGGTTAGAGTTCCTAAGAAGGAATAAAAAGAATGCATTAAAAACAAAAAAGCTTAAGTTGCATTATTTAATATGACAAAATCAAAAAGATTCTAATATTATTTAACCTAATATCATTTTTACTTTCAATTGTTCTTAAATTTAACCACTTAATGATAATTTGGGCAAGATAGAAATTGATATTCAAGAATTAATTATACAACTTTCTGTTCTGATATTCTATAGTCTATAACTACTTCAACAATATTGTCGTTAGTGCAAAATTGCTTCTTCGTACCTAATTACATGTTAGTCAATCACTAGTTAGCTCAGCCTTTAAGCATCAAGAACAATCCCAATTTGAAGTGAAAAAGTTATATTTTTAAGGAAAAAGGCTCAAATATGTCATTGACCTATCAGAAATGGCTCATTTATGCCATCGTCGTTATAAAACTGGCTCATTCATGTCATTACTTTTTAACAGCCGATTTTTAAAAACAGTCTTGCCATGTGGCAGCTTATTAGAGGGCCACGTCATTTTTTATTTTATTTTTTATTTTAAAAAAAAAAAATTCTTTTTAATTTTTTTTTATACATTAAAAAGAATCCACCCAATTTTTTGATCCATTAAAAATTAATTTGATCTATACTTTTAAAATTTGATTAATTTTTCATGATCAAACAAATATTTAAAGAATTTTTTTATTTTAAATCTACTACTAAAATTTATAACCAAACACTATTCTAATTAAGCATATAGTATGTCTTAGCATAAATGAAATATTTTTTCAGTCGAATGTAAGTAACCTTTTAGTTTTTTAGTTTTTTATTAAGCATAGAATGCATCAGGGGCGGCTCAAGCAAATTTATGGCCTAAGGCAAAAATCAAACGGAGGCCTTGCGTTTTATTTTTTTATATAAAATTTTTCTTTTTTCTATAAATAGTATTTAATATATTTCTTAAAATTTATAATTTATTATTACTAAAAAAAAATAGGCCCCTCAAATTTTGGGGTCTTAGGCGGCCGCCTTTTCTCCTAAAGGGTTGAGCCGCCCCTAATCAGCATTCAACATTTGTACGTAACACTTTATGCATCATCATTTATCATTGCAAAAACAGGAAGGCGACAACATGCCGACATATATAGTATACGTAGAGTTGGCAAAATGAGAAGCTAGCTATTAATAATATAATAATAATATTTGATGTTTATATATCCCTTCAGTTTCAACTGAAAAATGACAAAAGCTTTAGTTAACGTGAATCTTTTAAAAAAAAAAAGTGATAAAAAGCGTGGAGTGTATACTCTCTCCGTTCCCTTTTAGTTACTCGTCCGTCAATTAAAATAGCTATTTTATTATAATATATTTATTAAATGATGTTTACTATTGTATTTGAAATTAATTTGAAGAAAAAATAATTAATATTAAAGGTAAAATATGAAAACAATCTTAATATGTCAAAAATGACAAAAAAACGAATCGAACGAGAATGTTTTAAAAATTAAACAAATTTTAAAAGCATAGATCAAACTAATTTTCAATGGATCAAAAAGTTGCGTGGATTCTTTTTAATGGATCAAAAAAAAATCTTTAAAAAAAATTTAAAAAAATATTTTTTAAAAAAAATGATGTGGCCCTCTAATAAGCTGTCACGTGGCAAGACTGATTTTAAAAATCATCTGTTAAAAAGTAATGGCATGGATGAGCCGGGTTTGTAACGGCGATGGCATGAATGAGCCCAACTTTTAACGGATGGCATAAATGAGTTATTTCTGATAGTTCAATGACATATATGAGCCTTTTCCCTACTAGTAATGATATCATAGATTATCATTTTCTCAAGATTATATGAGGCTATATTGTTGACATCGCCTTTCACGTTGATTCTTAACAATATGTTATATACTATAACTCATGGGAGACTTAACATGTAACCTTCAAAGTTTAATTTCAATCAATAATGAATATTCTACATGATTTGAAATATTACATTGAGTTGTTTTCAGTAACTACACTTTACTTGATTTGGAATATATCTATAATATAGCATTTATTTAAGTTTTCTACTTTATATTTGTAGGTGTTCGAAATCATTTAAGAAGTTGACAAAAAAAAATAAAAATACAGCAATCTTTAAAACCATTTAAGAAGTTGACAAAAAAAGAAAATACATCAATCTTTTAAATAATTTCTTTTCTCCTTTCCATAATATATAACTAGTAACTCATTAATTATAGGGGTATTCCTTTGTTATCTATTTTTCAAATTTGAAGGTTTCATAATTCTGTAAAGATAAGAATATTTTCTCATCATTTCTTCATCCTATTTCAAGATTAAAGGTGCTTTCCTCTCTTTGTCCTTTCGTTTCACACATGCTTTAGCAATTTTTTCTCTTTTTATTTCTTCATTTTGTTTGTATAATTCGCCTTCCCACCTCGTTAAAGAATTACCTTTGTATATAACAGTAGAGAAGCATAAATGAATTTTCAATCTAGTACTTATACCACCGCAGATTTTAATGATCTTTCAAATGAAACAAATCTCTTCATAATACAAATTAATACCTATGTCCTAATTTCATATTTCGTTTTTCATTATTTAGGTGTATCTTGGTACATATATTCTAATGCTCTTTTCTCTTTATATTGGTTTGTGTTGGTATTGATCGTTATCTGAAGTGGTTGCCCTTGAGCAACTTAACATTGTAAGTAATTCTTTATTGTCTGCAGAGGAATTTCTTATTTTCCTTCAATTAATTGTTGAAGTTTATGACTCGAACAAGGGTGGCGAAGTGCAAACACACACACAAAAAAAAGATGAAGTTAATGATTCCGAACATCACTCTCCTCTTATATTTATCTTTCTAGATTTTATTACAAGTTCTGTTGTGTCTCCTAAGAAGTCTGTGGAACCATATCTTTTTTTTTTCTTATTCAATAAATTATCTAATTCAAATTTTGCATCACAAGATATAAAATATTAGAAAGGAAAAAATATTGGCCTTTAATTCAAAATTATTAGTCTTTAATTTGATATGTAGTATAATTTATAAACCTTGATAACTTGCTTCGATCTATCTCTTATGACATAGATCTATTAAAATTTGAGTTATTATCAAGTATTAGAGTTTGGATTTTTAACGAAAAGTCTCTAACTTTCTAAGAGAACTTAAAAAAAAATAGGGTGATTCTCTTTAACTTGTTTCATATATTCTTATTTATTTTTTTATTTTAGATTGTACGTAAATGAAGTTATTTATCCATATTAATCGTGTTAAAAATCCTACAGTCTTCTTCTGCCTTTCATTTGTTTAGGTGAGAGCAGAGAAAAGAGAACGAAGGAAAAATGTCACAATCAACAGAGAATGATAAGAAGCCCGACGACAATCATGTTCTCATCAATCTCAAAGTCAAAGGCCAGAATAGATATGAAGTATTCTTTAGGATCAAAAGAAGCATCCAACTGAAAAAACTCATGAATGCATATAATTGTGACCGAGTGCCTATAGATTTCAATTCAAATACTTTCTTGTTTAATGGTCTCCGTCTTCGAGGAGAGCAGACTCCAGATGAGTTGGGAGTGGAGAATGGCGATTAAATTGATGCAATGTTGCATCAAATTGGAGGCTCAACTCTTTGAGGCATCTCTTTAGTTTGTGGATAGTCTTTTTTTTTTTTTAGGTAGTAGACATTGATAAATTTAGCTTGTGCTACTGTTGGACCTGCAGATGTACATAAGCTTCGTGGTTTTGCTTATGTTGAACCAACTCGTACGAACTTAGAGGGCTTTCATGCCAAAATGGCTCTTTTCAAGACTTATTTTGTCATTTACACAAAAGTCTTGAAAAATTTGTCATAGACCCATTTAAATCCAACTCATCATCCAATCTTTCCAACTTAACAAATTCATTCACAAGTTTCTAATAATACGTTTCAACCCACTCTATCATCCACAATTATATAATACAAAAATATCTTGATTTTCAAAAATAATAAAAAGAAAACCAAAAAGCTTAAAATAGAAGGTCCGTTTCCCTCCAAAAAACTCCGATTCAGGCCCGATTTCGGCGTTATTTTCCAGCGATTGGCTCTAAATCAGTCCACAAACATCATAAGCGTGTCCATTGCATCCATTGTTACCCCATTTGTTTGTTATCTCCTCAAATACACTTTCCACCATTGTTAAAAAGCTTTAAATCACTCATATTACTCAAAATTTCTTTAGAAAGTACATTACAGTAGCTCAGGCGACTCTACATTCATTTCTCTATTTCATAAACCCAACGATCGTTGATTAGAAGCAATATTTATAATTTTAAGGTGTTTGTACGGATATCTGTGCAGTCATCAACCGTGCATATATCCCGACATAGACCATCAACATAATCGACCGTCGACTAAAGCTTAATTCTAGGATGTCTATTGCAGAATTTATTTTGGTTTCTGGTGATTTCATGGGAGGATGGGAGGAGACTCTTAAATGTTGAAAATGAAAATATTTTACCAAGGTGACACTACCTATTATTGTTCACTGCAATGGTTCATACGACGACTTGGTTGCAAGCGTAATGGAGAGTGGGGATCTAGATTGCGTGTCGAGCGACGTGGTGATTAGTTAGCTAATGCATTCGAGGAAAAAATTGCATCTTATTATCATAAATAATGATATACGTGTGTCGTTGTAGAAGATGGATGTTGATGCGGATGGCTTTAGGCCTATTTTAAGGATAAATATAGTTGAGATACCCTTTGAAGGACCGTTGAATTCATCACCACCCTAACCTCGGCGCCCAATAATCGATGATGATTTGAATAATTATGAGAATGATAACGATCATCCAATTAATATGAAAGACGATTCTATGCATATGGAAGACGTTTCTCGCAAAATGTGGAAGAAGATTGTGGAACGGGATCACAACCAAGATATTCCTTCGTCGATGGAACCAATTTCTATTGTGATCAAATATTCGCTGACAAGAAAGAGCTCAAAATGCTACTAGACAGAGCAGCGGTGAGGCAGTCTTTTAATTATTTTATGGAGAAGAGTTACACCAAATTGTTGAAGGTGAAATGTGTATCTCGTAATTGCGGTTGGTTGGTGCGGGCAAAAAAATACGAATCCTCAGACAGATTTTACATATACAAGTATGTTGGGTTCCGCACATATCGTGTTGAAAATGCTACGGGCAGGCATAAGAGAATCTCATACGAGATAATTGCTTCACTATGTGTAAATCAGTTTCAGAATGGTAAAGGTCCAAGCATAAGAGAAATTCAGAGGATTGTGTTTAGGGAGATACATTGCAATGCAAGCTATTGGATGTGTTGGAAAGAAAGTGTAATTACGAAGAACATCATTCGTGGGATACCGGAGCACAAATATGCTTGCTTGCCGGTTTTTTCCCACATGGTGGGGTTATTGAATACCAGATCTTACCTTTTCATGGTAAACAGGATTGATGGATCGTTTGTTTACTACTTTTTAGCATTCAGAGCTTGCATTCGAGGATATGCCCACATAAGAAAGGTAATTGCCATCAATGACACATATTTACATGGCAAGTATGAGGTGTGTTGCTGAGTGCCATTGTACAGAACACCAAAAATCATATCTTTTCAATTTACTTTTATGTTATGGATAAAGAGAATGATGTTTCTTGGACCTTCTTCTTTGAGAAGTTGAAGTCTAAAGTAGAAGATAAACCAGATCTATGTGTCATCTCCGATAGGCACATTAGCATTATCAATGCCTTCTCCCGTATTTACAATCGTGCACATCATGGACTTTGCATGAGGTACCTCGCAGAAAAACTTCGTGTAAATCAACACTGTGGAAAACATCTTTATCTATTCTACTCTGCGGCAAAGGCTTATTCTCTTAATGAGTTTAGCGAGCATTTTGCGGAATTAAAAAATAATTGCCCCGAGGCAGCACATGTCCTTGAAAATGTGCTTGATTTTAAGAAATAGAGTAGAGCACACTTTGCGGACAATAGGTACGATGTGATGACCACAAACATCTTCGAGTCATTCAACTCGGTGTTGAGGATGAACGAGAGTACCCCATGTCGTACATATTCAATTCAATTGCTATAAAATTTGATGAAAAATTTAGGAAGTGGCATGCCTTTGTTGATAGTACAAACAACAAATTTGTGCCTTGTGCAGAAAAGATCCTAAGAGACAATAAGAGTGTGAGCGATTTCTTGTATGTGACTTATGCAAACGGGGATTTTAACCAATTCACCGTGTTCGGCTACGGTGTTACTACCAAGGTCAATCTCTTAGAGAGGGGTTGTTCTTTTAGAAAAATATGACTTGATGAAAATGTCATGCGAACATGTGATGGACGCTTTGCGAGCAAAGTGTAACACCCCGTATTCAAGTACATGTATTAGCGTATTCAAGTACGTGTATTGGTCTTATTTATATGGAATTAATTTTTTTATTTTATTTATACCGGAATTTGCCCGTCGATGGTTCCATGCGAAGGTTATTGAATAAGCTTTCCAAAGATATAAAAATTTCCAAAAACGGATAGGTTTAAGATATAATCGAGCACGTTCAAAACTATAAAACGGTGGCCGGGATATTTGGGAATAGTAAATGTGCAGGAAAATTTCCTACACACAAACTACTAAGACCAGCCGAATTTTTGGGTCAACTTCGAATGATCATAACTCTCTTAATATAATGAACTGGGAGAGCTACGACCTATGAAAAGAAAGATCTTTGAGTCTTCTTTCCAATTCAATTGGTTTCATCCAAATTCAACGTCTGAGTAAGGAGTTATACTCATTTTGCTTTATCCTATCAAAATAGATTTTTAGGGTCAACTTCAAACGACCATAACTCCTTGTACAGGACGAACTGAGTGGCCTACTTTATATGAAATGAAAGCCATTTGAATTATCCTTCCAAAGATACCAATTTCACCCAAATACTATATCGGAGTAAAGAGTTATGGTCAATCTAATTTAGCTTATTAAAACAGTCTATCAATGGACAGATTTGACATTATTTAAATTTTAAAGGTATTTTGGTCATTTCCTATTATATTATGGACGGGAATATGTGTATATATACATTTATATGAGTTCAAAAACTCATTTTTATCATCAATCATTGAGAAAGAACAAACCCTAGCCAAATTTGACCTTTAAATTTCTTTTGATTCAACCGTAGAAATTTCAAAGTAATCCGATAACTGCGTTTGTCATCTCGAGAGCTTCGAACGGCACCTATTATTTGTGCAAACAGGATTGCATAATCAAGAGGTGAATTCTAAGGTATGAATATTGTTTGCCTTTGTTCTTTTCCATATGTATATGTATGATAGAGGATTATATGTATTGGTTGTTATTGGAAGGTGATGGAAATAGGGTTATGGACTATTTTGCATGGTTTGGTTGTATTGAATTGTGAATAGTGGATATGGTAATTGAGTTATGGAAGGTGGATATGGTGATATACTATTGAATTGATGATTATTTATGTCTATGGTTCAATTTGGTTTAATGGATTGGTTGGAAGGATAAATGAATCCAAACTTGATATTGGAGGATGTTGTATAAATATGTATGGCATGTGAATGTAATTGGAGTATAAGAGGGTTAAAGTGACACCCTTCATGGTGTAATTAAGGCTTACTACTTAACCACTAGTTTGGTGAATTCAAATAATTGAATTGTGACGTTTGGTTGCTAATACTAGATTGCTATATATGTTCATTGTAGATAAATAATTCGAAAAGACAGGAAGTCCATTTGGGACTAGTATTGAAGGTTAACAGTCAAGTATGTAAAGCATACTTTATACCATATCCTTGGCATGAAAGTGAACAATTGTTTTATTAAGAAAGTTTCCAAAGTTATTCAATAACATGTGATCCATAATTTGGGGGGGGGGGAAGGGGAATCTTAGTGTCTTGTTAATAGACGTGATGGATCCAACGGACAAGTATTGTATATACATATATATGTGTGCTCGAGCTTATACAGGTGATTATTTCCTTTTATATGCGACATGATGTTGTCCGAATTTTGGGTTGTCATAGAGGTATGCATGGGAAGTATAAGGTTATGAGCTGGTTCTCCCGGGCCTCCTCGGTTACAGGTGCCAATTCGCCCCAATAGGATTTGAGGCGTGACACAAAGTATGGCAATGGCGAAGGTTATAGTAACTCCATCTACGAGTACTCTTCGCCAATTTATAAAGTTGAAACTTACCTCCTCACATACTCCAAAGATATTAACGTTGTCCCTCCAGAGTTCGAATGAATTGTACCATAGGAATTGCAAGACAAGATTTCCCTCCCCCCCCCCCATGATCCCAAACTCAGAAGAAATAAATTCAAACGTGTTAAGGGTGTCGGTGAAACATTCAAGTCCAAAAGAAAGAATAGGTATTCAATATACCAGAAATCCTGGCACAAAAGAACCACATGTAGCATGACCAATAAATGTTAGATAGGATTTTTTTATTCAGTTGTGAAGCTACTGTTTTGGGGGATAAATGTGCATTTCTGTAGAATTTAATATTCAGTTGTAATCGACTTAAAACTTTGTTTACGATAGACACCATCAATCTATGATATATCGTGTACATGGTCTATTAAATATTTTGTAATGGTTATATGATTACTAATCAAACATATTCTATGGGTATTTTTACCGCCATATCTCTCCAATCGATGCATTGAACCATCATTTTATGTTCCCAATTAATTAAAAGTTGCAAAAATATCTATTCACAAGAAAAATTGCTGGTATACGCAAGGTAAGACTTTTCTATTCCCACATGTGTCGACTGATCATTGGTTAGGAATATGAAAGGCCATCTTCTATGAATCTATAAGTACATTGCTTATTTCTATGTATGCATTCGGCTCTACCAAAACCCAAAACTTCAAAAACCCTCATCTTCTTCATCAAACTAAAATCATGGATGGTCTAAATATTACCCTACGCCACATCAGATGATTTCCCCCTCTTCACTATGATCTCCTACTATTAAGGAACAGTTTTGACCGCCCTTTTCATGGCTTAGACAAAAACCGCGTCTACTTGGAGTGTGAGCTTTGTCGAATTGCTCGTTTTCCAAGGACAATTCTGGAAAGGCTAGGAATGAACGGCAACGACTACATCATCCCCCTCCACCATCCCCCTAAATTTAGTTGAAGTTTTCATTTTAATTTATGTTTGTAAGTTTTTGGTTTTGTTCATTGCAGAAGAAGGTTTCTTGGTAGGATTTTGTTAGAAGAAAGTTTCTTCTTTTTTGCTTTTTTTTTTTATCGTTCTGACCGGTGTTGAAAATTTATAATTGTGTAATGAATAAATATTAATATAAATATTTCGATTTACAACTTTGTTTTCCTCTTTGTGGTTATTCTTCTGTATCAATGGTGGGATTTTGCACAGTCAACTGTTCAAATTTTCAAGAGTAAAAAATATTTGATAATAAATACAGATCACATATGTAGTCTATCATAGACAATCAAAACAATCTATGCTACACCAGCTGATGAATCAATGGACCATCAGTAGCTTGTTGAAAATACGTAATCACAAGATTTGGTGGTTTTGAAAGAAAATAATTAAAATTAAAAAAGTTTAAACATATAATCACATGATTTGGGAGTTTTAAAAGAAAATAATTAAATTTTAAAAAGTTTCAACACATATCACATGATTTGGGGGTTTTGAAAGAAAATAATTAAACTAAAAAAGTTTAAACACATAATCACATGATTTGAAGGTTTTGAAAGAAATAATTAATTTAAGAAAAGTTAAAACACATAATCACATGATTTGGGGGTTTCGAAAGAAAATAATTAACTTTAATAGACTATCATCAATATTGACCCATGTCATCCCATGTAAAAAATATACTTGTGCTTTGAGGGTCCATTGATTCAATTGGTCTACCATAGACTTACACTTTAGGTAGTGCATCGATTGAACTATGGATCATTGGTAGATCACGTAGATCTATTTACATTATTATAGACCATTACTTGCATGTTGTTTAAAAATGAATAAATAAATTAAAAATAAATATAGTGTGGATTTCTACACATATGAAGGAGTGTAAACAAGTCACATAATCATATTAGAGTTTATGTAAATTAGAGATGGTCAATTAAGGAGTGTGTGGATAGGTAGAGGTTGAACAAACAATATCTTGAGAGTAATGTTTGTCAAAGCACAAGTATGTTTTGAGGATGTTGATTGTTCAACCACTACCCATTCCACATACTCTTTTGATTTGGGGGTGGTAGTTGAATGAGTATGTGGAATAAGTAGTCATCAAATATGGATGGTGGTTGAAGGAGTATGTGGAATGGGTAGTCATCAAATACAATCAACATCCTCAAAACATACTTGTGCTTTGACAAACATTACTCTTAGGATATTTTTTGTTCAACCTCTACACTTTAGTTACACTCCTTAATTGACCACCCCTAATTTGTGTAAACTCTAATATGATTATGTTACTTATTTACACTCCTTCATATGTGTAGAAATCCACACTATATTTATTTTTAATTTATTTATTTATTTTTAAATAACATGCAAGTAATGGTCTATACCAATGTACATAGATCTACACGACCTATCAATGATAAAGAGATCAATCGATGCACTACCTAAAGTGTACGTCTACGGTAGATCAATTGAATTAGTGCACTCTCAAAGCACAAGTATATTTTTAACTAAATTATTTTCTTTTTAAACATGTTATTGAGGGTCCATCGAATACGAATGCCTATGGTAGACTTTAATATCTCGTTGATGAGTGACATAGGTCATGATCGATGATAGTCTATAAAGTATCACCAACAATTCAAAAAATACAATATTGTTCCAACGGTAACAAACGACTAATTGTATATTCCTTCAATGTTAACAATTACTTTTACTTCATATATAAAGTCCTCCATCCCTCATTATTTTATTTCATTCACTTTATTTTTATTTTAAAATTCTATAATGTCTCAAGCATCTCAAACATCCAATTTTAAAAAGACTTTGATTTGTCATTATGGAAATACAGATGTCTTGAGGACATCACGCACAAACTCAAACTCTGGTCACAAATTTTATAACTGTGTAATTGCGAAGGTGACTCATGTAAGTATTTTCTCTTAAAATTAAGTAAATCATTATGTAATTATTAATTTTTTCTAGGATAATGGGACATGCTTATTTTTTAAATGGCTTGATAGGGTATCACCTCCAAAAAGTCCATCAATGTTGAATTTGGGATCCGAGACAACAAATTTTCATGGCGTGGTAAAATTTAATCTACTACAAAGGCTCCGAGAATATGAAAAAAATTAAGATTTCCTCAAGACTTTGTTCAAAGAAGCCGAAGAGCAGAGGGATCACTTGAAAGTATTACTAAAAGACACCCAAATAGAGAGGGATCAACTTTAAAAAAAAAATAATTTTGATCGGCGAAAGGGAGAATAGCCTAAAAATAATGTTGTGTGGTATCATATTAGTATTGTTGTTTGAAAAGGTGTAACATGAACGTAGTGAGATTGAATAAATAAAACCAGTTCAATTTTTCTATAATGTTAGTAGTGTTTTCATAGAATCATAGTTTATTAAACTACACATTGACTTAAAATCAAGTAGCATAGCAATGATAGATTAATTAAATATACATTCTACGATTTTGACTATACTCTGTATCAATTATGACAACACAGTGCATATTCAAATCCTATGCAACAATACAGTGATGAAAACAAATTCAGTACAGAATCATAACAACTTTCATAAAATAAAAAAATATTTGTCATATCCTAACAAATGATCATTCAACTCCCTTGTTTCATAAAATAAAAAAAATGTCATATCCTAACAACTCATCATTCAACTCCCTTGTTTCTCAAATAAAAAAAGTCTTAAACATTAACAATATTTGCATTCAAATGTCTTTTTTCCCATTTTTTCCATCAACACAAATGTTATTATTAATTGCATCAACGATATCCATAATCACATCTTTTTACTGCTTCTTCTTTTTCTACTTTCTATTCATCTTTTCTGACTGCTGCTTTTTTTTGTTTTTTATCTGCCGCTTTTTCTTTTCCATCTTCAGTTTCATCTTTTTTTTTAACATCTGCAACTGTTGATTCATTCTCACCCTGTTCTCCTTCTTTTTCAACATCTTCAGCAGCTGCTTCTTTCTCAACTTCTTCTTATTCTTCATCAACTGCTGTTTATTTTTCAGCTTCTTCTTTTTTCTTATCTTCTTCTTCATCTGTTGTTGTTTCTTTTTCAGCTTCTTCTTCTTCTTTTGTAGCTTCTTCTTTTCCAGTTTCTTCTTGGCTCTTATCTTCTTCCATTTCTTCTTGTTGTTGTTGTTGTTCATCCTTCTTTTCTTCTTCTTTTTCCTCTTCTACCACAACAGTGGCCAACTCATCTATTTTGCTTATTTTTTTCCTTCTTCATTCCTCTCTGATTCACGAAAGTCCACAAGCACTGTATCGTCATATTATAAAGTGTTACTAATATTTATAGCTGAAAATTCATTAACTGCATCAATTATTAAATAAAGTTACCTCGCTCATGTTGTCACTCATTCTTTTTCTTTTCTTCGGTCTTTTTACTTTGATATAGGTAGCAATATCCAACATCGCTTCCTCAAGCATAGCAACAATCTTATGAAAATCCCCATCGACAGAGGTGTCCACTACATCTTTTGAGGTGCTCGGAGAAGAATCATCACCAATGTGTACTTCGACGGGGTTACTACCCAAATCCCCGTTATTATCATTGTTCTTATTTAAATTAAGGACAGTCACCCATTATAAAATTTTCTTTTAAGTCATCGAGCATGTTATTCTTCACCTCGTCCGTATATCGCTTAAACATAATCATGTAATTCATCTGCGTCTCACGAATAGTAGGAATAATGTATAGGTGCACGTTCTACAAAAAATCAATCAACAATAACATAACATTTGATACAATAGTAGTATTATTGCATAATAAAAAATAAGTTCATACCTCGATAATTTTTTCTTTATACTTGAATGGGCCGTCTTCGATTAACGTGTCACTTTTTATAGCGTTCCATCCGATGATGCAGGGAATAGGAAAGGGCTCATCATTGATTTTTCAGTAAATTTTTCAAGATGAGGAAAGGCCTTATAAATCCAAATCTATAAGTAGTACAATAGTAAAAAAATAACTCTGAGTCTATGACAGAGTATAAATAAAACAAGAATTTATGATAATCTCACTAAAGGGTTGATGGTAGATACCATGAATGCCTAGAAAAATTCGAAGAGTATAGGATGCCTTCTGTTTCTCATCAAATACTTCCCTCTGCTTCTTTAGGTAACTTTTGTCCTTTAGATAGTCCATGATCAATTGAAATGTCTTTTTCCCCACGAATAACTCTCGAAACTCAAAGAATCGATCATTCGAATCAGTTTTGTGTAGACAATCTTCGTCCAATCTTTTGTAGGTAATACGGTGTACGAGAACCACAGTAAATAACACTTAAAATTATGCTCCTCGTTTATCTTATTCCCTCTAATCAAGTGTAACAAGTTGGCCGTCGTTATGTTTTTATTTTTCGTTACCTTAAGGCAAAAATGCTCCCCCTTCTCTAACACTTTCTTCAATTTTGATTCACTGGGGTATGATGAACAGTTCAACCCCTTGATCAAACAAAACTCCTTTAACCCAAAACTAGCAGGCTTATTGTTCACGCAGAACCACAACTCATAAAGTATCTTATCGTTCTTGACGGGTTGTAACAACAACAAATAATGGATCATCTGCCTATTGAATTTGAGATGTTCCAATAGATTTCTCAGATGTCCAAAACAAGACTACTTGAATCTTTTCTTCAAGTCTTGATCGATAAAAACTTGCTTAAATTCTTGATAAGCAGTCATTCTTGATCTGACTGATATCTTCATCGAAAAATATCCAACCTCGTCCATTATTGTTCGAAGGTCATACAACTCCACAGAATTATACCTTGAACAAGATGACACGAACAAGGGATCATTATCCCCATCAACACTGTTTCTTCCACTTTCCTCACTCTCTTTACTGTCACCACTAGCACTACACTCGGCAACATCTTCACTAAAATCGACGTATCTACTTATCTCTTTTATCTTCGAATCTGATTCGGACACTTCTTCTTCAATTTTTTTCCTTTTTGAGACATTTTCAACTGCCTCATTTTTTCTTTTTCTACTGCTACCAGCAACATCAAACGCGGTACTAACTTTGTGTTTAACACTGACTTTTTTTTTATTCATTCTCAATAGAATCTACACCTATAAAATAAATCTGTCATTTTCAATTCATAGACCACAAGTCTACTAATAGAAACAACTCAATGCTCAAATTAAAAACCCCCAAAAAACTAAGAATTACCCAACCATTAAAAAGTCCACTACGTAAAAATATCATAACTAAACCAAAATCCAACATGCAATATCAAAACTCAATTATTGCTAAAAATCAAACTTTTGTTACAAATCAAACTAATTAGCTATTAATCTTTCAATTTTCACTATTTCATCAATCATATTTTAAAAGAATTTTATACGTCTAAAAATTAATTTCAATATAGGGCATTCTTATTTAATAGACCATAAGTCTACGGACAGAAATAAGTCACTATTTGAATCAAATTGTCAAAATAACTCGTAAAATAACAATTATCCCACCATTCAACACTTCATTGCTAAATCAAAACTCCTTAACAAAAATTTTAAAATTCAACACCGTCATCGATGAAAAAATCTATCAAAACTGTCGAATCAAACCTCAATCATTGCTTTGAAATCAAACTAATTACCTATAAAATTCTCATATTTTAACTACTAAATCAACCACATTCGAAAAAAAAAAAACTTTTCTACATCACTAAGAAATGATTAACAATAAAATCCATTTAAATGGATCTAAAAATAATCAAAACTTGATTTATATAACCTTACAAAGCAACAACGAACCCTTAGCCACTGGAGAAGAAGGAGAATCAAAAATGGCGTTTGGGAGCAAGTTCTTCGAGAATAGCGACAGTTGAGAAAATTGAAGAGGAGAGAAAGAGGATTTTCTTTTAATATTGGAAGAAGTGGAGGGTGTTGGATGTATTATATTTAATTCTCAAAATTGTAAAAATGATGAAATGGTCCCTTGGCCAACGTGTGGACCCCACTTTTATAATTTTCTCACTTTTTTTTACCCTAAATCAGAAAATTATATGAAAAAAATAAGTGGGTATATGACAAAATAGTTTTGGAAAGTGACTTCTATGCCAATTATTCCCAACTTAGCCACTATAACTTACTGTTGCATGAACGTCTATTGCTTCTAGCCTTGTAATTGAAGTGTTTCTTGTTCTGTTTATAAGACATGTCTGCAATAATCTGGCCTTTGTATTATACTAGGGAATCCATCCGTACTTTGCGCGAATTAATTAAATTTCGACTGTTGAAATTTTTTTAATTTTTAAATTTTTAAATTCTATCTTAATTTATTTTATTATTCACCTTTAATTTTATACATGTATTTTTCTTAAGTTTACATCACTTAAATATTTTTAATATTCTAAAATACTTATATTTATATAATATAATGTAAATGAAAAATAAATTTATTTTTCTTAAAAAAAAGGTAGAAAAGGTTCAACAAAAGTGCATATTTTTAATAAAACTTAAAGCTCAACTACTTATTTATATATTTAATCCTAATCTAATTACATAAGGTGTGCACTTTTTTAATCTTATTTTATTTTTTCCTCTCTCTTTAATATTTTAAATCTTTTATATACTTCTCTTTTCTGCTTTTCTCTTATATTTTAAATCTTTTATATATTTCTCTTTTTTTCTTTTCTCCTCTTACTTTCATACCTCTTCATTTTCCTTTTAAAAAATATCAAATCTCATATTCTTCTTCTAATAACTCAACAACAATAAACATATGTAATCAAAAAATTAATATTTTTAAATTTAATATAAAGTATAACAAAATAATTAATATTACATATAAATATGCTATCAAATATAAAAAGTAGAGATATTAGTATATATTATTTACTCATAGTACCGTATGTCCGTATCCTTCATAGATCAGAAATAACATTTATTTATTTCGTGATTCTTTTACCTTTTTTCCCTCTCATTTATCTATTTATTTTAATCAAATAAAATTTTTAACAACTCTTATTCATTAATTTAAAGAAAAAGTAATTGTCAATCCTTAAAGTCATCACAAAAAATAATGGGCAATTAATATGCCCCTTCATCCTCTCGAGAAGTTCAAAAGACATCCTATTGATTTCATGTTTTTATAAATATCAATGGAATAATATGAAAAAAGTTGAAATAAAAAAAAATCAAAGAACTTAATTAACTGAAGAATAAACTATAAATAATATGAAAGCTAAGAAGTAATATAATATTACATACTAATTTACTAATTAAATCAAATATATATATTTATAATCTTTATATTAGTCGAACCTTTGTCTTTGTGTTGGTTTTATTTTATTTTACTATATATTTTAATTCTTTTCATTTTTACTATACATAAGACACGAATTATTTTCCAAAAAAAATTACTAAGTGAAGTAATCCAATAAATAAAATACTACTAACACAAATGAGATACATTGTTTAAATAAATGTGTAACTTAATTCATGTGAGATTTTAATCTTTTTGAAAAATTAAAAAAAAAAATCCTATTTTTGAGACATTAACACATTAATAAAAACTCATTAAATAAGAGGGGAGAAGAATCATGAATATAATATTTAGAGCATTTTTTAAAATTTTTTATAATTTTTAATAGTATAAATAAAACTAATGAAAGGAAAATAGCATAAAAAAAGAACA
Source organism: Capsicum baccatum var. pendulum (assembly GCA_030864225.1). NCBI lineage: Eukaryota > Viridiplantae > Streptophyta > Magnoliopsida > Solanales > Solanaceae > Capsicum > Capsicum baccatum. The sequence continues at coordinate 80,902,004 of CM061557.1, read as the reverse complement.
AATTAATTTTTTCCTTTGTATTTATAGATATGTAAACAAGACATTTGTGAGTTTATAAAGTGCTTGAATGACAAAGTTAATTCACATTTTATAAAATTAAAATATATAATGTAGTCTCATTTACCTTCCCAATCAAATTCAATATTATTTATAAATATATTAATAAAGCTTAAATGATTTCAAACATCTAAAACCTTAAAATGAAATGAAAAATGACAATAAATACTAAGAAGGAAAAGTAAATAAAGCAGAAGTAGAAAATAAAAATGAATATTCAACTATTTAATGGGTAATTATTATTTATAGAATGATTTAACACAATAATAATTAGTGTTATTGATAATAATTTTGTAACTTGTAAGTAACATTTTTTTAGGATTCTTCAAGGTAGTATATATACAATATTGATATAAAATTATAAATGATATAACAAAATAATCAAAAAGTAGTCTGTAAATGGAGAGTGCAAGATCATTTAATCTTTCATTGACAATGGCTATTTATAGCCCAAAATACAAGAATGGACACTTATCCAAAAAAATGAAAATAGGTGTAGTATGACATGGTCTTTCACCTCTTCTCAAGGGTATGCCACATGTCCTTAATTTTGGACACATGGCATCCAACTTCATAACACTCCCCCTTGGATGCCCATGTAAAGAAAAATTTATTGAATATGTATTTGAGTGTTGCCTCATTGAAAACTTTACCAGGAAAAACTCAGTGGGATAAAAACCTTGGTTAAGAAAAAAAAAAGTACAGCGCGTATTCTTACTCCCCCTGATGAATACCCCAATTCAACTTATTCAATCTTCGTATTTCAATCTTATGTACCATCTTATCAAAGGTTGAAGTTGGTAAAGATTTGGTGAACAAATCTGATGGATTGTCACTGGAGCAGATCTGCTACACATTAATATCACCTTTCTTCTGGAGATCGTGCGTGAAGAATAACTTTGGTGAAATGTGCTTCATTCTATCTCCCTTTATAAAGCCTCTTTTTAATTAGGCTATGCATGCTGCATTGTCTTCAGATATGATCGTAGGTAACTTGATATCGAGCTTCAGGCCATATCTTTCTTTGATGAAATGTACCACTGATCTCAGCCATATGCATTCTCTACTTGCTTCATGGATCGCTATTATCTCAGCATGATTAGAAGAAGTAGCAACAATAGACTTCTCCATCGATCGCCATGATATTGTAGTACCTCCATATGTAAACACATAGCCTATTTGAGATCGTGCTTTGTGTGGGTCAGATAAATAACCTGCATCTACATGACCAACAAGATCTGGACTAGCTTTGTTAGTATAAAAGAGACCCATAGCAATAGTCCCTTTTAGGTACCTCAATATATACTTAACTCTATTCCAGTGTCTCCACGTAGGGGAAGAACTATACCTCGCTAGCAAATTAACAGAAAATGCTATATCTGGCTTTGTAGCATTAACGAGGTACATAAGTGCACCAATAGCATTGAGATATGGTACTTTGGGACCAAGAATCTCTTCACCCTTTTCCACGGGTTGAAATGGATCTTTACTTACATCAAGCGATCGAACAACCATTGGAGTACTTAATGGATATACTTTGTCCATGTAAAAATATTTCAAAACCTTCTAGGTATAGGCAGTTTGGTGGATGAAGACTCCGTCTGCTAAATTTTCAGTTTGCAAACCAAGATAAATTTTGTCTTTCCAAGATCTTTTATTTCGAAATCTTTCTTTAGATATTCAATTATTTTTTGGACCTCTTCTGGAGTCCCAATGAGATTTATATCATCCACATAAACAACGAGTATAACAAACCCTGACGTTATTTTCTTAATGAAAATACAAGGACAAATAACATCATTTATGTATCCTTCATTTTGTAAGTACTCACTTAGGCGATTATACCACATACGTCTTGATTGTTTTAGACCATACAACGATCTTTGTAATCTGATTGAATATAATCCCGGAGACTTTGAACTATATGCTTCAGGCAATTTTAATCCTTCTGGAATTTTCATGTAAATATCGTTATCAAGTAAACCATAAAGATAAGCTGTAACCACATCCATTAGATGAATTTCAAGATTTTCATGTATAACTAGACCGATGAGGTATCGAAACGTTATTGCACCCATAACAGGTGAATATGTTTCTTCATAATCGACACCGGGTCTTTGAGAGAATCCTTGTGCAACAAGGCGTGCCTTGTATCTTACAATTTTATTTTTCTTATTTCTTTTACGTATGAAGACCCATTTATAGCCGACTGGCTTTACACCATCTGGGTTTGGACTACAGGTCCAAAAACCTTCCGTTTAGCAAGTGAGTTCAATTTCGATTGAATCGCCTCTTGCCATTTTAGTCAATCTTTTCTTCGTCGACATTCCTCGATAGATAGAGGTTCAAGATCCCCATTGTCTTGCATGATATTTAGTGCAATATTATATGCAAATATATTATCCACCATAATTTCTGATCGATCTAAATTTACCTCATTACTATTAGAACTTGTTGAAAGTTTTTCATTCACTTGAATCTTGGGTTCACTAATTTCTTTAGGAATATCAGGATCAATCAGATTTTGAGTCTCTTCCGGAGAATCTTTTAGAATATTATCTTTATTATTTTTCGAGCTTCTTTTTCTAGGATTTTTATCCTTTGAACTCAAAGGCCTACCACGCTTCAGGCGTGTTTAGGATTTCAGAAGACATTATATTAGAAGATGGTTCATTTGAAACTTTAATTCGGACAGGCACATTTGTTGCAGGGATATGTGACTTGGTTATCTTTTTCAAATCAGTAAATGCATTTGGCATTTGATTTGCCAATTTCTATAAGTAAATGATCTTCTAGATCTCATTTTCACATATGGGGGTACGTGGATCAAAATAATGTTGAAACTTTCCACACAATTTCTCTTTTTAGTTCACGTTTTTCTCCCCCTAATTGCGAAAAATTTATTTCATCAAATTGACAATCTGCAAATCTAGCAGTAAATAAACCTCCCGTCAATGGTTCAAGGTAGCAAATTATAAAAGGTGACTTGAACCCAACATATATTCTTAACCTTTGCTGAGAGCCCATCTTAGTGTGCTGTGGTGATCCTACTGGCACATATACAACACATCCAAAAATTCATAGATGGGCAATATTTAGCTCATGACCTAGGACCAACTGTAACGGGGAGTACTTATTATAATAAGTTGGCCTGATACGAACAAGTGATGTTGTATGTAAGATAGCATGACCCCAAATAGTAGTAGGCAATTTCGTTTTCATAAGCAGTGGTCTTGCTATCAATTATAAGCGCTTAATAAATGACTCAGCAATGCCATTTTGAGTATGAACATAAGCAACTGGATGTTCAACTCTTATCCTAGCTGACATATAATAATCATCAAAAGCTTGGGATGTAAATTCTCCAGCATTATCAAGGAAGGTAGCCTTAATGGTATAATCTAGGAATTGCACCCTTAATCATATTATTTGTGCCAATAATTTGGTAAATGCCAGGTTGCGAGATGACAAGAGGCACACATGCGACCATCTTGAAGACGCGTCTATTGGGACCATAAAATATCTAAATGTCCCACTAGGTGGATGAATAGGCCCACATATATCCCCATGTATACATTCTAGAAACAGAGGGGATTCGATGCTAACTTTCAGTGGAGATGGCCTAGTTATCAGTTTGCCTTGAAAACAAGCAACACATGAAAATTCATCAGTTGTAAGAATCTTCAAGTTCTTTAACGGATGCCCTTTTGAATTTTCAATGATTCGTCTCATCATTATTGAGCCAGGATGGCCTATTCGATCATGCCAAAGCACAAACGTATTTATATCAGTAAAATTCTGGTTTATGATAGTGTGCTTCAGTTGTACTAATTTCGGCATAGTATAAGCCGAAAGACAAAGTTGGTAATTTCTCCAACACTTATTTTTTACCTGAGACATTCTTGGTGATGCCAAGATATTGGGCATTCATTTCATTTATTGTCTCAATATGATATCCATTTCAGCGGATATTTTTTAAACTTAATAAGTTTCTGGGGGATTTAGAAGAGAACAATGCATCTTCTATAACTAACTTTGTCCCCTTAGGCAGAAATATAGTAGCTCTTTCGGAGCCTTCAATTAATTTCGAATTTTCAGATATAGTTGTGACATTTGCTTTTATTCTAAGTAAGCGGAAAAAGTATTTTTTATCTTTAAATATTGTGTGCGTTGTCCCTCTATCAATTACACAAATATTGTCACGATCGATTATTGATCCAAATAAAATTTGAGGAGTATCCATATTCTTCAAAATAAAAATATAAATAAAATAAATATTATAACATTACTAGCACATAACATATTATACAAACTTTATTTATATACAATATTAGTAAATGATAGAAATGTAAACTAATACAACTTGAACAGAAAAGTAACATAATCAGACTATTTCATAATTATCACCGATAGGGGGATTTACATGTTCTTCAGGAACTACAAAGAAACCTGAAACTTCCAAGTCCATGGGCTCAACATTATATTCAAAGAGAAAGTTTACTTCAACATCATTTTCTGCTTTCTTAAGGAACGCCTGATAGAGTTTTACCAGATGCTTTGGCGTACGACAGGTACGCGACCAGTGCCCCTTTCTTCCACATTGATAGCATTTACTTTCGGAGTTCGTCCTTAGCGCTGCTTTAGGAGCTTCCCCCATCTTTTTGTACTATTGGTGCTGAGGGTAATTGTTTATTGCAAGACGATCCACCCTGATTAAATACCTTCCACGATCATGACCTCGACCACTACCACGATCACGACTGGGATCAAGACTTCTTTCACACCTAGTTGGGCAAAAATTTACAGCATTCACTTCTAGGAATGGAGCATTACCAGTAGGTCGACTTTCGTGATTTTTCATTAAAAGATCATTGTGTTGTTCAATAATAAGAAGATGAGAAATCAATTCAGAATATTTTTAAATCTCATTTCTCAGTACTGTTGTTGCAGGAGCATACTCGAGGCAGGAAAAGTAGAGAATATTTTCTCTAACATGTCGTGATCTGTGATATCTTTCCCGCATAAATTAAACTGCGATTTAATTCTAAACATCTCAGAATTATAATCAGTTGTATTCTTAAAATCTTGCAATCTTAAATGGGTTCATCCATAACGAGCTTGTGGAAGAATGACTATCTTCAGGTGGTCGTATCTTTCTTTTAAATTGTTCCACAATATAAGGGGATCTTTAATAGTGAGGTATTCCATTTTTAAACCTTCATCAAGATGATGACGAAGAAATATCATGGCCTTGGCCTTCTCTTGATTTGATGCCTTATTGTCATTTTTTATGGTGTTCGCCAAACCCATTGCATTTAAATGTATTTCGGCATCTAATGCCCAGGACATATAAGTTTTGCCCGATATATCTAGGGCACTAAATTCGCGTTTGAAAATATTAGACATTATTTATGAAAATTAAATAATAACCTTTAAGTATTGTTGAAAAGTTTTTGCAGAGGCTAGTATTAATAACGTGATATAAAATTATAAAGGAAATAACAAAATAACCAAAAAGTAGTCTGTAAATAGAGAGTGCAAAATCATTTAATCTTTCATTAACAATGGCTATTTATAGCCCAAAATACAAGAATGGACACTTATTCAAAAATTAAAAATAGGTGTAGTATGACATGGTCTTTCACCTTTTCTCAAGGGTATGCCACATGTCCTTAATTTTGTACACATGACATCCAACTTCATAACAAATATTTGTCTATTGGTAAATTTTATAATATATCTTTTTAGCCATCACTAAAATGTGAAAAATTGATCTTCGTGATTAACTTCCACGACTATTTCAAAGATTTTTATTATTAAAATTTTTTATAAATTTTTCTTCTCGTAATCATGAAATCTTACTTGAATCTAAACTTCGCTGACATATCACAATCAGAAAAAAGTGAAAATAAGAATATCTTTTCACTAAGCACAAATAACACCAATAAGCAAACTTCAACTATTCTAAAATTAAGCTAATAAAAAGATTATACCATGATTTTGCTCCTCATGTCCATGTCCACCAATCCTGATAACAAACAAACGGAAATATGTATCATGTTATGAAAAGATACTACATCATAATTATATTATCGGAAGAAAAAGTAATAAAGAAGAAATAGAAAATGAAAATTAGCATTGAACAATTTCATAGGTGATTGTTATTTATAGGATGACTAATTAACCATATGAATTAAGTAAATTGAAATTAAAGAGACATGTAATTTAATTTGAGAATGTTAATAGGTTGTGGTTTCTTATAAATCATTAGATATAACTATTGTAATAAATATGATAGTGTTTTAATTAGTAAATAAATTGATTAATTAAAAAACTGAATGAAAAAAATTCAAAACAATAAAAAAAAAGATAAATAAGATCTTTGGACAAAGAGATGTGCCACATCATCTTGCCTATAAATCTCTTTTATATTATATATAGATTATATCAAGTCCTTAGATACAAATCTTTTTGAAAGCATTAATGATGTGATAGTCAATGCGAACAAAAGTAGGGGTGTTTTTTTAAAAAAAAAATAATAACAAAATTTTTAATTGTTATAAATGTATTTACATTATAGTGAATGTCTATCAAAATCTATCAAGATCTACTTTGATATCTATTAGGATTTGAAGCATCTGTCTTTTACTCAGACTAGGAGTAAATTTCCCTTATAAATAGAGGGGTTTCATTCATTGTATTGACAATCTTATGATCTCCCATCCTCAGGAGAAGAAATAAGAATCACTTTCTCTATTCTCTCTACTCTTCTTATTTATTCTTCTTTATTGTTTTATAACACGTTATCAGCACGAGACTCTATCATGAGCACTTATTCTACGATAAAAGCAAGAGATGTCAGGTAAAGTTTTGATTGAAAGAAAAAAAAAGGTTATCGTTCTGTCTTCATAATCCATATATGACCTTTAAAAGGTAAGTATTTATTTTACTAGGTATTATTTTATTTTATTTCTTTTCATATGGCTAATAATTTTACAAAACTTGAGTTCGTTGCCTCGAGCAAGAACTACCTCTCACGGGTGTTGGATGTTGAAATCCACTTAGATGTTATGGGTCTTGGAGATGCCATAAAGAAATAAAATACAACATCTAATCAAAATAGTGCTAAGGCTATGATTTTCTTATGTCATCATCTGGACGAAATTTTGAAAATTGAATAGCTTACTACTAAGGATCCACTTGTTTTGTGGAATAGCCTAAAAGAAAGATTTGACCACTTGAAGATGGTCATCATCCCAAAGTATGATATGAATGCATACACTATGAAAATAATATGTTGGGTTCAAGTCTCATTGATTTATGCCTAAGACGCCGTTATATGGATAAGACGTTGAGTTTGAATCTCAATGCACTATACTGATGAAATTATGATGGCAAAGGCAAAATAATGGATATTTGGTGAAAAATCATGAAATCCGACCCATTGAATATGCTCCATTCCATGAAGTGAATGTGGTAGCAATATATGATAAGTCTGAAATATGACAACTTACTTCATTCTTGAGATGTATGGGCAGCAGTGCATAATATGTCTGAAAGGAGACAAGTGATTGACTGCACGAATATAAGCGTGAAAGGATAATATGATTATGATCATCAAAAGTGATGATATTTTCACATGCATATTATGATCATAAGATATGATAGAAAAAAATTCTCTACATCATATGTATGCCTCGATTTGCTTCTGAAGTAGTAAAATCTTGAAAGAGGTTATAAGCTATCATAATTTGATAGGCTTAAGACACGATTATATTCCATTTATAGGGAATGAGAAGCTTATTAATGCAAACGTGTACTTGATTGTGATGGTATCACAACTCACCTCCGAATGAGGCAGAATAACTGAGAAAGTTAGTTCGAAATCTACTTCTAAAGCAGTAAATCTGAAATTTATTCATGTAATAGTAAATCTAAAATTTACTAAAGAAAAAAGTACATGTCATGGTAAACTTGAAGTTTACTAGGATAAAAGTTCATAAATTGATATGAACGATTGTGACATCTCGAAGATGTGCATGTTGAATATGAGACATGTATTGAAGAACTAGAAGATTCTTCGAGAATTGTTTATGTCGTTTGTTCTCATGATAAGTTGGTTGGACCAACTAATGTTGGGATTGAATTCCTTAAATTTGAAAAGGAATAAAAGGTGAATAAGGGCCCGCTCACCTATCATGTGATATGTTGAAAAGATACATCAATAAGATGATCACATGTACGTTCATGGTCAACCTACGTTTGACATTCATAAAGTTACTTGTTCAATATAAATTGAGCATAATTTTCAGCTTATGCAATCAAGAAAGTTATCTTGATGATGATGGTTTGACATTGAATGCCTTTGATAAAGAGCTAAACCATTATTAATGAGAACAAAACTTCATGTATTAGTCTAAAATATGATATATTGCAATAGCATTTGTATGCATCAGACCAATAAATTATGATTATTTCTTCCCTCTCAATTAGTTCAAGGTCGGGAACTAATTATTTCATGTAATAATTTTGATGTGCGGTATACGATTAATGAATATACTATAATGCATAAAGATGGATTCCTCAAAGAAATAGAATATGTATGTTAGTTTTCCTAACATAAGGGGGAGATTATAAGCGCTATGAAATATGTTAGGAATTATCACCATTTCCTCATCTAAAAGATAATTCAAGTCAAATGTTGAAAGCATCTCATATTAAGCGCAAGTGCTCTTATTTTGTATTCCTAAAGGACAAAGTCTATGCATGCGTGAAGTGTGGTAGACTGATCGGTTCCAAATGAAACAGACCTTGAAAAATAAGGAGCAAATAATCATAATAAGAAGGCAATGTGCTCTTGAAGAGCCTACAACATAACACGTCATGAAACCTTATGAGAGGTTCATGTACCTGAAAATAATGAAGTGATGAGATCTCAAAATGTTATGTTGCATTGTGAAATGATACAAAATTATATATCATCAATATCTTTGACACAATATAGGCGCAATATTGTGAAAGATTACGAGGATCTGAATTCTATGTTTATTTAAGCATGCTGACGTAGAAACATTTATCAAGTGATATGAAAGGATACGTCTTGGTAAGTATAACACTTATTTGATTTGCAGTCCAGATATTTGAAGATGTCACTCATGAAATGTTGAATATTGTCACTTAACAAAACTTATGTGAAAACTTTTAAGGATTCAAACGGCTTGAAGCATATAAAAGTTTCTGAAAAACTTATTTATAATCCTTATATTGTATAAGCTTATTTCTTGAAGATCATTGGAACTCTTGGAGAGTTTTCAAAGCAATAGATTAATTGCTGAAATTCAAAATATATCGAATTGGATTATTATGAAGTACCATATCTTAGGGCAATTGATGCACTCATATACCTTGCAAATACTATAAGGCCTATAGCTTTTTCAGTCAATTTGTTAGCAAGGTATATTTCTGCTCCTACTATGAGACATCAAAATGAGATAAAACACATGAGCTTGTTTTATTATAAAGATTGCAGTCTCGATCTTATTGGTCATACTGATGTTGGGTACTTATTTGACCCGCATAAACTCGGTCTCAAATAGGCTATGTGTTCATATGTGGTGGTACTGCCATATCTTGGAGATATATAAAGCAGTCTATCGTAGCCACTTCATCAAATCATGTTGAGATAATAGCTATTCATGAAGCAAACCGAGAATGTGTATAGTTGAGGTCCATGATACATCTCATTCGAGAAAAATATGGTGCGAAATATGACAATCTACCCACAATTTTATACATAGATAATTCAACATACATAGAATATCTTAAGGGAGGATTCATAAATGGAGATAGAACGAAGCATATTTTGCCAAAGCTTTTCTACATACATGAGCTACAAAAGAATGATGATATTAACGTACAACAGATTCGTTCAACTGACAATGTGATTGATTTATTCACCAAATCTTCTCCAATTGTAACTTTCAAGAAGATACTGCACAAGATCGGGATGCAAAAGTTCAAGGATGTTCTCATTAAGAGGAGCAAATACGCATTGTACTTTTTTTTCCTTTCAAGGTTTTATCCCACCGGGTTTTCCTTGTAAGGTTTTCAATGAGGCAGCCTATATGCGTATTGTCAGAGATGTGTACTTTTTTTTCTTCACTAGATTTTTTTCCACTGAGTTTTTTCTAGTAAGGTTTTAACGAGGCACATTATCTACCAATTAGACATTCAAGGGGGAGTGTTATAAATGTATTTATATTATAGTGAATGCCTATCAAGATCTACTTTGATATCCATTAGGATTTGAAGCATCTGTCTTTTACTCAGACTAGGAGTAAATTTCCCCTATAAATAGAGGGGTTTTGTTCATTGTATTGACAATCTTATGATCTCTCATCCTCAAGAGAAGAAATAAGAATCACTCTCTCTATTTTCTCTACTCTTCTTCTTTATTCTTCTTTATTGTTTTATAACATTAATTACTTTTCTTATGCCTAAAAATATTTTCAAATTCATGTTTCTTCCCGATTCATATTTTCCTTTATCTTCCCATTCTATCTTCCTTTGGTATTTACGCAATTAAACAATTTTTAGGTTCCAAACAGGATAATCATTATATAATCAAGCAAGAAATGAATGAAAATTACACTTTAAAATTTACTATAAATTTAAAATAATGGAATGTCTCAGGTAAAACTAATGATTCACAGTTCAAATAGTTATATATGTCAAATATTACTCCTAAAAAATTGAAATGTAAATCTTAATTAGTTGTGTGATTATCTTGACTCTTTAGACGTACTGGAACAATCCAGCATAGATTTTCATGTATGACACAAAACTTTAATGGCATTAACACGTAGTAGCAATAACCTATACTGATGGTGCTGAACTCCCTATTTAATCTCTTGTGAGAAATATAAACTGTAACAAATTGTCTATTTGTATTATTTATTTTTGTCTTGATTAATCTATTCAATATTAGCTATAATAACTTTGCATGTTTGTGGTGCCTGTTTTTTTTCTTGATTAGTCTTTTATAATAATCTAGATCATAGAACATCTTTTCAATAAGCATATTACAAAAACAATTATCAGCTGATTGAGCTAGCATACGTTTATTATAAGTTGTACTCTGAGCTACAAAACTTGTATGTTTACACAATCTCAATAATTAAATTGTATGATGTTGGCACGATTCAAACTCATCGCGAGTGGCACCCATATTAATCCTCCGATGGGAGAACCAACTAACCTAACATTAATCATACTTAGCCAAAAAGTAAAACAACTAATCTAATTTCATAATCCAAAAATAATATCCAAATCAAAATAAACATAAGAACAATAAAATAATGTGGAAAACATTGTATTTATAGAAACCCCTCAAATCGGAAAGTTGTTTGTACCAAAATTACTCAGAATATCAAAGGGAGGATGCAACCTTGAAAATTAAGGATGTGCATAAGACTGGAACAAAGGATTTAAAAACATTAACAGAAGAATTCATGGTTGCCCGAAAGATACAGGTCACTCTTGAATTTGAATCAACTGCTACAATCACATCCGAGGTCTCGCAATAACCATTGAAAAATGCTCTGCACTCAATAAAAGTAAGAGCAGGTATAGTATCAGTGAACAAGAAAACTACGGTGTACTGATAAGGTCGATCATTTGATCAACCCAAGATGAGATATGTGAAATGCATAGCTATAACTGAGTAAAACATGCCAACAAATGTTCGATACTTAGCAACCTCTATTTGGTCCACTACACTTAACCTTGTTCAAGAGCTTTAATAAACAAGTTGATATGTATCAAACAAGAATACAAGGCAAGTATAACACTCTGAAAATCCAAGACAAGATTAGAATTATGATTCAAGTATATGTAGAATTAAACTTCACATTTTGATAGTATGAGAAGTGATTTAGACAAGTATTAAGCCACAAGTAACTCATAACTTATAGCTGAGTTGAAACCTCCCTTACCGATTGATTTCGTGTGAAAAAATCTTGCTATAGTTAAATTCAAATGAGCATAACTCCTAGATTATGAAGTACTTTTGCCCTAAAAAGCCTCCAATGATATGTATTTGAATTATCTTTCCAACGCGTATAGTTTTACCTTAATTCAATATCAGAGTAAAAAGTAATGGATATTTACTGAAGTACTGTCAAATCTATCAGTGACGGGCCGTCAGGAGGATCGATGGGTCATGGAATGGTCCCACAGGTCATGAGATAGCCGAACAGGCCCTGGTTAGCTCGTGGCAAATACTAAGGTGCAATGACTCTCCAGTTCATTTCTATATTTCTGTATTATTTCACTATTTAGAGCTTTTCCGTAGTTGCCTCAAGTCATTTATGACTTCCTGGACCTGATAGTTCAGTACTAGGTAGTTTATTTGATTTTTAAAGGAAATTCACTATTTTGAAGTTTTTGTTGTTTAGAATTGAGTGTCAGGCTTAAAAATAAGGCTATCAGCCTTGTATATCAATTTCGACAGTTCCACTAGCTCCAAAACATCGATTTTAGGCAATGAAGACCTTTGGTTCAGGTCTCGAAGTTTTTGAACTTATTTTGGACTATTGGATGGCCATTGTTAAAATAACCCTTCGGTGTGTGCCCACATTTTATAAAAACAATCCCGAATGAAAATTTTGATGGCATTATTGAGTCTAGAATGTCGAATTATATAGGATAGCATAATTCGTTTGCATTCACTGGATTCTAAACGAATTTCAAGAGTCTGATCGGAGACTTGGCACTTAGCCAAATCGGCTAGAGCAGGCCAAAAATAGCCTTTACATTCACGAGAACCTTGGTCATGTTTGGGAAGGCCAAGATAAATTGTTATCGTGATCTCAATGATCTTGGCCATATTCGCAAATGCCAAGTTCATTGGCTATCGCGATCGCGGGCTGGTTTTCGCATTTGAAAAGAGTCTTCTCCAGATCGGACCAGACTTCATCCTCTGCAGTCGTTGTGGACCGGATGCGGTCATGAAGGATAAACTGAGTCTCAATCCGTGTCCGCGATGGGGTCACCAAAATCCTAAAAAGGGACCCTTGACAACATTAATAGTTGTGGAACCCAATTCCCCTATCATTTATTTCAATTTCAAGTCCACAAAACCCAAGAAAACTTGGAGAAATATGGAGCTTGGTTATTGGGTGTTCAAGATAACTAGGATTTTGAGGTGAGTTGGGATGTTCGTTAGGATCATTTTTTGATCAATCTTTTCGTAAGTTTCCTTTAGTTTCTCAATTAATTCTCTAATTTAAAATTCAAACACCTAGATTCTTTGCGGATTGATTTGAGAGGAGTATTTGTGCTCGAATTTCACCATTTTTTGAGGAAAAATGATCCTTGGGCTTAGAGGAACGTTTTGACGATTTCAAAGTTAAGATTCTGCAAGTGGTTGCCAAATGGGATTTTTAGCTCAATTTTGGACTCAAAGCATTTATATGTAGTACATATATTTTTATTCTCATTTTAATTTTAGATTAATATTTTGATAGTTTACTAATTTAAGCTTAAACTCTCCCCAAATTCGTAAACTAGTGATTATTAGGTTAATAAACCTAAAAACTAGCTACTGGGGTGAAATAATTACCTTTACAAATCAAATCTATGGAAAACTAAAGCAATTTTCCAAAATTTCCTAAGTCCTTCCCCAATAATGAATTTAAATAATATAGTATTCATTACAATGCATTTCTCAAGGTTTTGCAATGCGGGGTCATCCTTATATCTGAATATGCATTCACTAACAATAAAGTTATTATTTCCTCCATTCACAAGGTGATATATTCAAATTATCCCTATTATTTATTGTTTCTCAGGGTGTGTGCCAAGTCAATAATAAAAAAATAAAAATGAACAGAGAAAATAATAACTTTCTTGTTAGTGAATGCATATTCAGAGATACGGATGACCCCGCATTTCAAAACCTGTACTTCTATTTTTGCTAATCATGGTGGCATTAAGATAATTAAAAAAAGATGATTTCTACAACTATACTAATAAAAAGTTCAGGTACACAAGACATTCATATGAAGACTTCAGGTGCCAACTGCAATTTAGCATGTTCACAACTAGCAAAAAGGTTACATATACAGGACTGAAATAGTCCAGTAGAATTTTGATGGTAGTGATACAAGTGAACCACCTTTAAAGTAACAACTTTCTTGCTAGTAAATACATATTCATAGAAAAGGATGACCCCGTACTTCAATATCTGTACTTTTATTTTTGCAAATCATTGTGTCCATCTAGATATTGGGCAAGGTCTCTTTTGTACTACATGTGGTTGACAGGATTGTTGTCCCAATATCAGACTTTCTTGCACACTAATTATTAATAATCAGGTTGAACTCCATGCTTCTATCACCACAAAGGTGGCATAAGATAATTAAAAAAAAGGGAGAAATTCTTACAACTGTTCTAATAAAAGATTTGAATTACACATGATATTCATACGAAGACTTCAGGTGCCAACTGCTTGTCTAGCTAGACAAGTGAATTAATTTTTTTCTCTTAAAAAATTTAGTTTCTTTCTCTAGAAGAATTTCATATATTTATTAGCGAGTTTATTTTTAACAAAAGAGACACTATAAAAAATTATCCCTATTACAACGAACTTTTTGACAACACTTTCAAAAACATTGCTATAGAGCATTTATTGCAATGCTTTCAGCTGTTGCAAAAAAAAATTATTTTAATTAAAATATTTTGTGTTAAACCGTTAATATTAATAAATAACCGTTGCAATATGATTACTTATAGCAACAGTTGCGTGAACCGTTGCCATAAAATAACCTATGGCAACACTTAATTGACAAAAAAATGCTATTACATCGGTTACATTTTTTCCCTCCCAAAATTTTCACTGCATCTGCCAAAAATTAAAATAATATATAACATAAATTAAAGAAGTATATATAGAAAATTTTCCACTACTGTTAAATATTCCCATTCTCAACCATACACCGCCATACGCTCCGACCGCATGGCACCACCGGTAGACTCCGACGACCACACACGACACGCCACCAGTGGATCCGACCACACACTACCAGTTGCTCCGACCATACACCATCAATTCGATTCCAGCTTTCAATTTGCACTTCAATTTCTGAGCTAATCTGCAATTTTCTTCTTTAATTTGGTGATTTTAAGGTTAGCGTATTCTTATAATTGATAATTTGATCTAATTTTTGAGTTTCTATTTTGAGGTTTTCTGTTTGGGGTTTACTTTTAGTGGATGCTCCTTTATGATTTGAAAATGAGTTGGAAATCAGAAATCCAAGTCAAGGTGCTTGAAAAAAAAAGGATTGTTGTTATATATAGTTGTGTCGATTGCCTCTTATCATGTATTTACTGTTAGTAGAACTGGTATATCTGTAGACTGTTTCTTGTTTGTATCTCTCTTGGTCTGGAAGGTGTTATTAGTTGGTATCAGAAGCTCTTCTGTAAAAGCACTAAATTTAAAGTTAAACATTTTGGAGTGAAGATATTCTACTTATATTTTGGAAGTTAAACATATTTTGGTATGATGGGTTTGCTGTTTTGTTTGTACTTTTGTAGTATGGGTTGTGTGAATTTGCTCAACGTGATTAATTTTGTACTGTTTGTTTGGTTCTGGCCTGTTGTATTTGAATTTGTTGTGCTTAAGTGAACTGAAGGGGAGCCTTGTTGTAACGGGTGAAGTTGTTGCTAGGTTAGCATTTATCGAATTCAGGGAAATCGAGTTTAGCACTGGTGCCATTGAAGGTTTGATTACAGTATCAAAATGTATGTTGGGTACAAGCGCTGGTATAATAAGTGAGGTCGTGAAGGTAGAGTTGCGAAATTAGTTTGTGGAAAGGTGTGTGTTGGATGTTCCTTGGGGTTAAATGGATGCAGGAACAGTCGAAAGTACCACTCTTTTACTAGTAGAGGAGACTAGTGTGCTGTTGAAGTAGACAAGAGGAGATGTCGGGGAATTGCCCATTGGACCAACAGTAGATGAATTTTCTTTAGTATTAGAGGAACTAAAGGTGGTGTTACCCTGCAGCATGATGGTTGCATATGACCTTGAAGGACCAAATACTCTCTTGAGTGTCCCCTAATGAGAAAATGATATCTTTTGGTCGAAAATAACCTTTTTCAGATCTCTTATGAGTAAAAATTAAGATATGTGTCAAAATATTTTTTTCTCACATGATATCGTTTCAAAAGCCAGCAAGACCCTACTTGTGTCCAGTACTATGGTTAGTTGTTACTACTGCAGGCACAACTAGTCTGACTCTGAGTGGAGCTGGAATTAGGGTTGAAAGAGCATCCTCCCATTACCCATAAAACTAATATACAGAAAATTAGAAATTAGCTAATGAGGGTGATAGAGTGCTTTCTTGTTTAATTTGTCCCGGAAGACTAGCTCAAAGAGGTGATGACTCTCTCATTATCACCTGACCCATTCCAGACTCCCAGATCAGTACTGAGATTCAAGAGCATACTTCTTCTTCTAGTTGACCTTTTTTTTTAGTTTTTTTTCTATTTTTTTCTTTTGTGTGTGTGAGAGAGAGAGAGAGATAGAAAGAAAGAGAGACAGAGCGAGGATGACAAGGTGCGTGGGGTAATTTGTCTAAGTGGGCAGAATCTTCTTTTTTAAGTTAGGTAAATTTCATTCAAGTTATTCTCTTTTAGACTTTCTTTCCTTACTTCCGAGTTCATTCCCTTCCATGTTATGATGTTTGATGAATTAGTTGAGGAAATTGCATTTTGTAGCACTTTTTGTGGAGGTTGATCTCCATGACTTGTGTCAATGACTGTGGCATCACTAGTCACTGATACTAATGAATTTCCAGGCACCACAACCTCATATGCCTGAAGTGTACCATCTGCAGGTGCTCATGGTTTTACTCTCTGGTTTGCACTCTTTTTCACCTTTTTAGTTGGGGCACGAGTGTAAACACATTAGCTGAATCTAATTTGCAATTTTAGCTCATCAATTTGTGTGTATTTGTGGCTTTTCACGAATGTAAATATGTTGTTGGATCTAATTTTCACGGTGTTGAAATTCTGAAGTGAAGTTCATCTGTTCCATTACTAAATTTTCTGATACTTTGTATGAACTATATTGGTAATAGCTATATTCCTTCAGATAATTTTCTTTGCCGGCTTGGTTTAGGTATAATAGTTTAACATCATTTTTGAATAGATATATGTGTTTGTATCTGTACACACACTCAGAATTATGTATTTTCACGCCTTAAATTCATTGTAGGAAGTGATTTTGTAGCCTCAATTATTCTGCTCTCTTTGTTCTTTGATTCATATACGATGAGGCTTTAGTCTTATAATTCAATCTGTCTCGCGCTGCTGGTGAATGCAAATTGCATATTAGATACAACGATGTATTTACAGTCGTGCAAAGCAGCAAACACGCACAGAGATCGATGAACACAAATTGATAAGCTATAGTTTATAGAGAATACAGAAATGCTTAACTGGCCGAGTGAACAGTTCTGTTGTTACTGCATCAATGGATCATAGTTTCGTGATTTGCTTGATAAATTGATATGTCTAATCACATTTTTCTTTAGTAGGTTTTAACAGTTCTGTTACTGTAACCTGATTCTTACTTGAAACTTTTTTAGTGGGAAGGGGATTTGTGGAGGTGAAAGAATTTGGAGTCCCTGACACAGTTGTTAAGTTAATGTCATGGTGTAGTGATAATATTTGCTTGGGGATTAGAAGAGAATACATGATATTGAATACCAACAACGGTGTATTGTCTTAGGTTTTTCCTTCAGGGAGTATTGTCGCGCCTCTTATGGCGTCTCTTCCCTCCGGAGAACTTCTTTTGGGCAAGGTAATGTTTGTTATTTCTTTTAGGAAGGTAACAATATTATATATCATCAGCTTAAAGGTTGTGCATAAACCTTATTTATATTTCAAAAGAAGAAAATATTTCTCCTTGCTATTTACATTGCAGACTTCTTTCTTTCTGGGTGACCAAATGAATCTCTGCTCCACTCCTTCAATTTCATTTTCAGCTTTTTCAACGTGTTTACTAGAATATAATCAGGATAACCTGTAAAAGAAAAAGAAACCCACCAGCCCTTAACCCTTTCCAGTAAGCCATCATCATCATGCCACATAAATTGAACTTGAAATAAAAAATTTTGTTATCTAGCTTCCAAACTGTAGTTCAATTGGATTATGATCTGAAACAGTTTTAAAAAGCGTATTCTGTCTAATGAGATTGAAATTATCATCCCATTCAGTGTTTAACAGAAAATTATCCAACCTTGAAGCCTCATCTATTTCACATATGTGCAACACTGAAATCTCTTGCCCATGGAGCTATTTTTCTTTTGACAACAGTGCATTGAACTTTTAGAATTTATACTTTCCATTGTTATTCGTTTCTTCAAATTTGGACATGGAATGAACTGTAATCTTTGGCTGTGTATGCGCGGATTAGATCGATGTGAGTAGGTTCTGCATAACCCTTTCTTATTTTTGGCATAATGGTGTAAGATTTCCATATATTGAGTTGGTTTGGTCACGTGAAGAGGAGGGACACGGATACCCCGGTTCGTAGGTGTGAGAGGCTAGCGTTGGATGGTTTTAGGCGGGGTAGGGGGAGGCCGAAGAAGTACTGGGGTGAGGTGATTAGGCGGGATATGGAGCAGCTACAACTCACCGAGGACATGACCCTAGATAGGAAGGTCTGGAGGGCGCGAATTAGGGCAGAAAACTAGGGTCAGTTTGGGGCGTTAGGGTAGGGAAGTATTTGGTGGGGGTTTTATTCCTGTTATTCTTCCTATTCTTATTTATATTCCTATTTTCTATTCTTCTTCTTGTTATGCTTTCGGTGTTCCATGTTTTATTACGAATCTGGGTGCTTTCCGATGTTTCCTACTACTTATGGGTGCCGTATTTACGTTATGAAATCCTGTTCTGTGCGTTACTTTATATTTGTGTGGTGTCTCGTGTCTTGAGCCGGGGGTCTATCGGAAACAGCCTTTCTACTTCTTCAGAGGTAGAGGTATGGACTGCGTACATCTTACCCCCCCAGACCCCACTAGGTGGGAATACACTGGGTTTGTTGTTGTTGGTGGTGTAAGATTTCCATATGATTATTCAAAGATTGCGAGAGGAGTTATTGATATAAAATATTATATCATGGCACTAATGCCAATTACAGGGCATTCTCCTTGCTAAAGCGTGTTTGTAGATAATCAATTACAGAAAATGCCAAAAAGGAAAACCAACAAAGCATATTATTGAATAAGAAAAGGTATCTTGCAATACTGAGTGTAGATGACGCGGGAAAAGTTCTTCTAAAACGGTAATCTTTCTGCTCCAGTAAATTCTAGTTTGTTGATGTTACTACCTTTACCAGTATATGAAATCAGTTGTGTAGAAGAAAGGTAGAAACATTATGTATCAAGATTACAAGGTTTTTTCAGTTTAAAGTGGAATTCCATGCTCTGTTTGAAATGAAAGTAATGCTAGATGCTAATTGTAAGACTCGAGAAGAAGCTTATATAATACAGTAGTAATGAACTTATTATAGTGGAATGACATCATTGAAAGTGACGTAAACGGCCTATATCAGTTACTGGAATAAATTAATAGAATGGACATGGAGAATGTGCAGACCAAAATTATTATCAATGGGGAACCACAAAAATGGTGAATAAAATATAGTCAAATGTCAGTAAGAGAAACTGAACTAACCTGGACTAAATTACTTTATGTCTTTCGATGAACTTTGTTTTTTGGACTTTTACAATGTGTTCCCATTATTAGCATAGAAATTAGCTTATGTCTCTTGCGTCTATGGAAAAGAACTTTCTTATTTATGACTGATTTGTGTAACAGTTTAATATGAAACATTCTTTTGAATCCTTCTGCTTTTGTGTTAAAGTGGTAAAGGAAAACTGGAGAAGCAGTTCCGGATGTCCTGTAGGGTTGTGGCCTATTTGACTGCTATTGGGCAGAAGATCTGGAGACTGCCTCCTTCATATATGTAGTTGATGGGGAACTTACTACTATTGTGGCTGAGACAAATCCACAGGTATTATATCTTTGCGGTTCTGTTACTTTGTTATCCTTGATTTTCATACCCTCTTATGTCTAGGCTATGATTTATGCTGTTGGATTAGGGAAAGGGGTTATTCCTACTGCTGCTGCTGTCAATTGAGTGCTTAAGGATGACAGTGGATATCTTATCAAGATTCTTTTGTCGAATTATGGTAGGCATTTTTATGTCAATCCTAAGAGCTGGTGGCTGTTTGCCGACCTTTTGGAGAATACTGCTTATGGGCTCTAGATTTTGACCCCTGCCTTCCCACATCTATTTGTTCCTATTGGAGCTGTTGCTGGAGCAGGGAGATCAGCTGCTTCCTTAATTCAGGTAAATTTTTCGAAGCCAAGTGGGAATCTGAGCATGAATAAAAAGTGTTTGTTTCTGATCTGTATGTACTTACTGCAACTGCAGTATATTGCTGGTATTGTGTCTAAAAGATGTTCTGCAAGTTTCCCTTAGGTGTTTTCATTAAATTTATGTAATTTTATCTTCATTACAGAGTAGAATTAGATGTTATTTCCCAAACATAATCTCCCCACCCCCATCGCCAAAAGGAAAAAAGAAAAAAAAGATAAAGGTTCATAAAGTGAACAACCATTAACAAAAACCTTTTTTCCCTTACAGGCTGCTACAAGGAACTGTTTCTATGTGGTTTTGGCGCTCAGAGGAATTTCGCTGAGGTAATTTCTTTACTTCTCTATTTTGACTTTGGTTGTCAAATATGTTGGGGGCATGAAACTTCTAATGTTCCAGCCTCTCTTGATTACCTACAAGAACCACACTCATATTTGTGCATATGCCGTGTGATGATTGAGGAGTTCCTAGAAGAAAAATATTTATATTCTGATTCAGTTACTAATAGCAGGTGATTGCGAAGGGTGAAACTCAAGGAATGGTGAGCAAAGCTATTGGAATCATGCTTGGCATTGCCCTGGCTAACTGCACCCGCTCTTCTACATCTCTTGCTCTTGCTTCTTTGGATGTGGTAACTTGGATCCATATGTTCTGTAATCTGAGGTCATATCAGTCCATTCAACTAAGGACTTTAAATCCTAATTGTGCAAGTACTTCTCTTCCTTTGCGTTTTTATTTCTTAAATCATAATATAAACACAATTAATTTGAAAAGCACAAGGGAGTTTTCTTGGTATTTGCCTTGCTATACATGAAATGTTCTGTACGTTTGGCATTTTGAACAATTTTCAGAAAAGCAATTTAGCAATTGGGAGATGGGCGGGTAAGAATTGTTCAATTCCCCTTTGGAAAGGAGCTAGATTCCACCGGCTGTTACATGAAATTTTCTCTATGATTGATGTGTTTTGAACATTTATCAGGAAAAAAGATTAAGGGATTGAGGGCTGGTTGTTAAGGATCGTTTTAACTTTCTCTTTCAAAAGGTAGAGGAGGTTTTATTGGCTATCATGCCCATAGGAGATCTACCCCTTAAAATTACCAAGTCATTCTTAAGGTAAATGATGTACCTTGGATTTGAATTCTGACACAATCAAGCTTGTGATGTTTAACTTTTCTGAGATTTTGCTTGTTCCTTGTTATATCTCACCAACTGAGATTTCTATTCTACGTGCAGGATGAGAGACTAAGACATTTTCTGAGAATCTTGCAAACATTTTGGACATTCAACTCCATGGACCTTCAAGCATTGAGAAAACTGATCGAAAAACTGAATGTGGCATTTGTTATGCTCCATATCTTCCAATTGGTAATCCTATATCCGTAAGATAAAACCCATTGATATTCTGTGGATGGCATTGACTTGGTGATGTCAATCTATATGAAGAACTTGGTGATAGAAGTGGAAGTAGCACCGATTGTATATGTGAAAATAACAGCTGCAGTAGGGCCTTCCACAGTGTTTGCCTGAAAAACTATACCAGGCATACGAATAGCCATTATTGTTGGAACTGCTGCGTCATTTCTTGCTTGCCCGACTGAACTCATAAAATGCAGATTGCACCACACGAGAAGTACCAGGAAATTCTGTTATATTTGGAGTATAAGAAGCATTAATACAGTATTTTGTAGGAGGCTTGGATACATCTGGTGCTGTTGTGCTGTTGTTCAGTGGAGAAGGTTTCGAGAAGGTCCAAGACTTGCTGCTTTTTGATTTAGATTACTAGCTTCTGGTAAAGATTTGTTTTGTGATGTGTATATAATTGTGTATTATAATTTATTATATATGTAAATACTAATTTATATGGTTGCATAAATTTTAATTCTGATTATTATAGTAATGAAAGATTTTGTTGTGATGTGTATATACATATAATTGTATTAATATAATTCTCTCTCTATATATATTCATCGTTACAATAGGGGACAAAAAGTGTTGCAGGCAAACAAATGTTGCAATAGGTGTCAAAGTGTTGCAATAGATATCGAAAAGCGTTGTAATAGATAGTTAAATGTCGTTGCAAAATATCAGTAAGTGCTGCAATAGATATTCGAAAATTGTTGAAATGGGGTTATTGCAACGCTTTCTTGTCGTTGCAATATAGTCTATTGCAACGGTTCTTAACTGTTGCTATAGACAATATGAAGCGTCCCCATAGGAGTTAAAATAAACTACTTATTGCAACGGTTGTTGAAACCGTCGCAAAAGTCGTTGCGGTAGCTCTATTGCAACGCTCACATATGCAACGCATGCCAACCCGTTACGGTAGCTCTATTGCAACGGTTTCTATATCTATCGCAACGGTTTTTGAACCGTTGCCATAGGGCTAATTTCTAGTAGAATTTTGTCCTTTCATTAATAACATAAGTCAACTGAAACAAGCCCTTGGACATATAATTTGAAATGTTATTTTTGAAAAATGATTTAAAAACATATAATTTGAAATGTTATTTTTGAAAAATGATTAAAACATTAACTGTTATAGTACGAAGTAACAATTGAAGTATGCAAAGGCGATATTGGAATGCTAAGGAGATCCTGTTCCATCTGAATATTATCTTGAGCCACATCATTCCTCTTGCACTTGAGCACGAACTTTTCTAGCACGGTTGTATGCTTGAGCTAATATTTTACAGACAATATTACTGACCTGTTTTTAAATATTGTTCCATAAAAAAAAGTCATCTTAATGGTCTTCAGATGTAGAAACAAGGGGTTAAAATTCTGTATGTCAAACCTCCAACTTCGCTCATCCTCATTTGTGTACTTTGACGGCATGTTCTGCAAGAAAGAATCTGCTACAAACTATATGTTCTGATCCACTTCTCCTGTGATTAAAGTAAAACGCCATAAAGTTGATTGTAGATAAAGAGTAGAGGTGATGAGCTTTTAGGTTCAAGGAGAATATATATATATATATATATATATATATATATATATGAAGTGCTTAACAAATATTACAAAGTAGTACATTAACAACAACAAACTGATGTGCATGGTTTTAAGGAATAAAGTTTTACATACAAACAATATCAAATATTGTACATACAAACAACAAATAATAGTTTTAAATATTTTTTTTTTGAAAAGGCCATTCAACAAAAGATCCCTTCTTTTATTTCAATACCAAAAAAGTCTAGTCCGAACAAAAATGGGAGTGCATTTTCCTATTAAAGAAGTTTTGAGTTTAAAATTGTTCATTGTGAAACTTGATGTAGGAAAAAACAAAAATAATGTAAGTTTTGGGGCTAAGAGTTATTAAAAAACAGTTAGTCTATTTAAAGTGTTTTTTCTCCCATTGGTGCCATGCTACACCATTATTCTGATCTCTCAGCTCTGTCCTCTCTAGGTTAGGTTTTGGTTTGTCAATTCGTTGTGATACTGTCCGAGCAACCGTCACCTCCGCCGCTGCGGCTGCCGCCACCACCTCCACAGCCGAAACCGGCTGAGATGGGAATCGTGACGGATGATTTCTCGAGCGAATCATCCGAATACTCGTATGTTTCGAGTGATTCGGATTCGGATTCGGAGTTGGAATCGGAGGTGAAGAAGAAAAATCTTAATGATGAGGAGGAGGAGGAGCGGAAAGGGGATGATGATTCGAGCGACTCCAAAAAATTGGATCCTTTACCAATGACGCCTGATATGGAAGATTCAGATGATCAATTTGTGTTTGACGATGATGGCTGGAAGAAGTATTCTCAACAGCTACAAGAAAGCGAGGTATCTAATGCTTTTCTCTATGTTTATTCTTCGTCAAATAATACTATTCATGTTTACGCTCGCAATATGGTTTATAGCTCTGAACAGACGACTTAGGGAGATTATTATTATTGGATGTATTGAATTTAATGAAACTCTGAGAGAAATTTTTTGTTGGTTCTGTATGTTGCTGCTGATTGTTCAGCCGAGGATCCTTACGGAACAAACTCCTCACACCACACGGAAATAAGTAAATTTTAAAATCGTTTCCCAAATAGGTTCTAATCTCTCAGTAAATATCTTTATCGCATTAGTTTGCTAACTCGATATATAATTTTTTCCATTAAGCTGCTGGCAGGCTTTTTTTATCAATGGCATTTGAAAATATGAAAAGATAGTGAAGGAACACATTAATGGATGGATATCCTAACTTAACATAAAAGAAGAAGATATTAAAGGACTTCAAGAGAAGAGTTTATAATATGCTTACTCGTGTTTTCTAGCTTTAACTTCTTTTTTTTTCTTTCGGAGGCATCATATGGATGCCAAAAAACAACAACATCCATTAAACAACACGCCAAGTGTGAGGTTTACTCGCTCAACTCTGCTCCTTCAATTGTTTTGCGATTTCAACTTTACAATCTTTAGGCCCTGAACTGAAGTGGTGTAATTCCGTAGGAAGAGCTTTTTACTATAGCAAATTTAATAGAAGAAAAGGGGGAATTCGCCAAAAGTTTGAGAAAAAATTGGAGCGTGCCATTCATCGATTTATAGGGAAGATTTATCAACATAGTTACCTAAGTAAATAACACCTCATAGGGAACTGAATATTCTTATAACATTTCACTATTCAATATTAGGTCTCGTCTCTCCATTAGGCAAAATATAGTCTTATCCAATTGACTCTCTATAGTTTTTTATGTCTTAGCTGGATTGAAATGAAACTTGGATGCTGGCAGGCTTTCTTTATCAATGGCATTTGCAACGATGATAGATAAAGGAACTCAGATTGGATCCTTTACCAATGACGCCTGATATGGAAGATTCAGATTCAGATTATCTATTTGTGATTGACGATGATGGCCGGAAGAAGTATTCTCAACAGCTACAAGAAAGTGAGGTATCTAATGCTTTTCTCTATGTTTATTCTTCATCAAATAATAATATTCATGTTTACGCTCGTCAATATGGTTTATAGCTCTGAACAGATCACGACTTAGGGAGATTATTATTGGATGTATTGAGTTTAATGAAAGTCCGTGAGAAATTTTTTGTTGGTTCTGTTTGTTGCTGCTATTGCTGCTGATTGTTTAGCCGAGGATCCTTACGGAACATCTAATCTGATTTACTCCAGCCTTTGCATTATTAGTTAAAATAGGTTGGGAAAGTTCAACATTTCTGAAAGAGGGAGCGTAAACTGTCAATAGATCCTAATTTATAGCTTGACCCTTGACATTATCAAGTGAGAGATGAGAACTCTTCATTACATTGGATGGATTCAACTTGTAATACAATCTCATATCACCAACTAGAAATGTCCCCAAGACCCAACTAAAAAAACGAAGTTAATATCAAGTAAAGAAGCAAGTTGGATGAAATAATTTTTATTTTATGTGACAATTCAACCAAGGGCATTGTTGAACCAATGACACCATCTTCGAAGATCACGGTATCAATACTAATGGAATCCAAATAAGCAAACTCACAACGTTGCTCACTTAAGCTCTTAGGCTTTTCCTTTAAGCGCTTCCAATATTATTCTTGGATAACATTGCTTTCATTTGAACTAGAGGCTGCACTATATCAACCCCATTGAGCGAAACAAGTGGTTTGGATGTGTCACTGTAAAATTACACAATGCCTACTGACTTTTCGATACCTAATCAACATGACTAAATTTTACTGTTAAAAAGAAAATCTTTTTCTTCTTCAAATCATTTCCAAGAGAAGCGCATCAACAAAAGTGTTTTAAACACAGTACATAATCCTTTGGGTTGACAAAGACAAATAGCAAGCTACACAATTCACACATGCACAAAAAAAAAGACATTTAGAATGACTCTTCTGACGTCAAAATTCTAATAGAAGATTATTGAAGTACGGGAAGTCATAGTCAAAAAACAGCAGTCAGTGTCAAACCCACCTATTCTTTCATCATTTGCAATTGGATACCGTAGATTATACACCAACGAACACTTGATTTTACCATAGCCATGGTACCCCATCCTTCACCCAGTTGTTCTTAGCAAGATAATAATCTTGTCCATCTCCGTTCATGCCAAAACCAACGATAAGCATGTTGTGTGCCCTGTCCTTCTCACCTTTGACTAAACTTTCCTCTCTCTTTAATCTATCTATCCGTTGGTCCCATATAAACGGTCTGATTTACACAACGTTGGTAAACATAAACAGCAAGTAACATTCAATTATTTTGAAAAATTGATAGAATAAATTAATTCAAACCTGCCCAACGTGATTCTTAAGGCTTTTATAAGACTTAATTGAGCATGTGATTGGCTGCCTTTTTATGCGCTCTTCGATTTGGTCTTTAGACAGTCTATGAATATTAATGTCTTTATATCCAGCAATTTTCACCTTTTTCTGCATAAAAAACAAATAAAATCATTACCGCAGACTCCTAAATTCTCTTCGAATTTCGACCCCCACTTCGAGGCACTCAACCTATTGACTCACAATACTCAAACCAAGAATTCACCAAACAAAGACACCAGCACAGGCAAAGGACAATCAGAATATTACTACAAATTCTGGTAATTCTCAGAGAACTGAAACTATTATTTGTTCAAATTCGCCACAGAGTGATTGATGATTAGAATTTTGGCTCAAATAAGGCTCAGGTTATGGACAAGGGTACTCTTAACAATATCCCAGCAGTTCCTGATACTTCTTCTGATAACAATAGCTCAGAAAGCTCTACACTTAGATCCAACTGATCAGTCCTTGCAACAACAAGACACCTTTAAGATGATTTTTTTTTCAGAGATCAAGCAAGATAAGCAATCATACATACCATTTCTTCTGTGCATTCGCATCTGCCTCTTCTCATAGCATATGGATATTTATCTTCTTTTGCAATGCCCTTTTCAACTGCAAACCTGTAAGCCTTAGAACAGCTACCTCCGTACGTCTCGATAAGGGGATGACAACCTTTTTTCTTTTAATGGATTCAGCTGCCGATATGGCTCCAATGGAAGCATATGCCTAGCAGTATCCTGAAACATAAGTAATTAAACAAAACATATAATAACAATGTTAAGAGTAATAATAATATAATAATAAAAATGATACGTATGAGTTTTTCTCTGAATTTGGGTGCGGAGAAGACACTTTTTTCCAACCCAAGAAAAGGTAATCTGAAAAATCAAGAATGCCTTAACATTTCAATCCAAGGTAAAAAGTTTACATACTACGTAAATTTAAGAGTATTAAGGTATATCCTATCAAACTGATATGCCATAGTTCAATCAGGTGCTGTCAAAATTATTCAGCTATTAGTCGGTCTAGATTCTAGACATTGTATTCTACTAGAATCTTTTTTTTGATATTTCTTAATATATTTAGCGCCTAAGTATGTAATAAGTACTCAAGATATTCCCTATTATGACTTGGAATAGTTACATCCTTTTTAACTTTTCTTCTGTGTGATCCTTGAGAAATACACTCCCTACTGATACTGATTAGTCTCATGTAGGGACAGTCAATGCAAGGACTTAATGTAGTTCATTGCTACTAAAAATGATCAAAAATAAGAAAGTTAAATGATACATTAACTTTTGGAAGAAAGGCTTCTTCCTAAGTTTTGAACTTTCATAGTTCAATCAGGTGCTATTAAAATTATTCAGCTATTAGTCAGTCTAGATTCTAGACATTGTATTCTACTAGATTCTAGATATTTGCATCCGGTCTTTCGGATGACTTGGTGCTTAAATGCAAGGGAGCAATGTTGAATCGGGATATGAATTTCTCTAGACTGTCAGTTCATATGCTTTAGGTTGAGGATCAGAAAAAGAAAGTTGCTGAGGCAAGAGAGAAGGATAGGCCAGCCAAGAGGGCCAGGCCAACAGAGCAGAACCACAGTGCGGCTGGTAATCGGGGTAACAGATGGCCGAAGAAAAATTTTTGGGGTAATGCACAGTCTGCCGCCAGCGCCCCAGCGCCCAAACCACCAGTTGACAGACGATCGCATCGCATAGTTTTCAGACTAACCATGGATCCAGATCTCAGGATACCCAGTCACAGGGCAGTGTGGCTCAGCAGCATCGTACTTTTCTGCGGTGTGAGACTTGCGGAAGGCATCACCCAGGGAGGTGTTAGTTGGGCACACTTGTATGTTATTCATGTGGTCAGTCAAGTCACTTCCAGAGAGATTGTCCATCTGCTAGAAGAAATGTTGGTGGTGCTAAATCATAGGTTAATACTTCCGCACTACCACCACCCCAAAAGGGCGCCACTTCAGCTACCGGGAGTGGTCGCAATCGGTTGTATGCTTTGTTCATCCGCTAGAAGGCGGAAGCCTCACCAGACGTAGTCACCAGTACGTTACAAATCTTTTCCCGTGATGTTTATGTATTGCTTGATACCGGGTCTACCTTGTCTTATGTGACCCCATATGTGGCCATTGGTTTTGGGTTTGAGCTCGAACTGATTGCAGAACCTTTCTCCGTTTTCACTCCGGTGGGTGATTCTGTTGTGGCTAGGAGGGTGTATAAAAATTGTGTTGTGTCTGTTTTTGGTCGGGATACTGTGGCAGACCTCATAGGGCTTGATATGGTTGATTTTGATGCTATCCTAGGGATGGACTGGCTCCATTTATGTTATGCCATGCTAGACTGTAGAACTCGAGAGGTTAGTTTTGCTTTCCCACATGAACCCATAGTGAAAGGTTGTTTGTACCATCTTATTTGGGTTAAACATTCCAGTATCAAAAGTCCGTCTTTTCAGTCAGTCCCTGTAGTGAAAGAGTTTCCAGAAGTCTTTTCCGATGATCTCCCAGGAATTGAAAGAACAGCTAATAGACCTTCTAGACAAAGGTTTTATCCATCCTAGTGTTTCCCCCCGGGGTGCACCTGTGCTTTTCGTGCGAAAGAAAGATGGTTCCTTTCGTATGTGCATAGATTACCGCCAGTTGAATAAGGTCACTGTTAAAAATAAATATCCTCTTCCTAGGATTGATGATCTCTTTTGACCAACTTCAGGGTGCTAAGTACTTCTCAAAGACAGACCTTCGCTCGGGATAAGGTTAGAGGGTTAGACATTTGCAAAACAGCTTTCCGAACCCGATACGGTCGGTCATGTCCTTCGGGTTGACTAATGCCCTTGTAGCTTTCATGGACCTAATGAATAGGGTGTTCCGTCAGTTCCTCGACCTGTTTGTCATAGTTTTCATTCACTAAGAGTGAGGAGGACTATGCCAATCACCTCCGAATCATCCTTCAGACTCTCAAAGATCATAAGTTGTATGCAAAATTTTCCAAGTGTGAATTCTGGCTTAATGTTATTGCTTTTTTGGGACATATTGTGTTTAGCGAAGGGATTAAGGTTGATCCCCAAAAGGTTGGGGCAGTAAGAAAATGGCCAAGACCCACGACTCCAACTGACATTCGGAACTCCTTGGGTTTGGTGGGTTATTGTAGAAGGTTTGTAGAGAGTTTTCCCTCCATAGCTGCTCCACTCACTAAGTTAACACAGGAAAAGGTGAAGTTTGTGTGGTCCGACTCTTGTGAGACTAGAAGCTGAAAGACAAGTTGACTACTGGACCTGTTTTGACCCTTCTCGAGGGTGTAGAGGGGTTTGTGGTGTATTGAGATGCGTCTCGAGTGGGACATGGTTGTGTACTTAGGAAGAAGCCTTTCTTCCAAAAGTTAATGTATCATTTATCTTTCTTATTTTTGATCATTTTTAGTAGCAATGAACTACATTAAGTTCTTGCATTGATTGTCCCTACATGAGACTAATCAGTATCAGTAGGGAGTGTATTTCTCAAGGATCACACAGAAGAAAGTTAAAAGGGATGTAACTATTCCAAGTCGGGAATATCTTGAGTAATTATTACATACTTAGGCGCTAAATATATTAAGAAATATCAAAGAGAAGATTCTAGTAGAATACAATGTCTAGAATCTAGACGGACTAATAGCTGAATAATTTTGGCAGCACCTGATTGAACTATGGCATATCAGTTTGATAGAATATACCTTGAAAC
>CM061557.1:80829019-80866519 GCA_030864225.1 Capsicum baccatum var. pendulum | reverse complement strand
GTCAATTGAGTGCTTAAGGATGACAGTGGATATCTTATCAAGATTCTTTTGTCGAATTATGGTAGGCATTTTTATGTCAATCCTAAGTGCAGGAGGCTGTTTGCCGACCTTTTGGAGAATACTGCTTATGGGCTAGAGATTTTGACCCCTGCCTTCCCACATCTATTTGTTCCTATTGGAGCTGTTGCTGGAGCAGGGAGATCGGCTGCTTCCTTAATTCAGGTAAATTTTTCGAAGCCAATTGGGAATCTGATCATGAATAAAAAGTGTTTGTTTCTGATCTGTATGTACTTACTGCAACTGCAGTATATTGCTGGTATTGTGTCTAAAAGATGTTCTGCAAGTTTCCCTTAGGTGTTTTCATTAAATTTATGTAATTTTATCTTCATTACAGAGTAGAATTAGATGTTATTTCCCAAACATAATCTCCCCACCCCATCGCCAAAAGGAAAAAAGAAAAAAAAGATAAAGGTTCATAAAGTGAACAACCATTAACAAAAACCTTTTTTTCCTTACAGGCTGCTACAAGGAACTGTTTCTATGTGGTTTTGGCGCTCAGAGGAATTTCGCTGAGGTAATTTCTTTACTTCTCTATTCTGACTTGGTTGTCAAATATGTTGGGGGCATGAAACTTCTAATGTTCCAGCCTCTCTTGATTACCTACAAGAACCACACTCATATTTGTGCATATGCCGTGTGATGATTGAGGAGTTACTAGAAGAAAAATATTTATATTCTGATTCAGTTACTAATAGCAGGTGATTGCGAAGGGTGAAACTCAAGGAATGGTGAGCAAAGCTATTGGAATCATGCTTGGCATTGCCCTGGCTAACTGCACCCGCTCTTCTACATCTCTTGCTCTTGCTTCTTTTGATGTGGTAACTTGGATCCATATGTTCTGTAATCTGAAGTCATATCAGTCCATTCAACTAAGGACTTTAAATCCTTATCGTGCAAGTACTTCTCTTCCTTTGCGTTTTTATTTCTTAAATCATAATATAAACACAATTAATTTGAAAAGCACAAGGGAGTTTTCTTGGTATTCGCCTTGCTATACATGAAATGTTCTGTACGTTTGGCATTTTGAACAATTTTCAGAAAAGCAATTTAGCAATTGGGAGATGGGCGGGTAAGAATTGTTCAATTCCCCTTTGGAAAGGAGCTAGATTCCACCGGCTGTTACATGAAATTTTCTCTATGATTGATGTGTTTTGAACATTTATCAGGAAAAAAGATTAAGGGATTGAGGGCTGGTTGTTAAGGATCGTTTTAACTTTCTCTTTCAAAAGGTAGAGGAGGTTCTATTGGCTATCATGCCCATAGGAGATCTACCCCTTAAAATTACCAAGTCATTCTTAAGGTAAATGATGTACCTTGGATTTGAATTCTGACACAATCAAACTTGTGATGTTTAACTTTTCTGAGATTTTGCTTGTTCCTTGTTATATCTCACCAACTGAGATTTCTATTCTACGTGCAGGATGAGAGACTGAGACATTTTTTGAGAATCTTGCAAACATATTGGACATTCAACTCCATGGACCTTCAAGCATTGAGAAAACTGATCGAAAAACTGAATGTGGCATTTGTTATGCTCCATATCTTCCAATTGGTAATCCTATATCCGTAAGATAAAACCCATTGATATTCTGTGGATGGCATTGACTTGGTGATGTCAATCTATATGAAGAACTTGGTGATAGAAGTGGAAGTAGCACCGATTGTATATGTGAAAATAACAGCTGCAGTAGGGCCTTCCACAGTGTTTGCCTGAAAAACTATACCAGGCATACGAATAGCCATTATTGTTGGAACTGCTGTGTCATTTCTTGCCTGCCCGACTGAACTCATAAAATGCAGATTGCGCCGCATGAGAAGTACCAGGAAATTCTGTTATGTTTGGAGTATAAGAAGCATTAATGCAGTATTTTGTAGGAGGCATGGATACTTCTGGTGCTGTTGTTCAGTCGAGAAGGTTTCGAGAAGGTCCAAGACTTGCTGCTTTTTGATTTAGATTACTGGCTTCTGGTAAAGATTTGTTTTGTGATATGTATGTAATTGTGTATTATAATTTAGTATATATGTAAATACTACTTTATATGGTTACATAAAATTTTAATTCGGATTATTATATTAATGAAAGATTTTGTTGTGATGTGTATATATATATAATTGTATTAATATAATTCTCTCTCTATATATTCATCGTTACAATAGGGGACAAAAAGTGTTGCAATAGGTGTCAAAGTCTTGCAATAGATATCAAAAAGTGTTGCAATAGATAGTTAAATGTCGTTGCAAAATATCAGTAAGTGTTGCAATAGATATTCGAAAATTGTTGAAATAGGGTTATTGCAATGCTTTCTTGTCGTTGCAATTTAGTCTATTGCAACGGTTCTTAACTGTTGCTATAGACAATATGAAGCGTCCCCATAGGAGTTAAAATAAACTGTTGAAATACTAACTATTGCAACGGTTGTTGAAACCGGTGCAAAAGTCGTTGTGGTAGCTCTATTGCAACGCTCACATATGCAACGCTTGCCAACCCGTTACGGTAGCTCTATTACAACGGTTTTTATATTTATCGCAACGGTTTTTGAACCGTTGCCATAGGGCTAATTTCTAGTAGAATTTTGTCCTTTCGTTAATAACATAAGTCAACTGAAACAAGCCCTTGGACATATAATTTGAAATGTTATTTTTGAAAAATGATTTAAAAACATATAATTTGAAATGTTATTTTTGAAAAATGATTAAAACATTAACTGTTATAGTACGAAGCAACAATTGAAGTATGCAAAGGCGATATTGGAATGCTAAGGAGATCCTGTTCCATCTGAATATTATCTTGAGCCACATCATTCCTCTTGCACTTGAGCACGAACTTTTCTAGCACGGTTGTATGCTTGAGCTAATATTTTACAGACAATAGTACTGACCTGTTTTTAAATATTGTTCCATCCAAAAAAGTCATCTTAATGGTCTTCAGATGTAGAAACAAGGGGTTAAAATTCTGTATGTCAAACCTCCAACTTCGCTCATCCTCATTTGTGTACTTTGACGGCATGTTCTGCAAGAAAGAATCTGCTACAAACTATATGTTTTGATCCACTTCTCCTGTGATGAAAGTAAAAAGCCATAAAGTTGATTGTAGATAAAGAGTAGAGGTGATGAGCTTTTAGGTTCAAGGGATATATATATATTATATGAAGTGCTTAACAAATATTACATAGTACATTAACAACAACAAACTGATGTGAATGGTTTTAAGGAATAAAGTTTTACATACAAACAATATCAAATATTGTACATACAAACAACAAATAATAGTTTTAAATATTTTTTTTAGAGATAGTGGTTAAAATATAATAGAACTTTATTAAGAATTTCATACCTAAAGTCTTTGCATTTTTTTACTGAAACTATCACAAACTATTAATCCAAACAGACCTCAAAACTTATGATGTGTGTGTATATATCTCCACCAGGTAGAAGATATAGTATAGTTCATCAAGTACTGAATCTTCTCACCAAGTCAAATCTCCCTCCTTGATTACTAGTAAAAATATTTTAATTAAGTTTTGTAATTTCTTTCCCAGTGTACTATATGACAGATATATGGGTGTATATATCACCTTCTTCAACTAATAATTTTTTTGGTATTAATAACATGAAGCAACAAAAATAAAGATCCGAAGAGAGAACTTATTGACAATCTATAGTTGCAGTCGTCAATTACCAAAGTTCCAAGATCCGATGAACTTTGTAGAAATTTGCAAATTCTAGGGAAAATCAATTCTTCCAAGGTTGTGTTAAGTTGTACAAATGGTAAGAATTTACACACACCCGGTGCATACACCCTTCCAATTCGAGTATGGCCAGGAACTTATAAATTGAATAGCTAAACAAAACTGTGTCAAAACAAAGAAATTCCACTTACTTAATAAATGACATGCAAATTGTTAAAACAATATTCAAATTTGATATGAAGTTCCAAAAATAGTCTTTCAAATACTTTGAAAAATCATTCAAATAACTTAAAGATTATGGCCAATATGTTATAAATCTAAATCTTACAAAGTACTTTTTTTCTTAGTGTTTTAGAATGCATGTCATTGTAGAAACATTCGGGTGGAAGTTGATTCTTTAGTTATCAAATTATCCTTAATATTGACACTGATAATGTTAATAAACTAATGGGTTTAATAGAAATCGAAAAAGGGCCTAAAATGCTTTTCAACTATCTAAAATGGTGTAAAAATGTTCATTCATCTATTGGGTCTAAAATGCCTTTCTAATCCATCTAATGGGTCAATTTTGCCCTTTCATTTAACATCTACCTATTGACCCCACCTCATTTATGACATGACATATTCCAATTGAACAATTAATATTAAATTAAGCTAATTAATTTTATTCTCAAAATCCAACCCGCCCCAGCCAGATAATCCGACCCAACTAAGACCCACTCCAATTCCTTTTAACAAAAAAAAATCTCCATTCATCAATCCTAAATCTCACTGCATTCCTCCACCGTGAACCACCACCATAATGGCAAAAACCACCACCCTCTCCGGCAGAGTACTGAAAAAAATAATTCTTTCATACACATACTTAGCCACATGGATAGGCCTTTTTGCTATAGTAATTGTATACAACAAATATGTTCTAGATAAAAAACTATACAATTGGCCTTTTCCAATTTCCCTTACAATGATTCACGTGGCCTTTTGTTCTTCATTAGCTTTCTTCATCGTACGTATCCTTAAACTTGTCAAATTTTTCACCTTGTCCAAAAAAGTCTACTTAACATGTGTGCTTTCTATTGGTGCACTTTACTCACTTTCATTATGACTATCAAATTCTGCTTATATTTATCTATTTATTTCATTCATCCAATTGCTTTAAGCATTAATGCCTGTTGCTGTGTATACCATTGGTATATTGTTGAAAAAAGATAGTTTCAAGAAATCTACCATGTGTAACATGGTGGCTATTTCAGTTGGTGTTGCTATTGATGCATATGGTGAATCGAAGTTTGATGCATAATACTGTTGTGAGATTTACGATTGATGAATGGAGATTTTTTTTGTTAAAAGGAATTGAAGCAGGTCTTAGTTGGGTCGGGTTATTTGGCTGGGGTGGGTTGAGTTTTGAAGATAAAATTAATTAATTAAATTCACTATTAATTGTTCAATAGAAATATGTCATGTCATAAATGAGATGGGGCCAATAAGTAGTTGTTAAATGGAAGGACAAAATTGACCCAATAGGTGGACGAGAAGGACATTTTAGGCCCAATAAGTAGATGAAAGACATTTTACATAATTTTAGATAGCTAAACGACCCTTTTCCGAATAGAAATTAAGAGGTCCCCAATACACACACATATATATAGGCATAATACATAAATATGACCCTAAATTTGACACCAAATTGTAACATTGACATTAAACTTTGACAGTCTACAAGTAGGTCCTTTAACTATACAAAACCTGAACAAATAAATATTTCAATCTTATGTGGAAAAATGCGTGTGTACACGTAAAACTGAGCGCATCAGGCTTAAAATTTGAGCCTCCCAACGGTAAAAAAAATGGTTAAATGACTATTATGCCCTTACTAATTCCTTTTTATATATTTAAATGGCTTTTTCCTATTATATTTTTTATTATTTTCAGCTCATTGATGAAATGACATCTAATTTCTTTTGTCATTGCGAAAAAAGAGCAATATTGAAGAATTTTTTAATTAGGTGGTTCAGCCTCATACAGAAAAATCGCGGGGGTATCTATATATATATTATAAAACAGGGGATGAGGCACCACAATTAGCAATGTGGCAAGCTATTGAGAAGTTACGTGACAGTTTTTAGGACAATGTTAATAATAATGTAATAAAAAATTTGATCTATTTGATTATTAAAATGGATTATCATTTATTTTTAACAAAAAATCATTAGCTTAAAAATAGAAATTCATGGTTGAAGAATTCTAAAATAGACTTCTACTCTTTAATAAACGTATCTCTTTTAAAATTTAAGTTATATAATATATCTAAATATAATTTATTTAAATATTAAATTAATATGAAACTATACTAATAATAATAAAAAAATTATAATTTTAATGAAACGTACAAAAAATTTAAAGTTTAAAAAATTTTAAAAATTTTAAATTTACCTTTTAAAATTTAAATATTAAAAATATTTTAAAATTGAAAGACAAAATTCTTTTGTCAATGGGCAAAGCGATGCGGTTTTAATTGAAAGACAAAATTCTTTGTCAGCCTTTTTAATGAGGTGACACCGTATGAGTGGATTACTATCCACGTAGGCGTAAGTGAGGTATACACGTGTAAGTTATAAAATCAGAGTGTTTATTTGTTCAAATTTTGTATAGTTAAAGGATCTACTTGTACACTATCAAAGTTTAAGGTCAATGTTATAATTTGCTGTGAAGTTTAAGATTATATTTATGTAGTACTTGTGTACTATTAAAGTTTAAGATCAATGTTATAATTTGCAGTCAAGTTTAAGGTCATATTTATGTATTATGCCACACACACACACATATATGTATATATATATATATGTGTGTGTGTGTGCGTGTTGAATTTTTGATAATGAAGAGTATAAACCAACCTCAATGCACCATGGTCCTAATTTAAGATTCTTGACATGGCCTGGGCAACACTCTGAAGTTCCTTAAAAAAAACTAAGACTCCTTCCTCTTCAATTGGTCTCCGTCTTCAAAATCAAAATCAAAACAAAGGACCTTATTGATAAATGAATCCACACTCCTCAAGTATATCCCATGGAACCACCCAAAATGTTGCAAAGTTTGAATATTCGGGGCTAACAATATTTCAACACATACATCACATTCATCATTTTTTGAGTTTTCTATGGTCAAATTTCTCAACTTCACGTTGTTAATTTTGAGGTGATGAAATCTCCAAAATGACAAAAATCCTATCACTCCAAGATAAGACAACCAGATAGTACCTTTTTTATTGAGTTAGTAATTCAAATGGTCATTCAACTTATGATTTTTTTCTCAGAAAATCACTTAATTTTGATTCTTACTTCAAAAGTCACTCAGCTATGAGTTCTTTCTCAGAAAGTCACTCAACTTTAAATTTTACTTCAAAATTCACCCAACTATGCATTTTTTTCTCAGAAAGTCACTCAAGTTATTTAATTAATTTTTTTCATTAAAATTTGTTATCATGTACTTTTTATTTAAAACAAATATTTTAAGAAATAAAAAAGTTTTTCATTTAAGCAATCAATTTAGTGCTTCGGTCATATCCAAAATTTATTTAAATGGTGTAGTTGAATATCTTTTTTATTTCTTAGAATTTTGATTTTACTACTATTTTCTTGTCTAACGATTACTATATACTATAAAGTGTATATAGTCATACAGATCATCAATTAATATCCTAAAACTACACTCATTTTGATTGTATAATTTTTGCGTGTAATTTTACTTCGTTGCAGTGTATATATTATAATGTACAAATGTTTACTAACATTTGATAATGTTTTATATCATATCATTTTAGTTCAAAATCTATAACGATCCCTTCTATCAACTTATTAGAAATAGAATTCATTGTATTTATTTGATGCATATGTATATTATACAAGTGGTAATATTGACCCCACCTCAGTTATAACATGACATATTCTAATTGAACAATTAATATTAAATTAAAATAATTAATTTTATTCTCAAAACCCAACCCACCCGAGCCAAATAACCCGACCCAACTAAGACCCACTCCAATTCCTTTTAACAAAAAAAAATCTCCATTCATCAATCCTAAATCTCACTGCATTCCTCCACCGTGAACCACCACCATAATGGCAAAAACCACCACTCTCCCCCGCAGAGTACTGAAAAAAATAATTCTTTCATACACATACTTAGCCACATGGATAGGCCTTTTTGCTATAGTAATTGTATACAACAAATATGTTCTTGATAAAAAACTATACAATTGGCCTTTTCCAATTTCCCTTACAATGATTCACATGGCCTTTTGTTCTTCATTAGCTTTCTTCATTGTACGTATCCTTAAACTTGTCAAACTTTTCACCTTGTCCAAAAAAGTCTACTTAACATGTGTGCTTCCTATTGGTGCACTTTACTCACTTTCATTATGACTATCAAATTCTCTTATATTTATCTATTTATTTCATTCATCCAATTGCTTTAAGCATTAATGCCTGTTGCTGTGTATACCATTGGTATATTGTTGAAAAAAGAGTTTCAAGAAATCTACCATGTGTAACATGGTGGCTATTTCAGTTGGTGTTGCTATTGATGCATATGGTGAATCGAAGTTTAATGCATAATACTGTTGTGATGATCTTATAATGGCGTCGAGGGATGATGGAGTTGAATGCAGTGAGATTTAGGATTGATGAAAGGAGATTTTTTTTTGTTAAAAAGAATTGGAGCAGGTCTTAGTTGGGTCGGGTTATTTGGCTGGGGTGGGTTGAGTTTTGAGGATAAAATTAATTAATTAAATTCACTATTAATTGTTCAATAGAAATATGCCATGTCATAAATGAGGTGGGGCCAATAAGTAGTTGTTAAATGGAAGGACAAAATTGACCCAATAGGTGGACGAGAAGGACATTTTAGGCCCAATAGGCAGATGAAAGACATTTTTGCATCATTTTAGATAGCTAAACGACCCTTTTCCGAATAGAAATTAAGAGGTCCCCAATACACACACATATATATAGGCATAATACATAAATATGACCCTAAATTTGACACCAAATTGTAACATTGACATTAAACTTTGACAGTCTACAAGTAGGTCCTTTAACTATACAAAACCTGAACAAATAAATATTTCAATCCTATGTGGCAAAATGCGTGTGTACACGTAACTTAAAATTTGAGCCTCCCAACGGTAAAAAAATGGTTAAGTGACTATTATGCCCTTAATAATTCCTTTTTATATATTTAAATGGCTTTTCCATTATTTTTTTTTATTATTTTCAGCTCATTGATGAAATGACATCTAATTTCTTTTGTCATTGCGAAAAAAGAGCAATATTGAAGATTTTTTAATTAGGTGGGTCAGACTCATACAGAAAAATCGTGGGGGTATCTATATATATTATAAAGCAGGGGATGAAGCACCATAATTAACAATGTGGCAAGCTATTGAGAAGTTACGTGACAATTTTTAGGACAATGTTAATAATAATGTAATAAAAAGTTTGATCTATTTGGCTATTAAAATGGATTATCATTTATTTTTAACAAAAAATCATTAGCCTAAAAATAGAAATTCATGGTTGAAGAATTCTAAAATAGACTTCTACTCTTTCATAAACGTATCTCTTTTAAACTTTAAGTTATATAATATATCTAAATATAATTTATTTAAATATTAAATTAATATGAAACTATACTAATAATAAAAAAAAATTATAGTTTTAATAAAACGTGTAAAACAAATTGGGCCATTATAGTTTTAATAAAATGTATCTCTTTAAAATTTAAATGCTATAAAATATATTTAAATATAATTTATTTACATATTAATGAAAGATGAAAATTTTATTAAAATATTTTTATTAATAATAGTAATAATAATTATTATTATTATTACTATTATTAGTCGTCGTCGTAGTAGTAGTATATTGATAGAAGCAGTAGTAGTACGTTGTAGAATAATAATAATAATAATAATAATAATAATAATAATAATAATAATAATAATAATAATAATAGACTTTACTATTTTAAAAATTTTAAATTTACCTTTTAAAATTTAAATATTAAAAATATTTTAAAATCGAAAGACAATGGGCAAAGCGATGCGGTTTTAATTGAAAGACAAAATTCTTTGTCAGCCTTTCTAATTAGGTGACACCGTATAAGTGGATTACTAATCCACGTAGGCGTAAGTGAGGTATACGCGTGTAAGTTATAAAATCGGAGTGTTTATTTGTTCAAATTTTGTATAGTTAAAAGACCTACTTGTACACTGTCAAAGTTTAAGGTCAATGTTATAATTTGCTGTGAAGTTTAGGGTCATATTTATGTATTACTTGTGCACTATTAAAGTTTAAGATTAATGTTATAATTTGCAGTCAAGTTTAGGGTCATATTTAAGTATTATGCCACACACACATACATATATATATATATATATATATATATATATATATATATATATATATATATATATATATATATATATATATATATATATATATATATATATACACACACACACGTATGTGTTGAATTTTTGATAATGAAGAGTATAAACCAACCTCAATGCACCATGGTCCTAATTTAAGATTCTTGACATGGCCTGGGCAACACTCTGAAGTTCCTTAAAAAAAACTAAGACTCCTTCCTCTTCAATTGGTCTCCATCTTCAAAATCAAAATCAAAACAAAGGACCTTATTGATAAATGAATCCACACTCCTCAAGTATATCCCATGGCATGACCCAAAATGTTGCAAAGTTTGAATATTCGGGGCTAAACAATATTTCAACACATTCATCACATTCATCATTTTTTGAGTTTTCTATGGTCAAATTTCTCAACTTCACGTTGTTAATTTTGAGGCTATGAAATCTCCAAAATGACAAAAATCCTATCACTCCAAGATAAGACAACCAGATAGTACCTTTTTTATTGAGTTAATAATTCAAATGGTTATTCAACTTATGATTTTTTTCTCAGAAAATCACTTAATTTTGATTCTTACTTCAAAAGTCACTCAGCTATGAGTTCTTTATCAGAAAGTCACTCAACTTTAAATTTTACTTCAAAATTCACCCAACTATGAGTTTTTTTCTCAGAAAGTCACTCAAGTTATTTAATTAATTTTTTTCATTAAAATTTGTTATCATGTACTTTTTATTTAAAACAAATATTTTAAGAAATAAAAAAAAAATTCATTTAAGCAATCAATTTAGTGCTTCGGCCATATCCAAAATTTATTTAAATGGTGTAGTTGAATATCTTTTTTATTTCTTAGAATTTTGATTTTACTACTATTTTCTTGTCTAACGATTACTCTATACTATAAAGTGTATATAGTCATACAGATCATCAATTAATATCCTAAAGCCACACTCATTTTGATTGTATAATTTTTGCGTGTAATTTTAAAAAATATCAGATTCTTCAACTTTAAAACAGGAGAAGTCGAAATTAAATGATACCGAAACAGACATCCAAACAAATATCCATCTTGTAGATAATACACTAGTTCTCACAACTTGTTTTCCATCAGGTAACATAGAGAGGATGTGGAGTAGGATTGACTCTGGCAAATCATTACGTCGATCTCCTCCCACCATAATTTTTCTATGCATTTCAAGGGAGTTAAACCTTCAATTGTAGTTTGGTAAGGATGACGGCTCCTTTGTGTAGAGGTGTGAAAAAATCGAACCGATCGATAAATCGAATCAATAAAAATATTATTAGTTTATTGTTATTGGATTAACGATTTTGTAATGATTTTATAAAAAAAAATTATTGAGTTATTGGTTCGATTCGATTTTTTCTTATTGGGTTATTGGGTAAATTGATAACCCAATAAGAATATATATCTATAATCTATATCTATAATATATGCAAAATAGTCTTTTCATGCTTTTTCTCTAACTAGCTTAGTGTACATGCTTTGCACGTGTGTTTTTCCTTAATTAAGTAAGTTTTATATAATTTTTTTTTTATTAAAACCACAATTTATATTAAAATAAATATTGTATCTAATTAAACAATATAAGAAAATTATCATAACTCAAATATGTTATTGCATGTTGTGTAGTTCTTTTTATCAAGATTCAAGCAAGTAAACACAGTGATTACTAATCATTGTCATGTAGCTATCCTGTCATTAAACTGCTCCACTTAAATATTAATCAATCATATTATTACTGAACCAATTTAAGACTTTTAGTTTTCTGAGTAGTTGATTTACTGGTCAATTAGCTTAAATTCAGCAAAGAAAAACAACAGTTTAGTTCTTTATTTTCTCACAAACACCAATACATATTTAATGGGTAAGAACAAAATCTGATGAGTTACCTCTAGTAATTAATGCTCCAATGATTGAGCGTATCTTCTTAGACTTCTAAGTCTCAAAAAACAACCCTCTAAGACTGCCCAAAATCTTTTTACTTTATAATTAAATTTCAAGCTTTAGTTTCCGGTTGAGGCGGTCGGAGCGGGACTTCTTTGAAAAAAAGAACTTGAATAAGTTTGTTTTTCTGAAGGAGTCGTTATTTTTTATCAGGAACGCTATGTCATTTTCAATCCCGGCGTATTTCTTTCTTTCGGTTGCTTGAAGGAAAGCTATAATAATTTATATCATTTAAAACTAAAAATATGAAAAGAATCAGAATAAAGATCAAAACTGCAGAAGGAAAACTATAATCATTTATATCATTTAAAACTAAAAATATGAAAAGAATTATAATAAAGATAAAAACTAAAAATTATTATTCGAAGTCAAATTTTGATATTAAATTTCTTTACAAATAAAGTAAAGAGAAAAACTAAACCTGCTCTAAGTCGATGATGATAAATTAAGGACGTTCATGTTCTCTTTTGAAAGAATACACGACAAACAAATTTTATAACAGATCCTAGATCTAATGAATTCTATCCTGAAAAGGATTCTGAAATTAAAAAAAAATTAATTATTCCTCTAAAATTAAAAATAGACATATAATTATTAGTTTTTCATATTCGTTAATTATTCTTGCACTTTAACAATATAATAACTAATAATAAAATAATTGGCACTATTAGTTTTTTTAGTATTAAATTATTTGTTATTGTTACATTTTGCAATATCTAATTGATAGTTTTCATATTTGTATGTAATTGTCATACTTTAACCATAATTCTTTTAGAAAATTGGTCACACAAACCAAATATATGAAATTCTAAGTACATGGTCTTTTCATGTAAAACCCAATTTCAAGTACTATGCTTGAAATATTATAGAAATAATAAAATAATAATTTAATTAAAATGGTAAAAGATGATTTTGTGTATTGTAGAATAACATTGGTTTAAAGAGACAACTACTAATACAATAACAAATGACCAAATATATGAAATTCTAAACATATAATCAGTATCAAAAGAAAACGTCTAACATAAAATGGTCTCAATCAAAGAAGACCTCTCCATCACAAACCTCGAAAGTTTATTTAAACACTGCACAAAATTTGTTGGAATTGTTTGTATATCTCATGACCTTAAGCTTCAGTGATGAGGTAATAAAAAAATAATATGATAATCGAGATATCAAATCAATATAATCAAACCTAACCTTTCATCTGAAATCTGTATAAAACAAAATAAGACATCAAAAATAAATCAAATCATAGTATTAGCCAATACAAAGAATAATACAAAGCATATAAAACAATTGTATAGAAGAAACATACTAAACATTTTTTAAAATCTAAAAAATTCCTAGTAATATATTGTGTTATAATAACAAAACCAAGAAGTGTCGTAAGACCTAATGGAATTGAAAGTGCACCAAATTAATTATTTCAAAATTTAATAACAAAAAAAACTCCTAAAATGAACAAAATATTAGAACAAAACTACAATAATTCAAATATTAGAACAAAACGATTAAATTGCATATGGTTCCCAAACAATGCTAAATTAAATAAGCAAAATTTTATGTGATTCCCAAAGTTTATTTCCAGCAGTTAGGTAAATATTGCTTATAGTAGGATTGTTTCTGTATGCAAATTACAACATAAACATAGGTTTTGACATAGTATGGTTCATTATCTAGACTGTAGACCGTCAAACTGTGAACTTAACTTATGAGGAATATAGCGCTAGAATCTCTAGTTGAACGATGCAATACAAATTCTTGCCTAATTTGTTGGATTTAAATAAAAAAAATTACTCATGAACGCAATTTGGCATTATCTCACAATTATAAACAAAAGAAATAAAACAGAAATATGCAGATGGAGAAACAGAAAACTTATCTAAA
Source organism: Capsicum baccatum var. pendulum (assembly GCA_030864225.1). Classification (NCBI taxonomy): domain Eukaryota; kingdom Viridiplantae; phylum Streptophyta; class Magnoliopsida; order Solanales; family Solanaceae; genus Capsicum; species Capsicum baccatum. The sequence continues at coordinate 80,852,486 of CM061557.1, read as the reverse complement.
CAATTCTGAGTTCTTGTACAGTTCTGTAAAGCCCAAGAGCTACTTCTTGTGCTACTGAAGTTATCTCCAACATTCATGTGGGCTAACATTGAGTCCCGAACATTATACAAAATAAGATATTTATTTAAATAATAAATATGAATATAATAATTATTTATTTTATGTTGAGCAAGGAAAGCGTATTCCACGTAGACCACGTGATCTTTCAATTGAATCTTTTCCTTATCTTAAAATAATTTAACTAAATATGCTTAACATTGTAACTTAACACATATATTCACATTCATATGAAATATTTATTATCCTACATGAGGAAAGAAATTAATTTAAAAGAAAACATACGTAAGGGGAGATATTAATTTACCGATTATTAAGTCGTAATTTCTTGCTGGCAGACTATTGAGGCAATGAACCAATTATATAATAGTATGAAGTTGACCTTGTCAAAGTCAAATTGGTCTAATCGTTTTTTTTTTATGTTTCTTTTTTGGTCTAGAATTTGAAAGGAAATAAAATTGTTCTCAAATATTATGTTAAAAAATAAATTCCTTGTAGGAATTTATTGTGTAATTCTAGACTTGAACACAAAAGGAAAATACTGATATAATGTTTTCCTTTTTTCTATTACCATAGATTTTGAGACTTCCTTTTTAAATATACAAGGAAAAAGAAAACTTACCAACATGAATTGTTCATATACTTATTAAATAATAATTAAAAAAGGATTTTGTCTATTACCGAATGTTTTAATGAAGGGCAAAAAATTTGATTCACTTTTTTAAGGGTCTTCACGCTTTTAATATATTATAGATAAAGATGAAAAATTTATTTAATTAAACCTAACTTTTATCCAGAAAAATTCTCAAAGCCGATCGACCTTCATCTACCACATGTAAACACAACAAAATAATACGCTGATTAAGACATCAAAATCATACAATTAAATCTAATCTTTACATAAAAATTTTCAAAGCTGACCGACATTCATCTACCACCGATAAACTGTAACAATACCATATGTAAACTACAATAAAATAGTACGATAATAGAGATATTAAAATAATACAACTAAACCTAAATTTTAATTAAAAATAATTCTCTAAGCAGAGTAATCAAAACAATACTATGTTGAGCAAGGGAAACGTATTCCACGTAGACCACATGATCTTTCAATTGAATCTTTTCCTTACCTTAAAATAATTTAACTAAATATGCTTAGCATTGTAATTTGAGAAAATTGAAGGAAAGGTGTCTTTTAAGTTTTGAATGAAGGACTGGTGACATTGACCAACAGATAGAGTCAAACATCATTAGGAAACTTGATTAAGTTAATTGTGGACTTGATTAATATTTTTAAAACTTTCTAATCTTTTCAAAAATATAAATCAACCCAACCCACATCCCTCTTCAATCTAAATCAACAACTCTCTCCTCTCTCTCGATAGCTTCTCTCAACTCTCTCCCAACCAACAGTTCTGCAAAATTTCTCCCTTCAACCCCCAGCGACTTCTACCTCCGGCGACAAATAGTTGGGATTTGAGTTCCTCTTTTTTCTTTCTTCAACCCCCGGCGACTTCTACCTCCAGCAATAAATAGTTAGGCTTCCAGTTTTCCTCTTCAATTCAAATCAACCTGTCTCCCATCCCTCTCTCGACATCTTCTCCCAACTCTCTCCCACCCAATTGTTCTGCAAATTTCTCATTTCAATCATTGACAACTTCAACATCCGACTACAAATAGTTGGGCTTCAAGTTCCTTTTCAACGTCAACCTTCGATCGACGTGACAACCCTGCTCTCTGACCACAACAGCTTCAAATTTTTCATCGTTCCTTTTCTTATTTCACAGGTAAAAATTTATGATCTTTTTAGTTTAGAAAAAAATGAGGAACTTAAGCCAACTTCTCTTATAGTATTGGTTAATAATTTTAATATTTATTGCAGTAATTTGAAATGCGATCTGAATAAAACCCTAATTCCTGGTATTTCTTCTCTTCACTTTTCAAAGTAAATTATGATATTTTGTTATTTGTTGTATTTTTTTGAAGTTTGATTTTTATTGTTTGTGTTTATAAAAATAAAATGACAATTTGGGTTGATTTGTTCTATTCTTGTGTTCTTGGTAAAAATGATAAAATTACTGTTTTCTTGTTGAAGAAAATCGTGCTATTGTTTTTTATTTCCTCTAACAGATTACCCATCTGGTGCAACATATTAGCCATCTGATGCAACAAATTTATCATATGACGCAATAGATCAACCATCTGATGTACCAGAGGAACCATCAGATTATAATTCTAATACAACAAATTAATCATCTGATGCAACAAATTAACTATCTGATGCAATAGATTTATCATATGTTGCAACAGATTAAGCATCAGATAAAAAATCTGATGCAATGGAAGAACCATCAGATTAATGATTCGATGCAACAGATGAACCTCCTGTTGGATAAAATCTTATCAACTCTTCCAACAGAAAATGTCCAAGACTTGATTTTTCCAACTGATCATTCATCTGCCGTGGTAGACGACCCTATGTTGGAAGAAATCTAAACAATATTCACCGTTAATAACTGTTACAACAGATCACTCATGTGTTGCAACAGATGTGTGACCTGTTGCACAGACCATTCATCTTTCTAAATAGATAAGTGATATGTTTTGTATTATCGCAATAGATTACTCTACCGTTGTTGCAAGTTAGTTAACTGCTCTGATAGATCACTCATATATTACAACATATATGTGATCTGTTGCACAAACCATTCATCTTTCTCAACAGATGAGTGATATATTTTGTATTATCGCAACAGATTACTCAGTCGTTGCTATAGATTATTTAACTATTTTAAAAAATCACTCATATGTTGCAACAGATGATGTCACAATAGTTGTGTGATCTATTGCACAGACTATTCATATTTCTCAATAAATGAGTGATATGTTTTATATTGTCGCAATAGATTACTTAGTTATTGCTAAAGGTTATTAAACTGTTCCAACAGATCACTCACATGTTACAACAGATGATGTTGCAACAGATTTGTGATTTGCTGCACAGACCATTTATTTTTCTCAATAGATGAGTGATTTATTTTGTATTATCGCAATAAATTACTCATCTATTACAACAGGCTATTTAACTGTCCCAACGGATCACTCATATATTGCAATAATGTGTTATCTGTTGCACAGACCATTCGTCTGTCTTAAAAGATGAGTGCTATATTTTGTATTATTACAATAGATTACTCATCCGCTGCAACAGTTTGGTCATATACTGCAACAGATATACTACCTGGTACAACAGATAGGTGATCTGTTGCAACTGTTATTTTACTATTTTTGTTGTTTGATTTACTGTTATCATTTTTTAATGATGCATTAATTAACTATACTATATTTTTTTATGTTTTTGTTAATTTTAGATAATATGGTTCTCAAAGGAATAGAAACCGAATTAAGTCTAAGTAAAGGAACAAGTGAAGCAGCTAGACTATATCCACCACTCTATGAGCTTGCTTTACAAGCATTATCTTAATCGGGAGTAGAATATGATAAACAAGGGGAGGAGGAATATTTCAAAAGAGATGATGCAAATGCTAACAGCCCTTCCACCGAAGAGTTAGTCAAAGCCTTCAGCATTAATCGTTATCCTGTAAGAATGTAGTGCGATGGTGCCACATGTTTAATGGGTGATTTCTCGTTAAGTCATCCATGGGAAAATCTTTCGACACCTTCAGAAAAATACTTCGAGACAAAAATTAGATGCTTATTTCATGGACAGTTGCTTTGAAAAATATATTGATTTGCCTGAGGACAACAATGCTCGTTTTCAAATGAAAGTGATATATGAACTTCTCAAGCGTAGGTTTATGTATGAAAACAAAGATAAGATGGATGATGTATGGATAAATTACTATGGCATGCCTGTTTGTTTTGGTTGGAAGGAGTTTTCCATAGTTACTGGACTAAAATGTTATCCTCCTTCTCAAGTTATACCTATTCTAACCCAAAAAAGCACCCCGCACACCCAAAAAAGGCAAAGGCAAGTCGTGTGATTGTGATGACCTGGTGTCTATTGTTGGTCCAAGCTTCAAAAACAAAAATTTGATAGAAGCATTGAAAGGTAAAGGACTTTCAAAGAAGCACAAACAGTCATTGTTCTTGGTTTGGTTTGTACATAATATTCTTTGGGGAGAGACGTTAACAACAACACAAACCTCAGTTTAATAAAGCTCTACAAGGATCTTGAGGCATTTAACAACTATCTTTGGGGGTATGAAAGCTTTAAAATGATTGTCAAATATTTTTTGACTCCGTTAGCGCCAAAGACAGTCAACTTATATGGCTTCCCATGGGCTTTCATGGTAAATGTTTCTTTATTATATTATGATATCATTCATTTTTTTTACTCAATAATGGTTTTGATTTATTGGCATTATTTTATAGGCTTGGGCGTTTGAAACCATTCCATATTTGAGACAACAAGTGAACTACCATGAAAGAGTTTTCTGTCTAAGAATCTTGAGATGGTTATCGGCCAAAATTGATTAGAATATAAAATTTCTTGATCTCGTCAACCCCTCAAAGGATGCAGTAAGTATAATTATAATTAATTTTTTCTTTTAATTAATATTTTTTTTAATGATCTAATCATCGTTCTAATATATGTAATGATTTTGTTAGATTGTGCATCCGTTGCTAGTTCCGGCCAATCGAGAGTTGAAGATGCCATTTTTTCTTACTTTATGATCTTTGCAAACTTTATCGGACCCTAAGATCATCGACAGAATAAAAATAGAATTATTTGAAGCAATAACCATTACAAGAAAAAGAATTTTAGAGGGTGGGCTTGTTGTTATTGATGGTCTTAGTGGTGATGGAGTTGTTGTTGGTGGTAGTAGTGTTGCTATTGGAGCTAATGATGCTCCTTTTACAGTATTTAAAGCAAACCATTATGAGTATGATCATACTGGTTATACGGATTTTGCCTCCCAGCGAATGTTTTGCATGCAAATGTCAAGATTGTAGGGCGAAACATGATACAGTAATTAATGCTATAAATGCATTAACTGCTTCTGTAAAGAAATTGACATCTAAGAGGGGTCTCGTTCCATCAAAAAGGATTTTATTTTCATTTGCTCCATTATAGATTAGGGTTAAGAAGAGATGAAGAGTGATTTCCAGGGCATTATCAAGCATCCAAAAAAGTAAAATTGCAACTCCTCTATCTGTGTGTTGCACTGAGCAACGTACAATGTACAAAGGAGAGAAGAACGAGTTGAAGAAGGTTAATATATATGTCTTCCAACTGATAAAATAAACATATATATCTGTTTCAATAGATAACACATCTTCTGAAAATTATCAAACAAATATATACATCTGTTGCAACAGTTGACTAACTTGTTGCACCACATAAAGTATCTGTTGTGACATATTTCTCGTCTGTTTTATCAAATCAAATAGCTCTTCGTATCGCTTTTATTTGTACCAATAGACGACCTATCTGCTGCAACAGATGATTCACATGTTACAACGGATGGTTCATCCGTTGGAAATTATCATATAGGGTTTTTCTCATGTAGAAATTTATCCCAACAGTTGATTCATTGTTGCAATAGACCTGTTTGATTTGCTAGAAGAGATGGGTTATCCTTTTCCATTTTGTTGTATATCTGTGATTAACATTGACCAATTTTGGCTTTCCAGGTGGATGTAGAAGAATCTACGGCTGAACAACATTGACAATATACTACTCTTTCTATGGAAATACAGAGAACAAAAAGCGTAAAAACCGTACGTAAGCGACAATAAATATCCACGACGAGCAAAGCCAAATTTCATAGCACCGGATGAAGAACAACTTGTCCATACTGAGTAGATCTTTATAGCTTGAGCCTTTCAAAGTAATCCTAGTCATCATACTTAAATTATTGTTGATGTATTTATTGAGATCTGTACCTATAACAATTTTTTTATATTTCATTTATTCGTTAACTTATTTCAGCTAATTTCTGAAGGCTTCAATTTATTTTATTTTGTCTATGAATTTTATTTATTCCTTAGATTTGAACTTATTAATTGAAAAGGAATACTAGATTCAAATATTACAATAGATAATATATCTGTTGCAACAGACGATACATCTATTGAAAAAATCAAACAGATTTAGACATATGTTGCGATAGGTAGGTAATCTGTTAGAATTTATCAAACGGGTCTTTCCATTGTTGCAACAGATGGACTTAAATAGAAACATCGAGATAATACAATAAATGACCAACCTATTGCAACAGATAAACTATATGTCAGAACAGGTAGAATAACTGTTACAATGGATGAAGAATTTATTGTATTAAAAAAATCAACTTTTGTTGGACATAAAAAATTGTCACTATGTGTAAAAAGGTTAAAGTGAATTGAAATAAAAAAGGTGGAACCCATCGATGGTGTTTAGTTCAAACATCTAAAATAAAATAGGCATCAAGTAGAAAATATTCATTTTAAACACGTAAAATAAAATAGGCATCAAATGTGTCATTCTGGCACATTTTGTTGACTTGCCATCACTTGGCCCCCAACATTCATCCCCCCCCCCTAAATTTCCAAATTTTCTTCTTCATCGTCATCTTCTTTTATCTATCCAAATTATTTCTTTCATTTTTTCCAATTGTGCTTGACAATGTCGAGTGCATCTTTCACTATTTTTTATGATAAAGATTTTTGATATTGTAAGTGCGATCATGAAGCTCTGTTAAAGACTTCTTGGACTCAACAAAATTCGGATCATAGGTTTTTTACTTGTAAGATTTCAAAGGAAATATTTTTTTTATTTAATTAGTTGATTAATTATTGATTTTTAATTATTTTGTAATTGTGTTTTCTTTTTTATAGAAATTGGGTGGATGCGATTACTTTAATTGGTATGAAGAATGACATTCTTCACAAGCAAATTGTGTAATCTGGGGTTTGTTGAACAAAGTCAAGGCTTCTGAATAGAAATAAAATCGAGCAAGAAGATACTACATTGTTGATGTTATTGCTACTGGTTTGGTGTTGTTGGGCACATGAATATTCAAGCCTAATTGCTAAAATTTTTATGGTGGTGTATGTATTTACTACTAGTTTGGTGTTGTTGAGCACATGAATATTCAAGTGTAACTGTTGGAAATATCCAAAAGATTTAGGTATATGTTGTAAAATTTAGGTCATCTGTTGAAAATTATCAAACAGGTCTTCCCACTGTTGCAACAAATTAGACTTAGATTATTAGATTATTCATAAAAATAACATTGGAGTAATGCAACAGATGACTAACCTATTGCAACAGATAAACTATCTACCAGAACAGATTAAATATATTTTACAACAGATTGACAATCTATTGCATTATAAAAAACTCAACTTTTATCAGAAAAAAATTATTGCCACTACATCTACATGTACATGTAATAAAGTAAAGAGTGACTTGAAATTAAAAATTGCTATTTCACTGGGCTTCTATATACACAGGCTTCAAGCGTTCAATTAGTACCCCATAAGCCCAGACCTCTTATAGGTTTACCACAGTATTGTCGCACAGAAAATTCATTGGCTCGGCCATTTCTGTGTCGGTCAGCAAATATTCGATGTGTGCAAGAGCGTGTAAGCCACTCGCTTTAGCGGCATCATCTTTTGGAAGGATCATTTCCTTATTTCGACCTTCAAAATCCCATAATTTCTTCATCAACACTTTCTTTGGCAAATGATTCATCAGCTTACTCTCCCTTAACAAGATAGGCAACAGTACCATCAGTGGCTCCACGAGGAGAAAAAGATTAAAATCGTCGATAAGAGGTATGTTGGAGTCATAAATATTGATCTTTCCCTCCCTGAGTAATATCTTAACAGCCCGATAATGTATGTCATTCACGCTAATGACTGCAAGAATCCTTTTTGCCTCGGTTCAGCTCTTGCCGTGTGAATTTGGCCTCTCCCCTCTAACATATTTTATCTTTTCTTCTTCATCCAAGACCAACGTAGGAACTAGGAAATCAAGTCCTACGCCAAGGGCTAACACCTCCCCATTGAGTTGATCGTACCTATCCTTGAGCTTCTTGCAGAAGTCGAGGTCCACTATCCTATCGGTAGTGTCATAAGATTCCCCATATATTAATTACCTTTTCCTCACGAGGCAGATAATTATGTCAACATGCTGTGATATAAGAAGTCAATTTTTAAATAGGTTAGTAATTGTAAAAATGTTACGGATGGTCCATCTATTGCATAGAGTTCTTTGAATTATTAATCCAATGCAACTTATGCAACAGATGGATAATAAGTTGCAACAGAACCACTACTAGTTTCACTAGAATACCTAGCTGTTGCAACAGATGTGAAAGCTATTGCAACAGATGCGTAGCTTCTTATTCATGGGGTAGATTAAAAGGGCTAGGTTAGGAAAAGTAAACTTGCCTTGTCCTCGTACAGCATACGCATATCAGTCATAGTCTAGAAGTCTTGAGGAGAAAAAGGAGGCCTGGGTTAATCTGGTGCGCCTGGCTTGACATTCTTGGCCTGTCCCAGATCCCTCTTCTCTTTGGCGCCAATTTTCGCGTATATGTCCACCTTCTTGACTGCCCCCTTGAACTTTACAGCTTTTGGAGAGGGAGGAATTATAATTTCTTTTGATTTTCGACCGGAGAGTACGTCTCTAATTGCTCTTTTCTTTCTCCTAACCAACACTGTAGGAGTGTGTGGTTCCCTCACCTACTTGGATGGTATGACACACCTCTTGGATTTGAATTTCTCGATAGCTTTAGATATAGCATCTACTTTTTCAAAGAGTTTATCCTGTTTGTCCTTGCACTCTTCGCATTCGTAACGAGAACACGAGGGTGAAAAGGGGTGAGATGGACCTGTGTAAGGGTGAAAAAAAGTGTTTTCAAACATATTTATTCTTTTTTATGCATTAAAATTCTCATCATCACGAGTGGTAGCAGCATCAGCATGCCTACCACCAACACCAACAACTTCACTAGAAGAAGCACCCAGATCTGCCTTAGTAGGTTAGTCATGAAGAGCCTCAACATTAGGCTGACCTTGCCTAATTGCACTTCTTATGGCTGTTTCTCCAGCCAATTCCTTCTTTATTATTTTTATATCTTCTTCAGTCATTTGATTCATCTATTTCACTATCTATTTCATTATTTGTTTCATTTTCTGAAATTTCATATATACTATCCTCACTTTCTAATTCATAATCTATACAATCTATCTGCATATATTCTGTATTATCTATTTTTATTTCTGATATTTGTTTATTTTTTGGATTTTTAGGTAATTTACAATCTCTAGCTAAATGTCCTAATTTTTCACAATTATAACAAGTACATTCTTTTATAGATTTCTTTTTTCTATATGTTCTTTTGTATTTATAATTTTTTACATAATATCTTTTTCTTGGTTTCTTGTATTTATATTTTGATTTTTTATATTTCTTATATTTCTTATGTCTTTTTTTTTCTTATAATATCTTTCTTCACATCCAAATTGGGGTGCTATTTTATTTTTGCAACATGCTAAATTTCTTATCAATGTTTTTTCCATTTTTAATTCTTCTCTATATTTTTTCACATAAGTTTCTATACCATTGTTGTAAAAATTTTATTCTTGCTCCTAAAGTATCTACTATTTTTGCTTCTTCCCAACTCTTTATTATCTTTGAACTAAATGGTTCGAGTAATTTATTAAAATACAATTTTCTTATTTCGTTACTCTTCTATATTATATGCTCCTTTATAATAATATTCTTTAAATGTGCAAGTATATTCATCTATATAACACATATTACATATTGCTAATTTTAACATTAAATTCCTATTTGTATCTTTTTCTTCATCTTGTTCTTTTTCTATTGTTGTCATACTACCAAATTCATCTTTAATAGTTGTTTCATATTTTTTTAATAATTCTATAGGTGTTAGTTTAGTTGTTGATGATGATGTTCCTTCTATAGGTTTATTAGTTCTTAATACCTTTTTGTTATTTTCAGTTAAATTTGAAAACCATATTTCACTGTTCCTATTAGTGTTCTTTCTATATATTCTGATGCATCTGTTATGTTTATATTATTGTCTAATAATTGTTTTGTCATATATCTTATCCATAATTGTATTGTTTTTTCTGTATCTATTACACAGTCTAAGTCTAAAAAGTTATAATTTTTATTAACTATTTGTTTTGGTGTCCATTTGTCATATTCATTATATCTTTTAAACTTATTCTTATAATATGTACGTTTTCTTATTTTTGATGTTCTAGGTATTATATTTTCATCTTCTTTTTTATCAAGAGTATTTATTTCTGTGTTGATATTTTCTAAGTTTTCTTCATTAATTACTTCTTGTTTTTCGTTGATTTCTAAATTTTTTGTATTTGTTAATATTTCTGTATATATTTCACTATCTTCTGAATCATAATTATCTGTCTCTTCAACATCTATATTATTTATTTCTAATTTTTCTTTAAATTGATTTATCTCGTTTAATAATTTTTGTTCTTTATCTTTATCTTTTTCTTCCTTTTCTTTTTGTCTTTGTTCATACAAATCTTTTAACATTTGTAGTTCTTTTTCTAATTCAGCAATCCTACTATTTTTAGTTTCTTCTATTTTTCGTATTTCTTCTGTAGTTTATTGTTTTATTGTTTCTATTTCTTTTGTCCTATCTATTTCTTCATTTTTTCTTTCTATTCTTAGCATTGCTGTCAATTTATCTTCTAATTTTAATCCTTCTTTTTCTAACATTAGATATAAATGTTCACCTATTTTTTTATATCTTCTTCCTAGATTAGAAAATACTATTTTTATTTTTAATCCTTCGTGATTTTCATATATTTTTTCATCTATTATAAATTCTTCTTTGTTCATTTTATTGTGAATAGTTCATGTTGATATATATATATATATATATTCTAAACTATCTATTTGTGATTCTAATTTTGTTATTTCATCTTTTTGTGTATTTATTGAGTTTTCACTAACTCCGACAAATATATTATAATGCAGTCTTTCTATTCTTATTTTTAATTCTTTACGTTTTTCAGAAATAATTTGTTTTAATTCTTTATATTTTTGTACTTTATTCATTTAAACCATATTTATCATATCTTGGTGGATATCTAAATCTAATTTTATCATAATTAGGTGGTATGTGTCTCATTTTTCTAGATTTTAAATGGATTATTAATTTTGCTTCAATACTAGATATTAAGGTAATTAGGTATGCTAATCTTTGTGTGTTTTCTTTTGTTTTATTTAGACTTATATTTTCTGAATAATTACTAATTAAAGATTCTTTAATTTTTCTAAAAGCTTCTTTGTTTTTAAATGGTCTTCTCATAATTAATTCAATCCAATTCCAACATATATACTACTGCTGTATATTTTTTAAATAGCTGGGCTCTGATACCATTTGTAGGGGGTATGGATCTATGCGGATAACTAACTTATGTAATAGATCTATTATAACCAAGATCTTTCTTTAAACACTACACACCAATGCAAACTCGCAAAATAGATAAAAACAGCTACAGAACAAGGAATCAAAACCTTTTTTGTTCTAATCGTAGATAATCAAAACAAATCGAGCCTGAGAAAAAAGAGAACTCACAGTGAATACATGTTAAATCTCATTGGAACAACATAGAAGCTATCTCTGTAAATCATTTCTCACATTAAGTCTGGATAAGCTCACAGTGAATATGTTCATCAACAGAAGATGAAACTTCTGGATTTCACAGCGTACCATTTGTTTACTTTCCCATTTCATAAAAGTACAACTACCATTTCTTTACTTTCCTATTTCATATAAATGATTTTGTTGTGTTTATTTATTTGGGCCGAGACGAATTTGGGTCGTATTATATAACGGGTTTGGGCCATATTATGTGTATGAAATATTTGAAATTTAGTGTAAATTTCACTCTCGATTTATCTATTTATATGAGGTGTTTTAAATGCGTACAAATTTTAAAAGTTAATTTTTATGATTTATATTTAAAATCAATTTATAGAATTTTTATTATTATCAATCATCTCATTATAAGTGAAATAGAATTTTAATTTATTATTACTAATTACATAAATGACTAAATTCCTCTTTGATTAACTATATTATTTTATCTTAAAAATTTTACTTCTTTTTTGTGTCAACTTGTGCACATCCAAAATTTAAGGTTATTTGTGAGCTGAAACCAAGTCAAAGAACATGTTTATATATTATGTCAAATAAAAACTTATCAATATGTATCATTTGAACAAACTTATTAACAATATGCTCAAAATATTCAAATAACAAAACATACACAATATAAAACCTATAATATATTTTTTTATACGTTTACTTAAAAAATTAATAAAATAATATGCAGTATCATAATTGAGAGGATATGTTTGAGTAAAGAGAGAATTTCATGAGAATAAAAAGAAGCTTATGGAGTTCAGACAAAAACAAATACTAATATTTGTTTATTTTTGTAATTCATTTTTTTGTATTTTTAAAATTATTGGGCCTTTATGGGTTTGGGCCATAATTTACCATTTTCCTCTTCAATATGCAAATTTATTATAGGAAAAAATACATAAAGTAGCATACTTAAGTATTAAGTTACAAAAAATAACAACACTTTTATCAAATTACATTTTGTAGCATTTGTATTTGTATGTATTTGTATTTTTGTAGCAACATTTTGTTATGTTTTGTTACTATATTATGCCATACACTGATCTTGTTTACTATATTATGTTTTGTTATAGACTATTTTGTTATGAGCCGGGTTTATAGAAAAAAAAAACTCTCTACCTTATCTGAAATGAGTACACTTGACCCTCTTCCTAGACCCCACTTTGTGGGAATATACAAAGTATGCCGTTGTTGTAAAAACAACACAAAAGTTAAGTCAGAATAATTGCAATAATCGTTGATTGTCTTTTGCAGCCATGGTTAAAGCAACTACAGAAATAGAAGGCGTCACAATGCGTGAATGTTCAAAACTTAGGCGTCGCAATTAGTTGTCGAGGGCCCATCAACTGGGCGTGGTCATAAAATTACTTCTTTACGGCCTTACCCAATAAGAACCTTGTCCGCGAGAGCCGAGATTCATAGATTTTTCCTGCAGACCATCATTGTGTAACTGCTCCAGGGCGACTTGTTGGACTGGTGTACATTTGAGCTGGCTACATCAGGCAGCACCAACTTGTAGGCAATGGAACCAACTTGAATTGAGCTCATTTGGAGTTCTTGATTGGTGTTTAGTGTTATTGGAGCTTGAAGCTGACCATAATTTGCAGATATCGGAGATCAACCTTGAAGATGCAAGTACCCTGCAAAATTATGTGAGATTCTTCACCGATGGCTATCTCTAATCATGTACCGTAATTGGCTACTTCACCTCAACTAGCTTTGATGGCATGGCAGTGGGCACTCTTTCCTAATCTCACTGCCCTTAGCTCTGTGCAGGCTGGGATTACGCTGACTAAAGTAACATTATTTGGCTGTGAATACTCATTCTGCATATCTCGAAACAGAGAGAGCGCCTCTTGACGAAAACCTGATTGCGAGAAAGCAGCTATTGCGGCAGACCAAGCAACAAAATCTCTTCCCTTAATTCCTCAAAATAGATCTCTATCTTCGTCTACCACTCCACACTTCGCGTACATTGTCATCAAAGACGTAGCAATTATAACGTCAGAATCAAAGCAAATTCAACAACGTAACCGAACTAGGACTAATTACACAAACAATTTGCATCTTCTTGAAAAGTTTAACAGCCTTAACTGCCTCTCCACACTATGCAACCCCAGAAATCAGTGCATTCCAAACAACAACATCCCTTTCAGGCATTTTATCAAACACCTTCCAAGCACTAACCAAATCACCCATTTTACTATACATATCAGTAAGTCCAGTCCCAATAAAGACATCATTTTCAAGATTCCTCTTCGCTACCTCTTCATGAATCTTTACACCCTTTTCAAAACTAGATAACCCTATACAAGCTTTCAGCACGAATGTAAACGTATACTTATCCGGCTCAATCCGCTCATTTTCCGCCATTAAACTGTACATTTTCAAGGAATCTTGATGTTGATTTGATATTAAATAAGCTCTGATCATTGAGTTCCATAGAATTAGAGGTGGGTTTGGTGTTAAGTCGAAAAGGGTGCGAGAAAAATTGGATCTTTTAAAGGAAGAGTAAAGATCTTTTGAGTTCTTGATTGGTGTTCAGCGTTATTGGAGTTCGAGATAAATGCTTAGATAATCACCGTTAATTGTAGTATCCCTTCAATCTTCTCTAATGCTTGCTTAGTTGCTACTCTGTAACTTCTCTTACAACAATATATCAAGAGTTACTTAGTGTCATCAGTCACTCTTAAGCATAAATTGACACACTGGATCATCCCCAACCTTCCTGGCATACCCCGGTCAATTTTCGGTCCAATGCACGCTCGAATCCCATGTCTAACCCAAAACCATGGATATAACACACTGATTTGGCTCAAAAATGTCTCTTTCCCAACGTTTCCCTCGTTTGTCCACCCAAATGACCACGAAAATTTAAACGAACCACACTGGGGTGATCCTTTACCTCCCTGGCACTCCCCGGTTAATTTTTGACCCACAGCCCACCCGAACCTCGGGTCAACACCCGAAACCGTGAGCTATAGCATATCGATTTGGCTAAAAAATGCCTCATTCGCGCTGTTGTGCTTGTTTGTCCTCCGAAATGGCCACAAAAATTTAAACAAACCACATTGGAACGATCCAAAACCTCCCTATCATGGCCTGGTCAATTTTTAAACCCATACCACGCTCGGGCCCCGGGCCCACTCCTAAAACCGTGGGCTATAGCAACTAATTTGGCCCGAAAATGCCACGTTCGCGCCATTTTGCCTGTTTGTCCACCCGAATGACCACAAAAATTTTAAAAGACCACACTGGAATAAACCCCAACCTCCCTGGCATACCCCGATCAATTTTCGGCCCACAGAACGCTCGGATCCCATGTCTACCCCGAAACCATGGGATATAACACATCAATTTGGCTAAAAAATATCTCTTTCCCGCCGTTTCACCCATTTGTCCACCCAAATGGCCACGAAAATTTAAACGGACCACACTGGGGCGATCTTCTACCTCCCTGGCACTCCCCGTTTGCACTGTTTTGCATATTTGACCACCCAAATGGACACAAAAATCAAAACGGACCACACTAGGATGATTCCCAGCCTCTCTGGCACGCCCATGTCAATTTTCAGCCCATATCACTCCCGGACCCCAGGCACACCCCTAAAGTCGTGGGCTATAGCACACCGATTTGACCCGAAAAATACCCGCATGCACCGTTTCGCCCATTTGACCACTCAAATTACCATGAAAACCAAAATGGAATACAATTTCCAGAAGTTTGGCAGCAAAATTTAGTCATGTTCATTAGGCATTGAAAATTCAGTAGGCATTGTGTTATTTTGCAGTGACACATCCAAACTACTTGTTACGCTCAATGGGGTTGTCATAGTGCAACCTCTATTTCAAATGAAAGCAATGTTATCCAAGAACAATATTGGAAGCGCTTAAAGGAAAAACATAAGAGCTTAAGTGAGCAACATTGTGAGTTTGCTTATTTGGATTCCATTAGTAATGATACCGTGATCTTCGAAGATGGTGTCAGTGGTTCAACAATGCCCTTGGCTGAATTGTCACATAAAATAAAAATTATTTCATTAATATTTCATCCAACTTGCTTCTTTACGTGATATTAACTTCGTTTTTTTAGTTGGGTCTTGGGGACATTTCTAGTTGGTGATATGAGATTGTATTACAAGTCGAATCCATCCAATGTAATAAAGAGTTCTCATCTCTCACTTGATAATGTCAATAGTCAAGCTATAAATGAGGGTCTATTGACAAAGTTTACGCTTCCTCCTTCAGAAATGTTGAACTTTCCCAACCTATTTTAACTAATGATACGAAGGCTTGAGCAAATCAGATTAGATATTCAATGTCTCCAAGGATTTGGTTAGACATTCACAGCATGTTGCTCGAATTTTGAATCACAATATGCTATTTCGACCTTTAAATCTTCTTATGTTTCTGGAATGTGGCATACCTTGTGTGAATATATCACACAATTCTTTGTCGAGTCCTCAAAAAGCCTCAAAAGTTAAGAGAGAAAGGTGTTGCTCTGATTCTTAAGGGCTTTGGGAGGTCAACATCCTCGACCTTTCTTCTTTGGAGGTCTTACTTGAAGATTTTTTCAAGAAGTATGTAAATTACGATGCCGCGAAGTTGTCTTCCTCTCAACTAGAGATTCTTATTGAGAGTTGCTTTCTGCTACGCAACAATGCCTCCATACTGCACACATGGAAAAACTCTAGCTGGACAAGCATCTGGGAGATCTTCAAAAAGTCCTTACAAGATTTGAAAAAGAGCTAGAGGCCTGGACTTCTAAGAAGAAAATGACCATAGCACTTATTGAGAACATCAAAAGAAACTGTCCAAAAATCAAGAGAGTATCACCAACATTTAGGGGTGTTCATGGGTCGGTTTGGATCGGTTGGTGGTTAAAACCATAACCAAAACCAATTTAGTCGGTTTTTGAATTTCTAAAACCAAACCAAACCAAACCAAAAGAAAAAAACAACTGTCGGTTTGGTTCGATTTTTTTGGTTATTGACTAGCCTACTCTATTAATATCTACGAGGTGAATTTTCTCTTCTTCCCAAATTACTAAAAAAACAGCAAAAATAGGTAAACGGAGCAAAATCGCAATAGTTAGAAAAATTACCTTACCGAAATTCCAAATATCATACCATACCATGTCCTACCTAACAAGAGTTAGCTTGGTAAACTAAACGTTGTGCATTGCATAACCAAGCATTCATTTTTCTACCTTTTTTCCTCTGATGGTTCCAACTTACCATAAGTTTAATTATGTTGAACTGTATATTTCTTGAATGAAACTACTTGCTTAGATTGAAAATATAACTATCAGACACATTATTCATGGTACTCTACTCTATGTTGTTGAGGCTTTGCGGCATCCATTTCGGATCCTCAAAAGATGAACAGAATGAATTGGAGTATCCAACACGCATGCAGTTAAGCGTCATTTTTTGAGAGTCCAAACACCCCATAGCTCTACTCTATTAATATCTAGGAGGTTGATTTTCTCTTCTTCCCAAATTACTAAATAAAACAGCAAAAATATATTCAGTTGAGAAAAACTGCTAATGTAAAGCACAAAAGAGACCTAGAAGTCAATATCAAAGCTCAAGAAGTATGCAGATTACTAAAAACTTCAAATGTACTAAGCTCCTCAATCTTGGTTGATTACAGGTTCACACTCCGTCTGCTAAATAGTCTTATGGTACATCACATCTACAGAGAACAAAACTAGCTAGAAGATCTATTAGCGATGCTGGCAACCAGATAGCTTAACAACAACGACACTTCAATGTATATTTTGTGTGCAGATAGAAAGTTTTGTCCACTAGACTGGTTAATGCTAGTGCAACATACTCATCTTTAATGTATAATATTAATTGTAATGTGTCGTCTAATGTACATAATGTATGATTAGAAAAGAATCTATGATAAAATAGGCTATGAAAATATCCAATTTACAGATCGTACCAAACTGACATAACTTCACAGAATATCGTCTATGGTCCTGACCCCATTTTTGTACCATTTATGTGAAATGTTTTTAGCCCGTAAATCATTAATACTGAAATACTTGTAACCCATTTGAAGGTTAGACACCAACATTCCTCCGTTTTTTTAGTTGGTTCTTGGGAACGTATCCAGTGATGTGTTTGGAGATTATATTACAAGCCTAAATCCATCCAATGTGATGAAAAAAGTTCTCACCTCTCGCTACAGATGCGGGTCCATCGACAAAGCTGATGGTCCCTCCTTTAGAAAATGTTGAACTTTCCCAACCTGTGTTAACTACTGAGGTGGAGGCTTTGGTCCGATCTTTGCAGCATGTTGCCTCAAATTTTGAACCACAACTGGCAATTTCGACTTTAAAATCTTTTTCTGTTTCTGGAATATGGCGTACCTTGTGTCAATGTATTACATAATTCTCTACCGAGTCCTTGGAAAGCCTCAGAAGATTACGATGCCGCGAGGTTGTCTATCTCTCAGAAGATAACTAGAGATTCTTATCAAGAATTTCTTTCGGCTGCGCACCAGCACCTTCATATTGTGAGCTAGAGGAAAAATCAAGATGGACAAGTATCTGGGAGAGCTTCAAAAAGTTATTGCAATAGCTGAAAAGGAGCAAGATGCCTGGACTTTTCTGTAGAAAAAAACCATAGTACTTGTTGAAGAGCATCAAAAGAAATTGCCTAAAAATCAAGTGATGTCAGAAACAGAAACAAAAGAACTTAGCTAAGCTAAAGGAGGACGCTGAGACTAGTTGCCACCAACCAAATCCTTAGCTATAAGCTTTTTGTTGCGGAATGGGTATTAGAGTAGTAGAGATTAAAGAAGTCATAGGAAAAAGGAGGGAAAACAGTTACTGTTACATTGTCCAAAAGTTAGTTACTACAGTGATTAGTTAGTCAGGTTAACTGTACTACTGATGTATCATCAGGTACCTCTATTGTAATTTCTTTCAATTAAAGGGAAGTGAGAACTATGTTGCAGTTGTTAGAACTGCATTGTTATTAGGACATAATAAATTTGGTAGAGTAGATGATTCTTGGAAGAAAGAGGCCATATATAGTGTTCTATTGGCTAATGAATGCTTCATCATTACATGCCCATGCTGTATGGGTTGATCTTAAAGAAAGGTTTGACAAGATAGATAGGTGGTTGTAACTGTGAGAAATCAAGTCCCCAAAAAACCTCAGTTTTAGCATTTCACTCATATGGCTTTAAAAAACCAAAACCATTGATTTAGGGGAGCGGCCAAGAAGTTTCTCCCAAAAACGCACTCCGGCTGCTGTACCATTCATCGATCCATAGGCCAGCGCACACAAAAAATCGCAAAATATTCTCAACTTTTCATATTTTTCTCATGTCTTAAATAAAACTTTGTTTGCCCCTCCAAAATAACACGACCGTTAAGGGCACTCAAGAAGTTTCACCCAAAACATACTTTGGCTACCGCAACCCCATTGATCCATAGGCGAACACATACACACAAAAAAAATCGCAAAATATCCTTAGTTTTAATTATTTTTCTCAAATGGCTTAAAAAAACCTCCACATGCCCCCAAACCAATATGATCCATTTAATAGATCGTCAGAGGAGGGCCTAAGAGGTTTCTCCCAAAACACACTCTCGTGACCGCAACGCCGCGTCGATCCATAAGCTAACACACATGGAAAATTGTAAAAAATCCTTAGTTTTTAGTATTTCGCGCATATGGCTTAAAAAAAGCCTCCGCCTGCCCACCAAAACCAACATGATATATTTAATAGGTCGTCGGAGGCGCGTCCAAGAAATTTTGGCCAAAACACACTCCGAAGAATTAAATGTTTGGTGTGGGGGGTGGGGGGGTGGGGGGTGGGGCAAGCGAAGTTTTTTTTTTTTAAAGCCATTTAAAAAAAATACTAAAAACTGAGTATTTTTGTGATTTTCTGTGCGTGTTACTCTATGTATCACTGGAGAGTGCGGTCATAAGAGTGCTTTTTGGCGAAACTTCTTGTGAACTCCCCTAATGCCCTATTAAATGGTTCGTGTTGATTTTAGGGATGGATGAAGGTCTTTCTAAAGCCATATGAGTGAAATGCTTAAAGCTTTGGATTTTTGAGATTTTCCATGTCTGTTAACCTATGGATCAATAGGGGATTTGATCGTTGGAGTGCGTATTGAGCAAAATTTCTTGGGTGCGCAGCTTACAACTTAATAGATCATGTTGGTTTGGCCGGGAGAGGGAGTTGGAGTTTTTTTTAAACATATTTGAGCGAAATACTTAAAAAATTAAAATTTTCCGTGTCTGTTAACCTATGGATCAATAGGGGATTCGATTGTCGGAGTGGGTTTTGAGCAAAAATTCTTGGGCGCTCACCTAACAACTAATTAAATGTGATGATGGGCTTTTTTTAGGGGGGTGGGGGGTGGGGGGAGGAGAAGGGAGTTTTTTTTTTAGCCATGAGTAAAATGCTAAAAACTAAGGATTTTTGGAAATCTTTTGTTTGTGTTAGCATATGGATTGTGTTGGTTTGGGGGGTTGGCGGAGATTTTTTAAGCCATATGAGCGAAATTTGAAAAAGTAAAGATTTTTTGTGATTTTTCGTATGTGGTAGCCATTAGGGGGTCCTATCGTCGGAGTGCACATTTTGAGCAAAATTTCTTGGGTGCGCCCCTTACAACTTATTAATAGATCGTGTTGTTATGGGGGGGGGGTTGCTGAGGTTTTGTAAGCCATATGAACAAAGTACTAAAAACTGTGGATTTTTTTTGCGATTTTTCATGTGTTAGCCTATGGATTGATGGGGTGTGCAGTTGTTGGAATGCGTTTTAGGAGATACATCTTGGGCACTCCACGGACGACCTATTAAATGGATCGTGTTGGTATAGGGGGTGGGGGAGCGGCAAAACGAGGTTTTTTAATCCATATAAGAGATATACGAAACACTGAATATTCTTATGCGATTTATTGTGTATGTTAGCCTATGGATCGATGGGGTTTGCAATCACCGAAGTGAATTTTGGGAAAAACTTCTTTGGCACACTCCTGACGACCTATTACATTGATTATGTTTGTTAGGGGGTAACCCGAGGTTTTTAAATACATATGAATGAAATAGGTAAAATTGAAAATTCTCATTTGTTGGATTGATAATAGATCTGTCCGTATATAGGTCGGATTGATAATCAATTTGTCGAATTGATAATCGATCCGTCCATATATAGGTCGGATTGGTAATTGATTTGTCGGATCGGTAATATATCTGTCTATATAGAGGTCGGATAGATAATAGATCTGCCTAAAAAATAAAAAAAAATTGTAATCTATTTAATTAAAAGAACATTTGAAAAGGCCATTCAACAAAAGATCCCTTCTTTTATTTCAATACCAAAAAAGTCTAGTCCTAACAAAAATGGGAGTGCATTTTCCTATTAAAGAAGTTTTGAGTTTAAAATTATTCATTGTGAAACTTGATGTAGGAAATAACAAAAATAATGTAAGTTTTGGGGGCTAAGAGTTATTAAAAAAAAGTTAGTCTATTTAAAGTGTTTTTTCTCCCATTGGTGCCATGCTACACCATTATTCTGATCTCTCAGCTCTGTCCTCTCTAGGTTAGGTTTTGGTTTGTCAATTCGTTGTGATACTGTCCGAGCAACCGTCACCTCCGCCGCTGCGGCTGCCGCCACCACCTCCACAGCCGAAACCGGCTGAGATGGGAATCGTGACGGATGATTTCTCGAGCGAATCATCCGAATACTCGTATGTTTCGAGTGATTCGGATTCGGATTCGGATTCGGAGTTGGAATCGGAGGTGAAGAAGAAAAATCTTAATGATGATGATGAGGAGGAGCGGAAAGGGGATGATGATGAGGAGCGACTCCAAAAAATTGAATCCTTTACCAATGACGCCTGATATGGAAGATTCAGATGATCAATTTGTGTTTGACGATGATGGCTGGAAAAAGTATTCTCAACAGCTACAAGAAAGCGAGGTATCTAATGCTTTTCTCTATGTTTATTCTTCATCAAATAATACTATTCATGTTTACGCTCGTCAATATGGTTTATAGCTCTGAACAGACGACTTAGGGAGATTATTATTATTGGATGTATTGAGTTTAATGAAACTCTGAGAGAAATTTTTTGTTGGTTCTGTATTACGGAACAAACTCCTCACACCACACGGAAATACGTAAATTTTAAAATCGTTTCCCAAATAGGTTCTAATCTCTCAGTAAATATCTTTATCGCATTAGTTTGCTAACTCGATATATAATTTTTTCCATTAAGCAGCTGGCAGGCTTTTTTTATCAATGGCATTTGAAAATATGTTAGATGAAGGATCTCGAGAAAGGGTATTATGAAAAGATAGTGAAGGAACACATTAATGGATGAATATCCTAACTTAACATAAAAGAAGAAGATATTAAAGGACTTCAAGAGAAGAGTTTATAATATGCTTACTCGTGTTTTCTAGCTTTAACTTCTTTTTTTTCCTTTCGGAGGCATCATACGGATGCCAAAAAACAACAACATCCATTAAACAACACGCCAAATGTGAGGTTTACTCTCTCAACTCTGCTCCTTCAATTGTTTTGCGATTTCAACTTTACAATCTTTAGGCCCTGAACTGAAGTGGTGTAATTCCGTAGGAAGAGCTTTTTACTATAGCAAATTTAATAGAAGAAAAGGGGGAATTCGCCAAAAGTTTGAGAAAAAATTGGAGCGTGCCATTCA
Organism: Capsicum baccatum var. pendulum; assembly: GCA_030864225.1. Classification (NCBI taxonomy): domain Eukaryota; kingdom Viridiplantae; phylum Streptophyta; class Magnoliopsida; order Solanales; family Solanaceae; genus Capsicum; species Capsicum baccatum. The sequence continues at coordinate 80,830,051 of CM061557.1, read as the reverse complement.
TCGATTTATAGGGAAGATTTATCAACATAGTTACCTAAGTAAATAACACCTCATAGGGAACTGAATATTCTTATAACATTTCACTATTCAATATTAGGTCTCGTCTCTCCATTAGGCAAAATATAGTCTTATCCAATTGACTCTCTATAGTTTTTTATGTCTTAGCTGGATTGAAATGAAACTTGGATGCTGGCAGGCTTTCTTTATCAATGGCATTTGCAACGATGATAGATAAAGGAACTCAGATTGGATCCTTTACCAATGACGCCTGATATGGAAGATTCAGATTCAGATTATCTATTTGTGATTGACGATGATGGCCGGAAGAAGTATTCTCAACAGCTACAAGAAAGTGAGGTATCTAATGCTTTTCTCTATGTTTATTCTTCATCAAATAATAATATTCATGTTTACGCTCGTCAATATGGTTTATAGCTCTGAACAGATCACGACTTAGGGAGATTATTATTGGATGTATTGAGTTTAATGAAAGTCCGTGAGAAATTTTTTGTTGGTTCTGTTTGTTGCTGCTATTGCTGCTGATTGTTTAGCCGAGGATCCTTACGGAACATCTAATCTGATTTACTCCAGCCTTTGCATTATTAGTTAAAATAGGTTGGGAAAGTTCAACATTTCTGAAAGAGGGAGCGTAAACTGTCAATAGATCCTAATTTATAGCTTGACCCTTGACATTATCAAGTGAGAGATGAGAACTCTTCATTACATTGGATGGATTCAACTTGTAATACAATCTCATATCACCAACTAGAAATGTCCCCAAGACCCAACTAAAAAAACGAAGTTAATATCAAGTAAAGAAGCAAGTTGGATGAAATAATTTTTATTTTATGTGACAATTCAGCCAAGGGCATTGTTGAACCAGTGACACCATCTTCGAAGATCACGGTATCAATACTAATGGAATCCAAATAAGCAAACTCACAACGTTGCTCACTTAAGCTCTTAGGCTTTTCCTTTAAGCGCTTCCAATATTGTTCTTGGATAACATTGCTTTCATTTGAACTAGAGGCT
>CM061557.1:80791519-80824019 GCA_030864225.1 Capsicum baccatum var. pendulum | reverse complement strand
CCACAGGTATTATATCTTTGCGGTTCTTTTACTTTGTTATCCTTGATTTTCATACCCTTTTATGTCTAGGCTATGATTTATGCTGTTGGATTAGGGAAAGGGGTTATTCCTACTGCTGCTGCTGTCAATTGAGTGCTTAAGGATGACAGTGGATATCTTATCAAGATTCTTTTGTCGAATTATGGTAGGCATTTTTATGTCAATCCTAAGTGCTGGAGGCTGTTTGCCGACCTTTTGGAGAATACTGCTTATGGGCTAGAGATTTTGACCCCTGCCTTCCCACATCTATTTGTTCCTATTGGAGCTGTTGCTGGAGCAGGGAGATCGGCTGCTTCCTTCATTCAGGTAAATTTTTCGAAGCCAATTGGGAATCTGATCATGAATAAAAAGTGTTTGTTTCTGATCTGTATGTACTTACTGCAACTGCAGTATATTGCTGGTACTGTGTCTAAAAGATGTTCTGCAAGTTTCCCTTAGGTGTTTTCATTAAATTTATGTAATTTTATCTTCATTACAGAGTAGAATTAGATGTTATTTCCCAAACATAATCTCCCCACCCCATTGCCAAAAGGAAAAAAGAAAAAAAAGATAAAGGTTCATAAAGTGAACAACCATTAACAAAAACCTTTTTTTCCTTACAGGCTGCTACAAGGAACTGTTTCTATGCGGTTTTGGCGCTCAGAGGAATTTCGCTGAGGTAATTTCTTTACTTCTCTATTCTGACTTTGGTTGTCAAATATGTTGGGGGCATGAAACTTCTAATGTTCCAGCCTCTCTTGATTACCTACAAGAACCACACTCATATTTGTGCATATGCCGTGTGATGATTGAGGAGTTACTAGAAGAAAAATATTTATATTCTGATTCAGTTACTAATAGCAGGTGATTGCGAAGGGTGAAACTCAAGGAATGGTGAGCAAAGCTATTGGAATCATGCTTGGCATTGCCCTGGCTAACTGCACCCGCTCTTCTACATCTCTTGCTCTTGCTTCTTTTGATGTGGTAACTTGGATCCATATGTTCTGTAATCTGAAGTCATATCAGTCCATTCAACTAAGGACTTTAAATCCTTATCGTGCAAGTTCTTCTCTTCCTTTGCGTTTTTATTTCTTAAATCATAATATAAACACAACTAATTTGAAAAGCACAAGGGAGTTTTCTTGGTATTCGCCTTGCTATACATGAAATGTTCTGTACGTTTGGCATTTTGAACAATTTTCAGAAAAGCAATTTAGAAATTGGGAGATGGGCGGGTAAGAATTGTTCAATTCCCCTTTGGAAAGGAGCTAGATTCCACCGGCTGTTACATGAAATTTTCTCTATGATTGATGTGTTTTGAACATTTATCAGGAAAAAAGATTAAGGGATTGAGGGCTGGTTGTTAAGGATCGTTTTAACTTTCTCTTTCAAAAGGTAGAGGAGGTTCTATTGGCTATCATGCCCATAGGAGATCTACCCCTTAAAATTACCAAGTCATTCTTAAGGTAAATGATGTACCTTGGATTTGAATTCTGACACAATCAAGCTTGTGATGTTTAACTTTTCTGAGATTTTGCTTGTTCCTTGTTGTATCTCACCAACTGAGATTTCTATTCTACGTGCAGGATGAGAGACTAAGACATTTTCTGAGAATCTTGCAAACATATTGGACATTCAACTCCATGGACCTTCAAGCATTCAGAAAACTGATCCAAAAACTGAATGTGGCTTTTGTTATGCTCCATATCTTCCAATTGGTAATCCTATATCCGTAAGATAAAACCCATTGATATTCTGTGGATGGCATTGACTTGGTGATGTCAATCTATATGAAGAACTTGGTGATAGAAGTGGAAGTAGCACCGATTGTATATGTGAAAATAGCAGCTGCAGTAGGGCCTTCCACAATGTTTGCCTGAAAAACTATACCAGGCATACGAATAGCCATTATTGTTGGAACTGCTGTGTCATTTCTTGCCTGCCCGACTGAACTCATAAAATGCAGATTGCACCGCACGAGAAGTACCAGGAAATTCTGTTATGTTTGGAGTATAAGAAACATTAATGCAGTATTTTGTAGGAGGCATGCATACTTCTGGTGCTGTTGTTCAGTGGAGAAGGTTTCGAGAAGGTCCAAGACTTGCTGCTTTTTGTTTTAGATTACTAGCTTCTGGTAAAGATTTGTTTTGTGATATGTATATAATTGTGTATTATAATTTAGTATATATGTAAATACTACTTTATATGGTTACATAAAATTTTAATTCGGATTATTATATTAATGAAAGATTTTGTTGTGATGTGTATATACATATAATTGTATTAATATAATTCTCTCTCTCTATATTCATCGTTACAATAGGGGACAAAAAGTGTTGCAATAGGTAGCAAACAAATGTTGCAATAGGTGTCACAGTCTTGCAATAGATATCAAAAAGTGTTGCAATAGATAGTTAAATGTCGTTGCAAAATATCAGTAAGTGTTGCAATAGATATTCGAAAATTGTTGAAATAGGGTTATTGCAATGCTTTCTTGTCGTTGCAATATAGTCTATTGCAACGGTTCTTAACTGTTGCTATAGACAATATGAAGCGTCCCCATAGGAGTTAAAATAAACCGTTGAAATACTACCTATTGCAACGGTTGTTGAAACCGTCGCAAAAGTCGTTGCGGTAGCTCTATTGCAACGCTCACATATGCAACGCTTGCCAACCCGTTACGGTAGCTCTATTACAACGGTTTTTATATTTATCGCAACGGTTTTTGAACCGTTGCCATAGGGCTAATTTCTAGTAGAATTTTGTCCTTTCGTTAATAACATAAGTCAACTGAAACAAGCCCTTGGACATATAATTTGAAATGTTATTTTTGAAAAATGATTTAAAAACATATAATTTCAAAATGTTATTTTTGAAAAATGATTAAAACATTAACTGTTATAGTACGAAGCAACAATTGAAGTATGCAAAGGCGATATTGGAATGCTAAGGAGATCCTGTTCCATCTGAATATTATCTTGAGCCACATCATTCCTCTTGCACTTGAGCACGAACTTTTCTAGCACGGTTGTATGCTTGAGCTAATATTTTACAGACAATAGTACTGACCTGTTTTTAAATATTGTTCCATCCAAAAAAGTCATCTTAATGGTCTTCAGATGTAGAAACAAGGGGTTAAAATTCTGTATGTCAAACCTCCAACTTCGCTCATCCTCATTTGTGTACTTTGACGGCATGTTCTGCAAGAAAGAATCTGCTACAAACTATATGTTCTGATCCACTTCTCCTGTGATGAAAGTAAAAAGCCATAAAGTTGATTGTAGATAAAGAGTAGAGGTGATGAGCTTTTAGGTTCAAGGGATATATATATATTATATGAAGTGCTTAACAAATATTACATAGTACATTAACAACAACAAACTGATGTGAATGGTTTTAAGGAATAAAGTTTTACATACAAACAATATCAAATATTGTACATACAAACAACAAATAATAGTTTTAAATATTTTTTTTAGAGATAGTGGTTAAAATATAATAGAACTTTATTAAGAATTTCATACCTAAAGTCTTTGCATTTTTTTACTGAAACTATCACAAACTATTAATCCAAACAGACCTCAAAACTTATGATGTGTGTGTATATATCTCCACCAGGTAGAAGATATAGTATAGTTCATCAAGTACTGAATCTTCTCACCAAGTCAAATCTCCCTCCTTGATTACTAGTAAAAATATTTTAATTAAGTTTTGTAATTTCTTTCCCAGTGTACTATATGACAGATATATGGGTGTATATATCACCTTCTTCAACTAATAATTTTTTTGGTATTAATAACATGAAGCAACAAAAATAAAGATCCGAAGAGAGAACTTATTGACAATCTATAGTTGCAGTCGTCAATTACCAAAGTTCCAAGATCCGATGAACTTTGTAGAAATTTGCAAATTCTAGGGAAAATCAATTCTTCCAAGGTTGTGTTAAGTTGTACAAATGGTAAGAATTTACACACACCCGGTGCATACACCCTTCCAATTCGAGTATGGCCAGGAACTTATAAATTGAATAGCTAAACAAAACTGTGTCAAAACAAAGAAATTCCACTTACTTAATAAATGACATGCAAATTGTTAAAACAATATTCAAAGTTGATATGAAGTTCCAAAAATAGTCTTTCAAATACTTTGAAAAATCATTCAAATAACTTAAAGATTATGGCCAATATGTTATAAATCTAAATCTTACAAAGTACTTTTTTTCTTAGTGTTTTAGAATGCATGTCATTGTAGAAACATTCGGGTGGAAGTTGATTCTTTAGTTATCAAATTATCCTTAATATTGACACTGATAATGTTAATAAACTAATGGGTTTAATAGAAATCGAAAAAGGGCCTAAAATGCTTTTCAACTATCTAAAATGGTGTAAAAATGTTCATTCATCTATTGGGTCTAAAATGCCTTTCTAATCCATCTAATGGGTCAATTTTGCCCTTTCATTTAACATCTACCTATTGACCCCACCTCATTTATGACATGACATATTCCAATTGAACAATTAATATTAAATTAAGCTAATTAATTTTATTCTCAAAATCCAACCCGCCCCAGCCAGATAATCCGACCCAACTAAGACCCACTCCAATTCCTTTTAACAAAAAAAAATCTCCATTCATCAATCCTAAATCTCACTGCATTCCTCCACCGTGAACCACCACCATAATGGCAAAAACCACCACCCTCTCCGGCAGAGTACTGAAAAAAATAATTCTTTCATACACATACTTAGCCACATGGATAGGCCTTTTTGCTATAGTAATTGTATACAACAAATATGTTCTAGATAAAAAACTATACAATTGGCCTTTTCCAATTTCCCTTACAATGATTCACGTGGCCTTTTGTTCTTCATTAGCTTTCTTCATCGTACGTATCCTTAAACTTGTCAAATTTTTCACCTTGTCCAAAAAAGTCTACTTAACATGTGTGCTTTCTATTGGTGCACTTTACTCACTTTCATTATGACTATCAAATTCTGCTTATATTTATCTATTTATTTCATTCATCCAATTGCTTTAAGCATTAATGCCTGTTGCTGTGTATACCATTGGTATATTGTTGAAAAAAGATAGTTTCAAGAAATCTACCATGTGTAACATGGTGGCTATTTCAGTTGGTGTTGCTATTGATGCATATGGTGAATCGAAGTTTGATGCATAATACTGTTGTGAGATTTACGATTGATGAATGGAGATTTTTTTTGTTAAAAGGAATTGAAGCAGGTCTTAGTTGGGTCGGGTTATTTGGCTGGGGTGGGTTGAGTTTTGAAGATAAAATTAATTAATTAAATTCACTATTAATTGTTCAATAGAAATATGTCATGTCATAAATGAGATGGGGCCAATAAGTAGTTGTTAAATGGAAGGACAAAATTGACCCAATAGGTGGACGAGAAGGACATTTTAGGCCCAATAAGTAGATGAAAGACATTTTACATAATTTTAGATAGCTAAACGACCCTTTTCCGAATAGAAATTAAGAGGTCCCCAATACACACACATATATATAGGCATAATACATAAATATGACCCTAACTTTGACACCAAATTGTAACATTGACCTTAAACTTTGATAGTCTACAAGTAGGTCCTTTAACTATACAAAACCTGAACAAATAAATATTTCAATCTTATGTGGAAAAATGCGTGTGTACACGTAAAACTGAGCGCATCAGGCTTAAAATTTGAGCCTCCCAACGGTAAAAAAAATGGTTAAATGACTATTATGCCCTTACTAATTCCTTTTTATATATTTAAATGGCTTTTTCCTATTATATTTTTTATTATTTTCAGCTCATTGATGAAATGACATCTAATTTCTTTTGTCATTGCGAAAAAAGAGCAATATTGAAGAATTTTTTAATTAGGTGGTTCAGCCTCATACAGAAAAATCGCGGGGGTATCTATATATATATTATAAAACAGGGGATGAGGCACCACAATTAGCAATGTGGCAAGCTATTGAGAAGTTACGTGACAGTTTTTAGGACAATGTTAATAATAATGTAATAAAAAATTTGATCTATTTGATTATTAAAATGGATTATCATTTATTTTTAACAAAAAATCATTAGCTTAAAAATAGAAATTCATGGTTGAAGAATTCTAAAATAGACTTCTACTCTTTAATAAACGTATCTCTTTTAAAATTTAAGTTATATAATATATCTAAATATAATTTATTTAAATATTAAATTAATATGAAACTATACTAATAATAATAAAAAAATTATAATTTTAATGAAACGTACAAAAAATTTAAAGTTTAAAAAATTTTAAAAATTTTAAATTTACCTTTTAAAATTTAAATATTAAAAATATTTTAAAATTGAAAGACAAAATTCTTTTGTCAATGGGCAAAGCGATGCGGTTTTAATTGAAAGACAAAATTCTTTGTCAGCCTTTTTAATGAGGTGACACCGTATGAGTGGATTACTATCCACGTAGGCGTAAGTGAGGTATACACGTGTAAGTTATAAAATCAGAGTGTTTATTTGTTCAAATTTTGTATAGTTAAAGGATCTACTTGTACACTATCAAAGTTTAAGGTCAATGTTATAATTTGCTGTGAAGTTTAAGATTATATTTATGTAGTACTTGTGTACTATTAAAGTTTAAGATCAATGTTATAATTTGCAGTCAAGTTTAAGGTCATATTTATGTATTATGCCACACACACACACATATATGTATATATATATGTGTGTGTGTGTGTGTGTTGAATTTTTGATAATGAAGAGTATAAACCAACCTCAATGCACCATGGTCCTAATTTAAGATTATTGACATGGCCTGGGCAACACTCTGAAGTTCCTTAAAAAAAACTAAGACTCCTTCCTCTTCAATTGGTCTCCGTCTTCAAAATCAAAATCAAAACAAAGGACCTTATTGATAAATGAATCCACACTCCTCAAGTATATCCCATGGAACCACCCAAAATGTTGCAAAGTTTGAATATTCGGGGCTAACAATATTTCAACACATACATCACATTCATCATTTTTTGAGTTTTCTATGGTCAAATTTCTCAACTTCACGTTGTTAATTTTGAGGTGATGAAATCTCCAAAATGACAAAAATCCTATCACTCCAAGATAAGACAACCAGATAGTACCTTTTTTATTGAGTTAGTAATTCAAATGGTCATTCAACTTATGATTTTTTTCTCAGAAAATCACTTAATTTTGATTCTTACTTCAAAAGTCACTCAGCTATGAGTTCTTTCTCAGAAAGTCACTCAACTTTAAATTTTACTTCAAAATTCACCCAACTATGCATTTTTTTCTCAGAAAGTCACTCAAGTTATTTAATTAATTTTTTTCATTAAAATTTGTTATCATGTACTTTTTATTTAAAACAAATATTTTAAGAAATAAAAAAGTTTTTCATTTAAGCAATCAATTTAGTGCTTCGGTCATATCCAAAATTTATTTAAATGGTGTAGTTGAATATCTTTTTTATTTCTTAGAATTTTGATTTTACTACTATTTTCTTGTCTAACGATTACTATATACTATAAAGTGTATATAGTCATACAGATCATCAATTAATATCCTAAAACTACACTCATTTTGATTGTATAATTTTTGCGTGTAATTTTACTTCGTTGCAGTGTATATATTATAATGTACAAATGTTTACTAACATTTGATAATGTTTTATATCATATCATTTTAGTTCAAAATCTATAACGATCCCTTCTATCAACTTATTAGAAATAGAATTCATTGTATTTATTTGATGCATATGTATATTATACAAGTGGTAATATTGACCCCACCTCAGTTATAACATGACATATTCTAATTGAACAATTAATATTAAATTAAAATAATTAATTTTATTCTCAAAACCCAACCCGCCCGAGCCAAATAACCCGACCCAACTAAGACCCACTCCAATTCCTTTTAACAAAAAAAAATCTCCATTCATCAATCCTAAATCTCACTGCATTCCTCCACCGTGAACCACCACCATAATGGCAAAAACCACCACTCTCCCCCGCAGAGTACTGAAAAAAATAATTCTTTCATACACATACTTAGCCACATGGATAGGCCTTTTTGCTATAGTAATTGTATACACCAAATATGTTCTTGATAAAAAACTATACAATTGGCCTTTTCCAATTTCCCTTACAATGATTCACATGGCCTTTTGTTCTTCATTAGCTTTCTTCATTGTACGTATCCTTAAACTTGTCAAACTTTTCACCTTGTCCAAAAAAGTCTACTTAACATGTGTGCTTCCTATTGGTGCACTTTACTCACTTTCATTATGACTATCAAATTCTCTTATATTTATCTATTTATTTCATTCATCCAATTGCTTTAAGCATTAATGCCTGTTGCTGTGTATACCATTGGTATATTGTTGAAAAAAGAGTTTCAAGAAATCTACCATGTGTAACATGGTGGCTATTTCAGTTGGTGTTGCTATTGATGCATATGGTGAATCGAAGTTTAATGCATAATACTGTTGTGATGATCTTATAATGGCGTCGAGGGATGATGGAGTTGAATGCAGTGAGATTTAGGATTGATGAAAGGAGATTTTTTTTTGTTAAAAAGAATTGGAGCAGGTCTTAGTTGGGTCGGGTTATTTGGCTGGGGTGGGTTGAGTTTTGAGGATAAAATTAATTAATTAAATTCACTATTAATTGTTCAATAGAAATATGCCATGTCATAAATGAGGTGGGGCCAATAAGTAGTTGTTAAATGGAAGGACAAAATTGACCCAATAGGTGGACGAGAAGGACATTTTAGGCCCAATAGGCAGATGAAAGACATTTTTGCATCATTTTAGATAGCTAAACGACCCTTTTCCGAATAGAAATTAAGAGGTCCCCAATACACACACATATATATAGGCATAATACATAAATATGACCCTAAATTTGACACCAAATTGTAACATTGACATTAAACTTTGACAGTCTACAAGTAGGTCCTTTAACTATACAAAACCTGAACAAATAAATATTTCAATCCTATGTGGCAAAATGCGTGTGTACACGTAACTTAAAATTTGAGCCTCCCAACGGTAAAAAAATGGTTAAGTGACTATTATGCCCTTAATAATTCCTTTTTATATATTTAAATGGCTTTTCCATTATTTTTTTTTATTATTTTCAGCTCATTGATGAAATGACATCTAATTTCTTTTGTCATTGCGAAAAAAGAGCAATATTGAAGATTTTTTAATTAGGTGGGTCAGACTCATAAAGAAAAATCGTGGGGGTATCTATATATATTATAAAGCAGGGGATGAAGCACCATAATTAACAATGTGGCAAGCTATTGAGAAGTTACGTGACAATTTTTAGGACAATGTTAATAATAATGTAATAAAATGTTTGATCTATTTGGCTATTAAAATGGATTATCATTTATTTTTAACAAAAAATCATTAGCCTAAAAATAGAAATTCATGGTTGAAGAATTCTAAAATAGACTTCTACTCTTTCATAAACGTATCTCTTTTAAACTTTAAGTTATATAATATATCTAAATATAATTTATTTAAATATTAAATTAATATGAAACTATACTAATAATAAAAAAAAATTATAGTTTTAATAAAACGTGTAAAACAAATTGGGCCATTATAGTTTTAATAAAATGTATCTCTTTAAAATTTAAATGCTATAAAATATATTTAAATATAATTTATTTACATATTAATGAAAGATGAAAATTTTATTAAAATATTTTTATTAATAATAGTAATAATAATTATTATTATTATTACTATTATTAGTCGTCGTAGTAGTAGTAGTATATTGATAGAAGCAGTAGTAGTACGTTGTAGAATAATAATAATAATAATAATAATAATAATAGACTTTACTATTTTAAAAATTTTAAATTTACCTTTTAAAATTTAAATATTAAAAATATTTTAAAATCGAAAGACAATGGGCAAAGCGATGCGGTTTTAATTGAAAGACAAAATTCTTTGTCAGCCTTTCTAATTAGGTGACACCGTATGAGTGGATTACTAATCCACGTAGGCGTAAGTGAGGTATACGCGTGTAAGTTATAAAATCGGAGTGTTTATTTGTTCAAATTTTGTATAGTTAAAAGACCTACTTGTACACTGTCAAAGTTTAAGGTCAATGTTATAATTTGCTGTGAAGTTTAGGGTCATATTTATGTATTACTTGTCCACTATTAAAGTTTAAGATTAATGTTATAATTTGCAGTCAAGTTTAGGGTCATATTTAAGTATTATGCCACACACACATACATATATATATATATATATATATATATATATATATATATATATATATATATATATATATATATATATATATATATATATATATATATATATATACACACACACACGTATGTGTTGAATTTTTGATAATGAAGAGTATAAACCAACCTCAATGCACCATGGTCCTAATTTAAGATTCTTGACATGGCCTGGGCAACACTCTGAAGTTCCTTAAAAAAAACTAAGACTCCTTCCTCTTCAATTGGTCTCCATCTTCAAAATCAAAATCAAAACAAAGGACCTTATTGATAAATGAATCCACACTCCTCAAGTATATCCCATGGCATGACCCAAAATGTTGCAAAGTTTGAATATTCGGGGCTAAACAATATTTCAACACATTCATCACATTCATCATTTTTTGAGTTTTCTATGGTCAAATTTCTCAACTTCACGTTGTTAATTTTGAGGCTATGAAATCTCCAAAATGACAAAAATCCTATCACTCCAAGATAAGACAACCAGATAGTACCTTTTTTATTGAGTTAATAATTCAAATGGTTATTCAACTTATGATTTTTTTCTCAGAAAATCACTTAATTTTGATTCTTACTTCAAAAGTCACTCAGCTATGAGTTCTTTATCAGAAAGTCACTCAACTTTAAATTTTACTTCAAAATTCACCCAACTATGAGTTTTTTTCTCAGAAAGTCACTCAAGTTATTTAATTAATTTTTTTCATTAAAATTTGTTATCATGTACTTTTTATTTAAAACAAATATTTTAAGAAATAAAAAAAAATTTCATTTAAGCAATCAATTTAGTGCTTCGGCCATATCCAAAATTTATTTAAATGGTGTAGTTGAATATCTTTTTTATTTCTTAGAATTTTGATTTTACTACTATTTTCTTGTCTAACGATTACTCTATACTATAAAGTGTATATAGTCATACAGATCATCAATTAATATCCTAAAGCCACACTCATTTTGATTGTATAATTTTTGCGTGTAATTTTAAAAAATATCAGATTCTTCAACTTTAAAACAGGAGGAAGTCGAAATTAAATGATACCGAAACAGACATCAGCTAGACTATATCCACCACTCTATGAGCTTGCCTTTACAAGCATTATCTTAATCGGGAGTAGAATATGATAAACAAGGGGAGTGAGGAATATTTCAAAAGAGATGATGCAAATGCTAACAGCCCTTCCACCGAAGAGTTAGTCAAAGCCTTCAGCATTAATCGTTATCCTGTAAGAATGTAGTGCGAGGGTGCCACATGTTTAATGGGTGATTTCTCGTTAAGTCATCCATGGGAAAATCTTTTCGACACCCTTCAGAAAAATAACTTCGAGACAAAAATTAGATGCTTATTTCATGGACAGTTGCTTTTGAAAAATATATTGATTTGCCTGAGGACAACAATGCTCGTTTTCAAATGAAAGTGATATATGAACTTCTCAAGCGTAGGTTTATGTATGAAAACAAAGATAAAATGGATGATGTATGGATAAATTACTATGGCATGCCTGTTTGTTTTGGTTGGAAGGAGGTTTTCCATAGTTACTGGACTAAAATGTTATCCTCCTTCTCAAGTTATACCTATTCTAACCCAAAAAAGCACCCCGCACACCCAAAAAAGGCAAAGGCAAGTCGTGTGATTGTGATGACCTGGTGTCTATTGTTGGTCCAAGCTTCAAAAACAAAAATTTGATAGAAGCATTGAAAGGTAAAGGACTTTCAAAGAAGCACAAACAGTCATTGTTCTTGTTTGGTTTGTACATAATATTCTTTGGGGAGAGACGTTAACAACAACACAAGCCTCAGTTTAATAAAGCTCTACAAGGATCTTGAGGCATTTAACAACTATCTTTGGGGGTATGAAAGCTTTAAAATGATTGTCAAATATTTTTTGACTCCGTTAGCGCCAAAGACAGTCAACTTATATGGCTTCCCATGGGCTTTCATGGTAAAATGTTTCTTTATTATATTATGATATCATTCATTTTTTTTTACTCAATAATGGTTTTGATTTATTGGCATTATTTTATAGGCTTGGGCGTTTGAAACCATTCCTTATTTGAGACAACAAGTGAACTACCATGAAAGAGTTTTCTGTCTAAGAATCTTGAGATGGTTATCGGCCAAAATTGATTAGAATATAAAATTTCTTGATCTCGTCAACCCCTCAAAGGATGCAGTAAGTATAATTATAATTAATTTTTTCTTTTAATTAATATTTTTTTTAATGATCTAATCATCGTTCTAATATATGTAATGATTTTGTTAGATTGTGCATCCGTTGCTAGTTCCGGCCAATCGAGAGTTGAAGATGCCATTTTTTCTTACTTTATGATCTTTGCAAACTTTATCGGACCCTAAGATCATCGACAGAATAAAAATAGAATTATTTGAAGCAATAACCATTACAAGAAAAAGAATTTTAGAGGGTGGGCTTGTTGTTATTGATGGTCTTAGTGGTGATGAGTTGTTGTTGGTGGTAGTAGTGTTGCTATTGGAGCTAATGATGCTCTTTTACAGTATTTAAAGCAAACCATTATGAGTATGATCATACTGGTTATACGGATTTTGCCTCCCAGCGAATGTTTTGCATGCAAATGTCAAGATTGTAGGGCGAAACATGATACAGTAATTAATGCTATAAATGCATTAACTGCTTCTGTAAAGAAATTGACATCTAAGAGGGGTCTCGTTCCATCAAAAAGGATTTTATTTTCATTTGCTCCATTATAGATTAGGGTTAAGAAGAGATGGAGAGTGATTTCCAGGGCATTATCAAGCATCCAAAAAAGTAAAATTGCAACTCCTCTATCTGTGTGTTGCACTGAGCAACGTACAATGTACAAAGGAGAGAAGAACGAGTTGAAGAAGGTTAATATATATGTCTTCCAACTGATAAAATAAACATATATATCTGTTTCAATAGATAACACATCTTCTGAAAATTATCAAACAAATATATACATCTGTTGCAACAGTTGACTAACTTGTTGCACCACATAAAGTATCTGTTGTGACATATTTCTCGTCTGTTTTATCAAATCAAATAGCTCTTCGTATCGCTTTTATTTGTACCAATAGACGACCTATCTGCTGCAACAGATGATTCACATGTTACAACGGATGGTTCATCCGTTGGAAATTATCATATAGGGTTTTTCTCATGTAGAAATTTATCCCAACAGTTGATTCATTGTTGCAATAGACCTGTTTGATTTGCTAGAAGAGATGGGTTATCCTTTTCCATTTTGTTGTATATCTGTGATTAACATTGACCAATTTTGGCTTTCCAGGTGGATGTAGAAGAATCTACGGCTGAACAACATTGACAATATACTACTCTTTCTATGGAAATACAGAGAACAAAAAGCGTAAAAAACCGTACGTAAGCGACAATAAATATCCACGACGAGCAAAACCAAATTTCATAGCACCGGAATGAAGAACAACTTGTCCATACTGAGTAGATCTTTATAGCTTGAGCCTTTCAAAGTAATCCTAGTCATCATACTTAAATTATTGTTGATGTATTTATTGAGATCTGTACCTATAACAATTTTTTTATATTTCATTTATTCGTTAACTTATTTCAGCTAATTTCTGAAGGCTTCAATTTATTTTATTTTGTCTATGAAATTTTATTTATTCCTTAGATTTGAACTTATTAATTGAAAAGGAATACTAGATTCAAATATTACAATAGATAATATATCTGTTGCAACAGACGATACATCTATTGAAAAAATCAAACAGATTTAGACATATGTTGCGATAGGTAGGTAATCTGTTAGAATTTATCAAACGGGTCTTTCCATTGTTGCAACAGATGGACTTAAATAGAAACATCGAGATAATACAATAAATGACCAACCTATTGCAACAGATAAACTATATGTCAGAACAGGTAGAATAACTGTTACAATGGATGAAGAATTTATTGTATTAAAAAAATCAACTTTGTTGGACATAAAAAATTGTCACTATGTGTAAAAAGGTTTAAAGTGAATTGAAATAAAAAAGGTGGAACCCATCGATGGTGTTTAGTTCAAACATCTAAAATAAAATAGGCATCAAGTAGAAAATATTCATTTTAAACACGTAAAATAAAATAGGCATCAAATGTGTCATTCTGGCACATTTTGTTGACTTGCCATCACTTGGCCCCCAACATTCATCCCCCCCCCCTAAATTTCCAAATTTTCTTCTTCATCGTCATCTTCTTTTATCTATCCAAATTATTTCTTTCATTTTTTCCAATTGTGTTTGACAATGTCGAGTGCATCTTTCACTATTTTTTATGATAAAGATTTTTGATATTGTAAGTGCGATCATGAAGCTCTGTTAAAGACTTCTTGGACTCAACAAAATTCGGATCATAGGTTTTTTACTTGTAAGATTTCAAAGGAAATATTTTTTTTATTTAATTAGTTGATTAATTATTGATTTTTAATTATTTTGTAATTGTGTTTTCTTTTTTATAGAAATTGGGTGGATGCGATTACTTTAATTGGTATGAAGAACGACATTCTTCACAAGCAAATTGTGTAATCTGGGGTTTGTTGAACAAAGTCAAGGTTTCTGAATAGAAATAAAATCGAGCAAGAAGATACTACATTTTTGATGTTATTGCTACTGGTTTGGTGTTGTTGGGCACATGAATATTCAAGCCTAATTGCTAAAATTTTTATGGTGGTGTATGTATTTACTACTAGTTTGGTGTTGTTGAGCACATGAATATTCAAGTGTAACTGTTGGAAAATATCCAAAAGATTTAGGTATATGTTGTAAAATTTAGGTCATCTGTTGAAAATTATCAAATAGGTCTTCCCACTGTTGCAACAAATTAGACTTAGATTATTAGATTATTCATAAAAATAACATTGGAGTAATGCAACAGATGACTAACCTATTGCAACAGATAAACTATCTACCAGAACAGATTAAATATATTTTACAACAGATTGACAATCTATTGCATTATAAAAAACTCAACTTTTATCAGAAAAAAATTATTGCCACTACATCTACATGTACATGTAATAAAGTAAAGAGTGACTTGAAATTAAAATTGCTATTTCACTGGGCTTCTATATACACAGGCTTCAAGCGTTCAATTAGTACCCCATAAGCCCAGACCTCTTATAGGTTTACCACAGTATTGTCGCACAGAAAATTCATTGGCTCGGCCATTTCTGTGTCGGTCAGCAAATATTCGATGTGTGCAAGAGCGTGTAAGCCACTCGCCTTTAGCGGCATCATCTTTTGGAAGGATCATTTCCTTATTTCGACCTTCAAAATCCCATAATTTCTTCATCAACACTTTCTTTGGCAAATGATTCATCAGCTTACTCTCCCTTAACAAGATAGGCAACAGTACCATCAGTGGCTCCACGAGGAGAAAAAGATTAAAATCGTCGATAAGAGGTATGTTGGAGTCATAAATATTGATCTTTCCCTCCCTGAGTAATATCTTAACAGCCCGATAATGTATGTCATTCACGCTAATGACTGCAAGAATCCTTTTTGCCTCGGTTCAGCTCTTGCCGTGTGAATTTTGCCTCTCCCCTCTAACATATTTTATCTTTTCTTCTTCATCCAAGACCAACGTAGGAACTAGGAAATCAAGTCCTACGCCAAGGGCTAACACCTCCCCATTGAGTTGATCGTACCTATCCTTGAGCTTCTTGCAGAAGTCGAGGTCCACTATCCTATCGGTAGTGTCATAAGATTCCCCATATATTAATTACCTTTTCCTCACGAGGCAGATAATTATGTCAACATGCTGTGATATAAGAAGTCAATTTTTAAATAGGTTAGTAATTGTAAAAATGTTACGGATGGTCCATCTATTGCATAGAGTTCTTTGAATTATTAATCCAATGCAACTTATGCAACAGATGGATAATAAGTTGCAACAGAACCACTACTAGTTTCACTAGAATACCTAGCTGTTGCAACAGATGTGAAAGCTATTGCAACAGATGCGTAGCTTCTTATTCATGGGGTAGATTAAAAGGGCTAGGTTAGGAAAAGTAAACTTGCCTTGTCCTCGTACAGCATACGCATATCAGTCATAGTCTAGAAGTCTTGAGGAGAAAAAGGAGGCCTGGGTTAATCTGGTGCGCCTGGCTTGACATTCTTGGCCTGTCCCAGATCCCTCTTCTCTTTGGCGCCAATTTTCGCGTATATGTCCACCTTCTTGACTGCCCCCTTGAACTTTACAGCTTTTGGAGAGGGAGGAATTATAATTTCTTTTGATTTTCGACCGGAGAGTACGTCTCTAATTGCTCTTTTCTTTCTCCTAACCAACACTGTAGGAGTGTGTGGTTCCCTCACCTACTTGGATGGTATGACACACCTCTTGGATTTGAATTTCTCGATAGCTTTAGATATAGCATCTACTTTTTCAAAGAGTTTATCCTGTTTGTCCTTGCACTCTTCGCATTCGTAACGAGAACACGAGGGTGAAAAGGGGTGAGATGGACCTGTGTAAGGGTGAAAAAAAGTGTTTTCAAACATATTTATTCTTTTTTATGCATTAAAATTCTCATCATCACGAGTGGTAGCAGCATCAGCATGCCTACCACCAACACCAACAACTTCACTAGAAGAAGCACCCAGATCTGCCTTAGTAGGTTAGTCATGAAGAGCCTCAACATTAGGCTGACCTTGCCTAATTGCACTTCTTATGGCTGTTTCTCCAGCCAATTCCTTCTTTATTATTTTTATATCTTCTTCAGTCATTTGATTCATCTATTTCACTATCTATTTCATTATTTGTTTCATTTTCTGAAATTTCATATATACTATCCTCACTTTCTAATTCATAATCTATACAATCTATCTGCATATATTCTGTATTATCTATTTTTATTTCTGATATTTGTTTATTTTTTGGATTTTTAGGTAATTTACAATCTCTAGCTAAATGTCCTAATTTTTCACAATTATAACAAGTACATTCTTTTATAGATTTCTTTTTTCTATATGTTCTTTTGTATTTATAATTTTTTACATAATATCTTTTTCTTGGTTTCTTGTATTTATATTTTGATTTTTTATATTTCTTATATTTCTTATGTCTTTTTTTTTCTTATAATATCTTTCTTCACATCCAAATTGGGGTGCTATTTTATTTTTGCAACATGCTAAATTTCTTATCAATGTTTTTTCCATTTTTAATTCTTCTCTATATTTTTTCACATAAGTTTCTATACCATTGTTGTAAAAATTTTATTCTTGCTCCTAAAGTATCTACTATTTTTGCTTCTTCCCAACTCTTTATTATCTTTGAACTAAATGGTTCGAGTAATTTATTAAAATACAATTTTCTTATTTCGTTACTCTTCTATATTATATGCTCCTTTATAATAATATTCTTTAAATGTGCAAGTATATTCATCTATATAACACATATTACATATTGCTAATTTTAACATTAAATTCCTATTTGTATCTTTTTCTTCATCTTGTTCTTTTTCTATTGTTGTCATACTACCAAATTCATCTTTAATAGTTGTTTCATATTTTTTTAATAATTCTATAGGTGTTAGTTTAGTTGTTGATGATGATGTTCCTTCTATAGGTTTATTAGTTCTTAATACCTTTTTGTTATTTTCAGTTAAATTTGAAAACCATATTTCACTGTTCCTATTAGTGTTCTTTCTATATATTCTGATGCATCTGTTATGTTTATATTATTGTCTAATAATTGTTTTGTCATATATCTTATCCATAATTGTATTGTTTTTTCTGTATCTATTACACAGTCTAAGTCTAAAAAGTTATAATTTTTATTAACTATTTGTTTTGGTGTCCATTTGTCATATTCATTATATCTTTTAAACTTATTCTTATAATATGTACGTTTTCTTATTTTTGATGTTCTAGGTATTATATTTTCATCTTCTTTTTTATCAAGAGTATTTATTTCTGTGTTGATATTTTCTAAGTTTTCTTCATTAATTACTTCTTGTTTTTCGTTGATTTCTAAATTTTTTGTATTTGTTAATATTTCTGTATATATTTCACTATCTTCTGAATCATAATTATCTGTCTCTTCAACATCTATATTATTTATTTCTAATTTTTCTTTAAATTGATTTATCTCGTTTAATAATTTTTGTTCTTTATCTTTATCTTTTTCTTCCTTTTCTTTTTGTCTTTGTTCATACAAATCTTTTAACATTTGTAGTTCTTTTTCTAATTCAGCAATCCTACTATTTTTAGTTTCTTCTATTTTTCGTATTTCTTCTGTAGTTTATTGTTTTATTGTTTCTATTTCTTTTGTCCTATCTATTTCTTCATTTTTTCTTTCTATTCTTAGCATTGCTGTCAATTTATCTTCTAATTTTAATCCTTCTTTTTCTAACATTAGATATAAATGTTCACCTATTTTTTTATATCTTCTTCCTAGATTAGAAAATACTATTTTTATTTTTAATCCTTCGTGATTTTCATATATTTTTTCATCTATTATAAATTCTTCTTTGTTCATTTTATTGTGAATAGTTCATGTTGATATATATATATATATATATATATATATATTCTAAACTATCTATTTGTGATTCTAATTTTGTTATTTCATCTTTTTGTGTATTTATTGAGTTTTCACTAACTCCGACAAATATATTATAATGCAGTCTTTCTATTCTTATTTTTAATTCTTTACGTTTTTCAGAAATAATTTGTTTTAATTCTTTATATTTTTGTACTTTATTCATTTAAACCATATTTATCATATCTTGGTGGATATCTAAATCTAATTTTATCATAATTAGGTGGTATGTGTCTCATTTTTCTAGATTTTAAATGGATTATTAATTTTGCTTCAATACTAGATATTAAGGTAATTAGGTATGCTAATCTTTGTGTGTTTTCTTTTGTTTTATTTAGACTTATATTTTCTGAATAATTACTAATTAAAGATTCTTTAATTTTTCTAAAAGCTTCTTTGTTTTTAAATGGTCTTCTCATAATTAATTCAATCCAATTCCAACATATATACTACTGCTGTATATTTTTTAAATAGCTGGGCTCTGATACCATTTGTAGGGGGTATGGATCTATGCGGATAACTAACTTATGTAATAGATCTATTATAACCAAGATCTTTCTTTAAACACTACACACCAATGCAAACTCGCAAAATAGATAAAAACAGCTACAGAACAAGGAATCAAAACCTTTTTTGTTCTAATCGTAGATAATCAAAACAAATCGAGCCTGAGAAAAAAGAGAACTCACAGTGAATACATGTTAAATCTCATTGGAACAACATAGAAGCTATCTCTGTAAATCATTTCTCACATTAAGTCTGGATAAGCTCACAGTGAATATGTTCATCAACAGAAGATGAAACTTCTGGATTTCACAGCGTACCATTTGTTTACTTTCCCATTTCATAAAAGTACAACTACCATTTCTTTACTTTCCTATTTCATATAAATGATTTTGTTGTGTTTATTTATTTGGGCCGAGACGAATTTGGGTCGTATTATATAACGGGTTTGGGCCATATTATGTGTATGAAATATTTGAAATTTAGTGTAAATTTCACTCTCGATTTATCTATTTATATGAGGTGTTTTAAATGCGTACAAATTTTAAAAGTTAATTTTTATGATTTATATTTAAAATCAATTTATAGAATTTTTATTATTATCAATCATCTCATTATAAGTGAAATAGAATTTTAATTTATTATTACTAATTACATAAATGACTAAATTCCTCTTTGATTAACTATATTATTTTATCTTAAAAATTTTACTTCTTTTTTGTGTCAACTTGTGCACATCCAAAATTTAAGGTTATTTGTGAGCTGAAACCAAGTCAAAGAACATGTTTATATATTATGTCAAATAAAAACTTATCAATATGTATCATTTGAACAAACTTATTAACAATATGCTCAAAATATTCAAATAACAAAACATACACAATATAAAACCTATAATATATTTTTTTATACGTTTACTTAAAAAATTAATAAAATAATATGCAGTATCATAATTGAGAGGATATGTTTGAGTAAAGAGAGAATTTCATGAGAATAAAAAGAAGCTTATGGAGTTCAGACAAAAACAAATACTAATATTTGTTTATTTTTGTAATTCATTTTTTTGTATTTTTAAAATTATTGGGCCTTTATGGGTTTGGGCCATAATTTACCATTTTCCTCTTCAATATGCAAATTTATTATAGGAAAAAATACATAAAGTAGCATACTTAAGTATTAAGTTACAAAAAATAACAACACTTTTATCAAATTACATTTTGTAGCATTTGTATTTGTATGTATTTGTATGTATTTGTATTTTTGTAGCAACATTTTGTTATGTTTTGTTACTATATTATGCCATACACTGATCTTGTTTACTATATTATGTTTTGTTATAGACTATTTTGTTATGAGCCGGGTTTATAGAAAAAAAAAACTCTCTACCTTATCTGAAATGTGTACACTTGACCCTCTTCCTAGACCCCACTTTGTGGGAATATACAAAGTATGCCGTTGTTGTAAAAACAACACAAAAGTTAAGTCAGAATAATTGCAATAATCGTTGATTGTCTTTTGCAGCCATGGTTAAAGCAACTACAGAAATAGAAGGCGTCACAATGCGTGAATGTTCAAAACTTAGGCGTCGCAATTAGTTGTCGAGGGCCCATCAACTGGGCGTGGTCATAAAATTACTTCTTTACGGCCTTACCCAATAAGAACCTTGTCCGCGAGAGCCGAGATTCATAGATTTTTCCTGCAGACCATCATTGTGTAACTGCTCCAGGGCGACTTGTTGGACTGGTGTACATTTGAGCTGGCTACATCAGGCAGCACCAACTTGTAGGCAATGGAACCAACTTGAATTGAGCTCATTTGGAGTTCTTGATTGGTGTTTAGTGTTATTGGAGCTTGAAGCTGACCATAATTTGCAGATATCGGAGATCAACCTTGAAGATGCAAGTACCCTGCAAAATTATGTGAGATTCTTCACCGATGGCTATCTCTAATCATGTACCGTAATTGGCTACTTCACCTCAACTAGCTTTGATGGCATGGCAGTGGGCACTCTTTCCTAATCTCACTGCCCTTAGCTCTGTGCAGGCTGGGATTACGCTGACTAAAGTAACATTATTTGGCTGTGAATACTCATTCTGCATATCTCGAAACAGAGAGAGCGCCTCTTGACGAAAACCTGATTGCGAGAAAGCAGCTATTGCGGCAGACCAAGCAACAAAATCTCTTCCCTTAATTCCTCAAAATAGATCTCTATCTTCGTCTACCACTCCACACTTCGCGTACATTGTCATCAAAGACGTAGCAATTATAACGTCAGAATCAAAGCAAATTCAACAACGTAACCGAACTAGGACTAATTACACAAACAATTTGCATCTTCTTGAAAAGTTTAACAGCCTTAACTGCCTCTCCACACTATGCAACCCCAGAAATCAGTGCATTCCAAACAACAACATCCCTTTCAGGCATTTTATCAAACACCTTCCAAGCACTAACCAAATCACCCATTTTACTATACATATCAGTAAGTCCAGTCCCAATAAAGACATCATTTTCAAGATTCCTCTTCGCTACCTCTTCATGAATCTTTACACCCTTTTCAAAACTAGATAACCCTATACAAGCTTTCAGCACGAATGTAAACGTATACTTATCCGGCTCAATCCGCTCATTTTCCGCCATTAAACTGTACATTTTCAAGGAATCTTGATGTTGATTTGATATTAAATAAGCTCTGATCATTGAGTTCCATAGAATTAGAGGTGGGTTTGGTGTTAAGTCGAAAAGGGTGCGAGAAAAATTGGATCTTTTAAAGGAAGAGTAAAGATCTTTTGAGTTCTTGATTGGTGTTCAGCGTTATTGGAGTTCGAGATAAATGCTTAGATAATCACCGTTAATTGTAGTATCCCTTCAATCTTCTCTAATGCTTGCTTAGTTGCTACTCTGTAACTTCTCTTACAACAATATATCAAGAGTTACTTAGTGTCATTAGTCACTCTTAAGCATAAATTGACACACTGGATCATCCCCAACCTTCCTGGCATACCCCGGTCAATTTTCGGTCCAATGCACGCTCGAATCCCATGTCTAACCCAAAACCATGGATATAACACACTGATTTGGCTCAAAAATGTCTCTTTCCCAACGTTTCCCTCGTTTGTCCACCCAAATGACCACGAAAATTTAAACGAACCACACTGGGGTGATCCTTTACCTCCCTGGCACTCCCCGGTTAATTTTTGACCCACAGCCCACCCGAACCTCGGGTCAACACCCGAAACCGTGAGCTATAGCATATCGATTTGGCTAAAAAATGCCTCATTCGCGCTGTTGTGCTTGTTTGTCCTCCGAAATGGCCACAAAAATTTAAACAAACCACATTGGAACGATCCAAAACCTCCCTATCATGGCCTGGTCAATTTTTAAACCCATACCACGCTCGGGTCCCGGGCCCACTCCTAAAACCGTGGGCTATAGCAACTAATTTGGCCCGAAAATGCCACGTTCGCACCATTTTGCCTGTTTGTCCACCCGAATGACCACAAAAATTTTAAAAGACCACACTGGAATAAACCCCAACCTCCCTGGCATACCCCGATCAATTTTCGGCCCACAGAACGCTCGGATCCCATGTCTACCCCGAAACCATGGGATATAACACACCAATTTGGCTAAAAAATATCTCTTTCCCGCCGTTTCACCCATTTGTCCACCCAAATGGCCACGAAAATTTAAACGGACCACACTGGGGCGATCTTCTACCTCCCTGGCACTCCCCGTTTGCACTGTTTTGCATATTTGACCACCCAAATGGACACAAAAATCAAAACGGACCACACTAGGATGATTCCCAGCCTCTCTGGCACGCCCATGTCAATTTTCAGCCCATATCACTCCCGGACCCCAGGCACACCCCTAAAGTCGTGGGCTATAGCACACCGATTTGACCCGAAAAATACCCGCATGCACCGTTTCGCCCATTTGACCACTCAAATTACCATGAAAACCAAAATGGAATACAATTTCCAGAAGTTTGGCAGCAAAATTTAGTCATGTTCATTAGGCATTGAAAATTCAGTAGGCATTGTGTTATTTTGCAGTGACACATCCAAACTACTTGTTACGCTCAATGGGGTTGTCATAGTGCAACCTCTATTTCAAATGAAAGCAATGTTATCCAAGAACAATATTGGAAGCGCTTAAAGGAAAAACATAAGAGCTTAAGTGAGCAACATTGTGAGTTTGCTTATTTGGATTCCATTAGTAATGATACCGTGATCTTCGAAGATGGTGTCAGTGGTTCAACAATGCCCTTGGCTGAATTGTCACATAAAATAAAAATTATTTCATTAATATTTCATCCAACTTGCTTCTTTACGTGATATTAACTTCGTTTTTTTAGTTGGGTCTTGGGGACATTTCTAGTTGGTGATATGAGATTGTATTACAAGTCGAATCCATCCAATGTAATAAAGAGTTCTCATCTCTCACTTGATAATGTCAATAGTCAAGCTATAAATGAGGGTCTATTGACAAAGTTTACGCTTCCTCCTTCAGAAATGTTGAACTTTCCCAACCTATTTTAACTAATGATACGAAGGCTTGAGCAAATCAGATTAGATATTCAATGTCTCCAAGGATTTGGTTAGACATTCACAGCATGTTGCTCGAATTTTGAATCACAATATGCTATTTCGACCTTTAAATCTTCTTATGTTTCTGGAATGTGGCATACCTTGTGTGAATATATCACACAATTCTTTGTCGAGTCCTCAAAAAGCCTCAAAAGTTAAGAGAGAAAGGTGTTGCTCTGATTCTTAAGGGCTTTGGGAGGTCAACATCCTCGACCTTTCTTCTTTGGAGGTCTTACTTGAAGATTTTTTCAAGAAGTATGTAAATTACGATGCCGCGAAGTTGTCTTCCTCTCAACTAGAGATTCTTATTGAGAGTTGCTTTCTGCTACGCAACAATGCCTCCATACTGCACACATGGAAAAACTCTAGCTGGACAAGCATCTGGGAGATCTTCAAAAAGTCCTTACAAGATTTGAAAAAGAGCTAGAGGCCTGGACTTCTAAGAAGAAAATGACCATAGCACTTATTGAGAACATCAAAAGAAACTGTCCAAAAATCAAGAGAGTATCACCAACATTTAGGGGTGTTCATGGGTCGGTTTGGATCGGTTGGTGGTTAAAACCATAACCAAAACCAATTTAGTCGGTTTTTGAATTTCTAAAACCAAACCAAACCAAACCAAAAGAAAAAAACAACTGTCGGTTTGGTTCGATTTTTTTGGTTATTGACTAGCCTACTCTATTAATATCTACGAGGTGAATTTTCTCTTCTTCCCAAATTACTAAAAAAACAGCAAAAATAGGTAAACGGAGCAAAATCGCAATAGTTAGAAAAATTACCTTACCGAAATTCCAAATATCATACCATACCATGTCCTACCTAACAAGAGTTAGCTTGGTAAACTAAACGTTGTGCATTGCATAACCAAGCATTCATTTTTCTACCTTTTTTCCTCTGATGGTTCCAACTTACCATAAGTTTAATTATGTTGAACTGTATATTTCTTGAATGAAACTACTTGCTTAGATTGAAAATATAACTATCAGACACATTATTCATGGTACTCTACTCTATGTTGTTGAGGCTTTGCGGCATCCATTTCGGATCCTCAAAAGATGAACAGAATGAATTGGAGTATCCAACACGCATGCAGTTAAGCGTCATTTTTTGAGAGTCCAAACACCCCATAGCTCTACTCTATTAATATCTAGGAGGTTGATTTTCTCTTCTTCCCAAATTACTAAATAAAACAGCAAAAATATATTCAGTTGAGAAAAAGTGCTAATGTAAAGCACAAAAGAGACCTAGAAGTCAATATCAAAGCTCAAGAAGTATGCAGATTACTAAAAACTTCAAATGTACTAAGCTCCTCAATCTTGGTTGATTACAGGTTCACACTCCGTCTGCTAAATAGTCTTATGGTACATCACATCTACAGAGAACAAAACTAGCTAGAAGATCTATTAGCGATGCTGGCAACCAGATAGCTTAACAACAACGACACTTCAATGTATATTTTGTGTGCAGATAGAAAGTTTTGTCCACTAGACTGGTTAATGCTAGTGCAACATACTCATCTTTAATGTATAATATTAATTGTAATGTGTCGTCTAATGTACATAATGTATGATTAGAAAAGAATCTATGATAAAATAGGCTATGAAAATATCCAATTTACAGATCGTACCAAACTGACATAACTTCACAGAATATCGTCTATGGTCCTGACCCCATTTTTGTACCATTTATGTGAAATGTTTTTAGCCCGTAAATCATTAATACTGAAATACTTGTAACCCATTTGAAGGTTAGACACCAACATTCCTCCGTTTTTTTAGTTGGTTCTTGGGAACGTATCCAGTGATGTGTTTGGAGATTATATTACAAGCCTAAATCCATCCAATGTGATGAAAAGAGTTCTCACCTCTCGCTACAGATGCGGGTCCATCGACAAAGCTGATGGTCCCTCCTTTAGAAAATGTTGAACTTTCCCAACCTGTGTTAACTACTGAGGTGGAGGCTTTGGTCCTATCTTTGCAGCATGTTGCCTCAAATTTTGAACCACAACTGGCAATTTCGACTTTAAAATCTTTTTCTGTTTCTGGAATATGGCGTACCTTGTGTCAATGTATTACATAATTCTCTACCGAGTCCTTGGAAAGCCTCAGAAGATTACGATGCCGCGAGGTTGTCTATCTCTCAGAAGATAACTAGAGATTCTTATCAAGAATTTCTTTCGGCTGCGCACCAGCACCTTCATATTGTGAGCTAGAGGAAAAATCAAGATGGACAAGTATCTGGGAGAGCTTCAAAAAGTTATTGCAATAGCTGAAAAGGAGCAAGATGCCTGGACTTTTCTGTAGAAAAAGACCATAGTACTTGTTGAAGAGCATCAAAAGAAATTGCCTAAAAATCAAGTGATGTCGGAAACAGAAACAAAAGAACTTAGCTAAGCTAAAGGAGGACGCTGAGACTAGTTGCCACCAACCAAATCCTTAGCTATAAGCTTTTTGTTGCGGAATGGGTATTAGAGTAGTAGAGATTAAAGAAGTCATAGGAAAAAGGAGGGAAAACAGTTACTGTTACATTGTCCAAAAGTTAGTTACTACAGTGATTAGTTAGTCAGGTTAACTGTACTACTGATGTATCATCAGGTACCTCTATTGTAATTTCTTTCAATTAAAGGGAAGTGAGAACTATGTTGCAGTTGTTAGAACTGCATTGTTATTAGGACATAATAAATTTGGTAGAGTAGATGATTCTTGGAAGAAAGAGGCCATATATAGTGTTCTATTGGCTAATGAATGCTTCATCATTACATGCCCATGCTGTATGGGTTGATCTTAAAGAAAGGTTTGACAAGATAGATAGATGGTTGTAACTGTGAGAAATCAAGTCCCCAAAAAACCTCAGTTTTAGCATTTCACTCATATGGCTTTAAAAAACCAAAACCATTGATTTAGGGGAGCGGCCAAGAAGTTTCTCCCAAAAACGCACTCCGGCTGCTGTACCATTCATCGATCCATAGGCCAGCGCACACAAAAAATCGCAAAATATTCTCAACTTTTCATATTTTTCTCATGTCTTAAATAAAACTTTGTTTGCCCCTCCAAAATAACACGACCGTTAAGGGCACTCAAGAAGTTTCACCCAAAACATACTTTGGCTACCGCAACCCCATTGATCCATAGGCGAACACATACACACAAAAAAAATCGCAAAATATCCTTAGTTTTAATTATTTTGCTCAAATGGCTTAAAAAAACCTCCACATGCCCCCAAACCAATATGATCCATTTAATAGATCGTCAGAGGAGGGCCTAAGAGGTTTCTCCCAAAACACACTCTCGTGACCGCAACGCCGCGTCGATCCATAAGCTAACACACATGGAAAATTGTAAAAAATCCTTAGTTTTTAGTATTTCGCGCATATGGCTTAAAAAAAGCCTCCGCCTGCCCACCAAAACCAACATGATATATTTAATAGGTCGTCGGAGGCGCGTCCAAGAAATTTTGGCCAAAACACACTCCGAAGAATTAAATGTTTGGTGTGGGGGGTGGGGGGTGGGGGGTGGGGCAAGCGAAGTTTTTTTTTTTTAAAGCCATTTAAAAAAAATACTAAAAACTGAGTATTTTTGTGATTTTCTGTGCGTGTTACTCTATGTATCACTGGAGAGTGCGATCATAAGAGTGCTTTTTGGCGAAACTTCTTGTGAACTCCCCTAATGCCCTATTAAATGGTTCGTGTTGATTTTAGGGATGGATGAAGGTCTTTCTAAAGCCATATGAGTGAAATGCTTAAAGCTTTGGATTTTTGAGATTTTCCATGTCTGTTAACCTATGGATCAATAGGGGATTTGATCGTTGGAGTGCGTATTGAGCAAAATTTCTTGGGTGCGCAGCTTACAACTTAATAGATCATGTTGGTTTGGCCGGGAGAGGGAGTTGGAGTTTTTTTTAAACATATTTGAGCGAAATACTTAAAAAATTAAAATTTTCCGTGTCTGTTAACCTATGGATCAATAGGGGATTCGATTGTCGGAGTGGGTTTTGAGCAAAAATTCTTGGGCGCTCACCTAACAACTAATTAAATGTGATGATGGGCTTTTTTTAGGGGGGTGGGGGGGTGGGGGGAGGAGAAGGGAGTTTTTTTTTTAGCCATGAGTAAAATGCTAAAAACTAAGGATTTTTGGAAATCTTTTGTTTGTGTTAGCATATGGATTGTGTTGGTTTGGGGGGTTGGCGGAGATTTTTTAAGCCATATGAGCGAAATTTGAAAAAGTAAAGATTTTTTGTGATTTTTCGTATGTGGTAGCCATTAGGGGGTCCTATCGTCGGAGTGCACATTTTGAGCAAAATTTCTTGGGTGCGCCCCTTACAACTTATTAATAGATCGTGTTGTTATGGGGGGGGGGTTGCTGAGGTTTTGTAAGCCATATGAACAAAGTACTAAAAACTGTGGATTTTTTTTGCGATTTTTCATGTGTTAGCCTATGGATTGATGGGGTGTGCAGTTGTTGGAATGCGTTTTAGGAGATACATCTAGGGCACTCCACGGACGACCTATTAAATGGATCGTGTTGGTATAGGGGGTGGGGGAACGGCAAAACGAGGTTTTTTAATCCATATAAGAGATATACGAAACACTGAATATTCTTATGCGATTTATTGTGTATGTTAGCCTATGGATCGATGGGGTTTGCAATCACCGAAGTGAATTTTGGGAAAAACTTCTTTGGCACACTCCTGACGACCTATTACATTGATTATGTTTGTTAGGGGGTAACCCGAGGTTTTTAAATACATATGAATGAAATAGGTAAAATTGAAAATTCTCATTTGTTGGATTGATAATAGATCTGTCCGTATATAGGTCGGATTGATAATCAATTTGTCGAATTGATAATCGATCCGTCCATATATAGGTCGGATTGGTAATTGATTTGTCGGATCGGTAATATATCTGTCTATATAGAGGTCGGATAGATAATAGATCTGTCTAAAAAATAAAAAAAAATTGTAATCTATTTAATTAAAAGAACATTTGAAAAGGCCATTCAACAAAAGATCCCTTCTTTTATTTCAATACCAAAAAAGTCTAGTCCTAACAAAAATGGGAGTGCATTTTCCTATTAAAGAAGTTTTGAGTTTAAAATTATTCATTGTGAAACTTGATGTAGGAAATAACAAAAATAATGTAAGTTTTGGGGGCTAAGAGTTATTAAAAAAAAGTTAGTCTATTTAAAGTGTTTTTTCTCCCATTGGTGCCATGCTACACCATTATTCTGATCTCTCAGCTCTGTCCTCTCTAGGTTAGGTTTTGGTTTGTCAATTCGTTGTGATACTGTCCGAGCAACCGTCACCTCCGCCGCTGCGGCTGCCGCCACCACCTCCACAGCCGAAACCGGCTGAGATGGGAATCGTGACGGATGATTTCTCGAGCGAATCATCCGAATACTCGTATGTTTCGAGTGATTCGGATTCGGATTCGGATTCGGATTCGGAGTTGGAATCGGAGGTGAAGAAGAAAAATCTTAATGATGATGATGAGGAGGAGCGGAAAGGGGATGATGATGAGGAGCGACTCCAAAAAATTGAATCCTTTACCAATGACGCCTGATATGGAAGATTCAGATGATCAATTTGTGTTTGACGATGATGGCTGGAAAAAGTATTCTCAACAGCTACAAGAAAGCGAGGTATCTAATGCTTTTCTCTATGTTTATTCTTCATCAAATAATACTATTCATGTTTACGCTCGTCAATATGGTTTATAGCTCTGAACAGACGACTTAGGGAGATTATTATTATTGGATGTATTGAGTTTAATGAAACTCTGAGAGAAATTTTTTGTTGGTTCTGTATTACGGAACAAACTCCTCACACCACACGGAAATACGTAAATTTTAAAATCGTTTCCCAAATAGGTTCTAATCTCTCAGTAAATATCTTTATCGCATTAGTTTGCTAACTCGATATATAATTTTTTCCATTAAGCAGCTGGCAGGCTTTTTTTATCAATGGCATTTGAAAATATGTTAGATGAAGGATCTCGAGAAAGGGTATTATGAAAAGATAGTGAAGGAACACATTAATGGATGAATATCCTAACTTAACATAAAAGAAGAAGATATTAAAGGACTTCAAGAGAAGAGTTTATAATATGCTTACTCGTGTTTTCTAGCTTTAACTTCTTTTTTTTCCTTTCGGAGGCATCATACGGATGCCAAAAAACAACAACATCCATTAAACAACACGCCAAATGTGAGGTTTACTCGCTCAACTCTGCTCCTTCAATTGTTTTGCGATTTCAACTTTACAATCTTTAGGCCCTGAACTGAAGTGGTGTAATTCCGTAGGAAGAGCTTTTTACTATAGCAAATTTAATAGAAGAAAAGGGGGAATTCGCCAAAAGTTTGAGAAAAAATTGGAGCGTGCCATTCATCGATTTATAGGGAAGATTTATCAACATAGTTACCTAAGTAAATAACACCTCATAGGGAACTGAATATTCTTATAACATTTCACTATTCAATATTAGGTCTCGTCTCTCCATTAGGCAAAATATAGTCTTATCCAATTGACTCTCTATAGTTTTTTATGTCTTAGCTGGATTGAAATGAAACTTGGATGCTGGCAGGCTTTCTTTATCAATGGCATTTGCAACGATGATAGATAAAGGAACTCAGATTGGATCCTTTACCAATGACGCCTGATATGGAAGATTCAGATTCAGATTATCTATTTGTGATTGACGATGATGGCCGGAAGAAGTATTCTCAACAGCTACAAGAAAGTGAGGTATCTAATGCTTTTCTCTATGTTTATTCTTCATCAAATAATAATATTCATGTTTACGCTCGTCAATATGGTTTATAGCTCTGAACAGATCACGACTTAGGGAGATTATTATTGGATGTATTGAGTTTAATGAAAGTCCGTGAGAAATTTTTTGTTGGTTCTGTTTGTTGCTGCTATTGCTGCTGATTGTTTAGCCGAGGATCCTTACGGAACATCTAATCTGATTTACTCCAGCCTTTGCATTATTAGTTAAAATAGGTTGGGAAAGTTCAACATTTCTGAAAGAGGGAGCGTAAACTGTCAATAGATCCTAATTTATAGCTTGACCCTTGACATTATCAAGTGAGAGATGAGAACTCTTCATTACATTGGATGGATTCAACTTGTAATACAATCTCATATCACCAACTAGAAATGTCCCCAAGACCCAACTAAAAAAACGAAGTTAATATCAAGTAAAGAAGCAAGTTGGATGAAATAATTTTTATTTTATGTGACAATTCAGCCAAGGGCATTGTTGAACCAGTGACACCATCTTCGAAGATCACGGTATCAATACTAATGGAATCCAAATAAGCAAACTCACAACGTTGCTCACTTAAGCTCTTAGGCTTTTCCTTTAAGCGCTTCCAATATTGTTCTTGGATAACATTGCTTTCATTTGAACTAGAGGCTGCACTATGCCAACCCCATTGAGCAAAACAAGTGGTTTGGATGTGTCACTGTAAAATTACACAATGCCTACTGACTTTTCGATGCCTAATCAACATGACTAAATTTTGCTGTTAAAAAGAAAATCTTTTTCTTCTTCAAATCATTTCCAAGAGAAGCGCATCAACAGAAGTGTTTTAAACACAGTGCATAATCCTCTGGGTTGACAAAGACAAATAGCAAGCTACATAATTCACACATGCATAAAAAAAAAGACATTTAGAATGACTCTTCTGACGTCAAAATTCTAATAGAAGATTATTGAAGTACGGGAAGTCATAGTCAAAAAACAGCAGTCAGTGTCAAACCCACCTATTCTTTCATCATTTTTCTTCATTTGCAATTGGATACCGTAGATTATACACCAATGAACACTTGATTTTACCATAGCCATGGTACCCCATCCTTCACCCAGCTGTTCTTAACAAGATAATAATCTTGTCCATCTCCGTTCATGCCAAAACCAACGATAAGCATGCTGTGTGCCCTGTCCTTCTCACCTTTGACTAAACTTTCCTCTCTCTTTAATCTATCTATCTGTTGGTCCCATATAAACGGTCTGATTTACACAGCGTTGGTAAACATAAACAGCAAGTAACATTCAATTATTTTGAAAAATTGATAGAATAAATTAATTCAAACCTGCCCAACGTGATTCTTAAGGCTTTTATAAGACTTAATTGAGCATGTGATTGGCTGCCTTTTTATGTGCTCTTCGATTTGGTCTTTAGACAGTCTATGAATATTAATGTCTTCATATCCAGCAATTTTCACCTTTTTCTGCATAAAAAGCAAATAAAATCATTACCGCAGTCTCCTAAATTCTCTTCGAATTTCGACCCCCACAAGAGACACCTCGAAGTGGGGGTTGAAATTCGAAGAGAATTTAGGAGTCAATAGGTTGAGTGCCTCGAAGTAGGGGTTGAAATGCAGAAAAAGGTGAAAATTGCTGGATATAAAGACATTAATATTCATAGACTGTCTAAAGACCAAATCGAAGAACACATAAAAAGGCAGCCAATCACATGCTCAATTAAGTCTTATAAAAGCCTTAAGAATCACGTTGGGCAGATTTGAATTAATTTATTCTATCAATTTTTCAAAAT
>CM061557.1:80604019-80786519 GCA_030864225.1 Capsicum baccatum var. pendulum | reverse complement strand
AGCACAAGGGAGTTTTCTTGGTATTCGCCTTGCTATACATGAAATGTTCTGTACGTTTGGCATTTTGAACAATTTTCAGAAAAGCAATTTAGAAATTGGGAGATGGGCGGGTAAGAATTGTTCAATTCCCCTTTGGAAAGGAGCTAGATTCCACCGGCTGTTACATGAAATTTTCTCTATGATTGATGTGTTTTGAACATTTATCAGGAAAAAAGATTAAGGGATTGAGGGCTGGTTGTTTAGGATCGTTTTAACTTTCTCTTTCAAAAGGTAGAGGAGGTTCTATTGGCTATCATGCCCATAGGAGATCTACCCCTTAAAATTACCAAGTCATTCTTAAGGTAAATGATGTACCTTGGATTTGAATTCTGACACAATCAAGCTTGTGATGTTTAACTTTTCTGAGATTTTGCTTGTTCCTTGTTGTATCTCACCAACTGAGATTTCTATTCTACGTGCAGGATGAGAGACTAAGACATTTTCTGAGAATCTTGCAAACATATTGGACATTCAACTCCATGGACCTTCAAGCATTCAGAAAACTGATCCAAAAACTGAATGTGGCTTTTGTTATGCTCCATATCTTCCAATTGGTAATCCTATATCCGTAAGATAAAACCCATTGATATTCTGTGGATGGCATTGACTTGGTGATGTCAATCTATATGAAGAACTTGGTGATAGAAGTGGAAGTAGCACCGATTGTATATGTGAAAATAGCAGCTGCAGTAGGGCCTTCCACAATGTTTGCCTGAAAAACTATACCAGGCATGCGAATAGCCATTATTGTTGGAACTGCTGTGTCATTTCTTGCCTGCCCGACTGAACTCATAAAATGCAGATTGCACCGCACGAGAAGTACCAGGAAATTCTGTTATGTTTGGAGTATAAGAAACATTAATGCAGTATTTTGTAGGAGGCATGGATACTTCTGGTGCTGTTGTTCAGTGGAGAAGGTTTCGAGAAGGTCCAAGACTTGCTGCTTTTTGTTTTAGATTACTAGCTTCTGGTAAAGATTTGTTTTGTGATATGTATATAATTGTGTATTATAATTTAGTATATATGTAAATACTACTTTATATGGTTACATAAAATTTTAATTCGGATTATTATATTAATGAAAGATTTTGTTGTGATGTGTATATACATATAATTGTATTAATATAATTCTCTCTCTCTATATTCATCGTTACAATAGGGGACAAAAAGTGTTGCAATAGGTAGCAAACAAATGTTGCAATAGGTGTCACAGTCTTGCAATAGATATCAAAAAGTGTTGCAATAGATAGTTAAATGTCGTTGCAAAATATCAGTAAGTGTTGCAATAGATATTCGAAAATTGTTGAAATAGGGTTATTGCAATGCTTTCTTGTCGTTGCAATATAGTCTATTGCAACGGTTCTTAACTGTTGCTATAGACAATATGAAGCGTCCCCATAGGAGTTAAAATAAACCGTTGAAATACTACCTATTGCAACGGTTGTTGAAACCGTCGCAAAAGTCGTTGCGGTAGCTCTATTGCAACGCTTGCCAACCCGTTACGGTAGCTCTATTACAACGGTTTTTATATTTATCGCAACGGTTTTTGAACCGTTGCCATAGGGCTAATTTCTAGTAGAATTTTGTCCTTTCGTTAATAACATAAGTCAACTGAAACAAGCCCTTGGACATATAATTTGAAATGTTATTTTTGAAAAATGATTTAAAAACATATAATTTGAAATGTTATTTTTGAAAAATGATTAAAACATTAACTGTTATAGTACGAAGCAACAATTGAAGTATGCAAAGGCGATATTGGAATGCTAAGGAGATCCTGTTCCATCTGAATATTATCTTGAGCCACATCATTCCTCTTGCACTTGAGCACGAACTTTTCTAGCACGGTTGTATGCTTGAGCTAATATTTTACAGACAATAGTACTGACCTGTTTTTAAATATTGTTCCATCCAAAAAAGTCATCTTAATGGTCTTCAGATATAGAAACAAGGGGTTAAAATTCTGTATGTCAAACCTCCAACTTCGCTCATCCTCATTTGTGTACTTTGACGGCATGTTCTGCAAGAAAGAATCTGCTACAAACTATATGTTCTGATCCACTTCTCCTGTGATGAAAGTAAAAAGCCATAAAGTTGATTGTAGATAATGAGTAGAGGTGATGAGCTTTTAGGTTCAAGGGATATATATATATTATATGAAGTGCTTAACAAATATTACATAGTACATTAACAACAACAAACTGATGTGAATGGTTTTAAGGAATAAAGTTTTACATACAAACAATATCAAATATTGTACATACAAACAACAAATAATAGTTTTAAATATTTTTTTTAGAGATAGTGGTTAAAATATAATAGAACTTTATTAAGAATTTCATACCTAAAGTCTTTGCATTTTTTTACTGAAACTATCACAAACTATTAATCCAAACAGACCTCAAAACTTATGATGTGTGTGTATATATCTCCACCAGGTAGAAGATATAGTATAGTTCATCAAGTACTGAATCTTCTCACCAAGTCAAATCTCCCTCCTTGATTACTAGTAAAAATATTTTAATTAAGTTTTGTAATTTCTTTCCCAGTGTACTATATGACAGATATATGGGTGTATATATCACCTTCTTCAACTAATAATTTTTTTGGTATTAATAACATGAAGCAACAAAAATAAAGATCCGAAGAGAGAACTTATTGACAATCTATAGTTGCAGTCGTCAATTACCAAAGTTCCAAGATCCGATGAACTTTGTAGAAATCTGCAAATTCTAGGGAAAATCAATTCTTCCAAGGTTGTGTTAAGTTGTACAAATGGTAAGAATTTACACACACCCGGTGCATACACCCTTCCAATTCGAGTATGGCCAGGAACTTATAAATTGAATAGCTAAACAAAACTGTGTCAAAACAAAGAAATTCCACTTACTTAATAAATGACATGCAAATTGTTAAAACAATATTCAAAGTTGATATGAAGTTCCAAAAATAGTCTTTCAAATACTTTGAAAAATCATTCAAATAACTTAAAGATTATGGCCAATATGTTATAAATCTAAATCTTACAAAGTACTTTTTTTCTTAGTGTTTTAGAATGCATGTCATTGTAGAAACATTCGGGTGGAAGTTGATTCTTTAGTTATCAAATTATCCTTAATATTGACACTGATAATGTTAATAAACTAATGGGTTTAATAGAAATCGAAAAAGGGCCTAAAATGCTTTTCAACTATCTAAAATGGTGTAAAAATGTTCATTCATCTATTGGGTCTAAAATGCCTTTCTAATCCATCTAATGGGTCAATTTTGCCCTTTCATTTAACAACTACCTATTGACCCCACCTCATTTATGACATGACATATTCCAATTGAACAATTAATATTAAATTAAACTAATTAATTTTATTCTCAAAATCCAACCCGCCCCAGCCAAATAATCCGACCCAACTAAGACCCACTCCAATTCCTTTTAACAAAAAAAAATCTCCATTCATCAATCCTAAATCTCACTGCATTCCTCCACCGTGAACCACCACCATAATGGCAAAAACCACCACCCTCTCCGGCAGAGTACTGAAAAAAATAATTCTTTCATACACATACTTAGCCACATGGATAGGCCTTTTTGCTATAGTAATTGTATACAACAAATATGTTCTTGATAAAAAACTATACAATTGGCCTTTTCCAATTTCCCTTACAATGATTCACGTGGCCTTTTGTTCTTCATTAGCTTTCTTCATCGTACGTATCCTTAAACTTGTCAAATTTTTCACCTTGTCCAAAAAAGTCTACTTAACATGTGTGCTTTCTATTGGTGCACTTTACTCACTTTCATTATGACTATCAAATTCTGCTTATATTTATCTATTTATTTCATTCATCCAATTGCTTTAAGCATTAATGCCTGTTGCTGTGTATACCATTGGTATATTGTTGAAAAAAGATAGTTTCAAGAAATCTACCATGTGTAACATGGTGGCTATTTCAGTTGGTGTTGCTATTGATGCATATGGTGAATCGAAGTTTGATGCATAATACTGTTGTGATGATCTTATAATGGCGTCGAGGGATGATGGAGCTGAATGCAGTGAGATTTAGGATTGATGAATGGAGATTTTTTTTGTTAAAAGGAATTGGAGCAGGTCTTAGTTAGGTCGGGTTATTTGGCTGAGGTGGGTTGAGTTTTGAGGATAAAATTAATTAATTAAATTCACTATTAATTGTTCAATAGAAATATGCCATGTCATAAATGAGGTGGGGCCAATAAGTAGTTGTTAAATGGAAGGACAAAATTGACCCAATAGGTGGACGAGAAGGACATTTTAGGCCCAATAGGTAGATGAAAGACATTTTTGCATCATTTTAGATAGCTAAACGGCCCTTTTCCGAATAGAAATTAAGAGGTCCCCAATACACACACACATATATATAGGCATAATACATAAATATAACCCTAAATTTGACACCAAATTGTAACATTGACCTTAAACTTTGACAGTGTATAAGTAGGTCCTTTAACTATACAAAACCTGAACAAATAAATATTTCAATCCTATGTGGCAAAATGCGTGTGTACACGTAAAACTGAGCGCATCAGGCTTAAAATTTGAGCCTCCCAACAGTAAAAAAAATGGTTAAATGACTATTATGCCCTTACTAATTCCTTTTTATATATTTAAATGGCTTTTCCCTATTATTTTTTTTATTATTTTCAGCTCATTGATGAAATGACATCTAATTTCTTTTGTCATTGCGAAAAAAGAGCAATATTGAAGATGTTTTAATTAGGTGGGTCAGCCTCATACAGAAAAATCGTGGGGGTATCTATATATATTACAAAGCAGGGGATGAAGCACCATAATTAGCAATGTGGCAAGCTATTGAGAAGTTACGTGACAATTTTTAGGACAATATTAATAATAATGTAATAAAAAATTTGATCTATTTGGATATTAAAATGGATTATCATTTATTTTTAACAAAAAATCATTAGCCTAAAAATAAAAATTCATGGTTGAATTCTAAAATAGACTTCTACTCTTTCATAAACGTATCTCTTTTAAAATTTAAGTTATATAATATATATAAATATAATTTATTTAAATATTAAATTAATATGAAACTATACTAATAATAATAAAAAATTATAGTTTTAATAAAACGTGCAAAAAAAATTGGGCCATTATAGTTTTAATAAAATGTATCTCTTTAAAATTTAAATGCTATAAAATATATTTAAATATAATTTATTTACATATTAATGAAAGATGGAAATTTTATTAAAATATTTTTATTAATAATAGTAATAATAATTAATATTATTACTATTATTAGTCGTAGTAGTAGTATATTGATAGAAGCAGTAGTAGTACGTTGTAGTAGAATAATAATAATAATAATAATAATAATAATAATAATTTTAATAATAATAATAATAATAATAATAATAATAATAATAATAATAGTAATAGACTTTACTATTTTAAAATTTTTAAATTTACCTTTTAAAATTTAAATATTAAAAATATTTTAATATTGAAAGACAACATTCTTTTGTCAATGGGCAAAGCGATGCGGTTTTAATTGAAAGACAAAATTCTTTGTCAGCCTTTTTAATGAGGTGACACCGTATGAGTGGATTACTAATCCACGTAGGCGTAAGTGAGGTATACGCGTGTAAGTTATAAAATCGGAGTGTTTATTTGTTCAAATTTTGTATAGTTAAAGGACCTACTTGTTCACTGTCAAAGTTTAAGGTCAATGTTATAATTTGCTGTGAAGTTTAGGGTCATATTTATGTATTAGTTGTGCACTATTAAAGTTTAAGATCAATGTTATAATTTGCAGTCAAGTTTAGGATCATATTTATGTATTATGCCATACACACACACACATATATATATATATATATATATATATATATATATATATACATACATACATATATATATACACACGTGTGTGTGTTGAATTTTTGATAATGAAGAGTATAAACCAACCTCAATGCAACATGGCCCGAATTTAAGATTCTTGACATGGCCTGGGCAACACTTTGAAGTTCCTTAAAAAAAACTAAGACTCCTTCCTCTTCAATTGGTCTCCGTCTTCAAAATCAAAATCAAAACAAAGGACCTTATTGATAAATGAATCCACACTCCTCAAGTATATCCCATGGCACGACCCAAAATGTTGCAAAGTTTGAATATTCGGGGCTAACAATATTTCAACACATACATCACATTCATCATTTTTTGAGTTTTCTATGGTCAAATTTCTCAACTTCACGTTGTTAATTTTGAGGCGATGAAATCTCCAAAATGACAAAAATCCTATCACTCCAAGATAAGACAATCAGATAGTACTTAATTTGATTCTTACTTCAAAAGTCACTCAGCTATGAGTTCTTTCTCAGAAAGTCACTCAACTTTAAATTTTACTTCAAAATTCACCCAACTATGAGTTTTTTTCTCAGAAAGTCACTCAAGTTATTTAATTAATTTTTTTCATTAAAATTTGTTATCATGTAATTTTTATTTAAAACAAATATTTTAAGAAATAAAAAAGTTTTTCATTTAAGCAATCAATTTAGTGCTTCGGTCATATCCAAAATTTATTTACATGGTGTAGTTGAATATCTTTTTTATTTCTTAGAATTTTGATTTTACTACTATTTCCTTGTCTAACGATTACTCTATACTATAAAGTGTATATAGTCATACAGATCATCAATTAATATCCTAAAACCACACTCATTTTGATTGTATAATTTTTGCGTGTAATTTTACTTCATTGCAGTGTATATATTATAATGTACAAATGTTTACTAACATTTGATAATGTTTTATATCATATCATTTTAGTTCAAAATCTATAACGATCCCTTCTATCAACTTATTAGAAATAGAATTCATTGTATTTATCTGATGCATATGTATAATATACAAGTGGTAATATAAAAAATTGCATTATGATTGAAAATCAATTTCTTAAATAAGTATCATGTTGAAAGTTATTTAAATCTAATCAACTAAATGAATATTATTCAAAAAATCTTAAAAATTAATATTAACATTATAAGTGAATTGATATAAACTATTTAGGATATTTTAAAATTTCAGAGGGTTAAATATAAAGTAAACATGAGAATATGTAATAAATATGGTTCAAATATTTTTTTAATTTTTTTTTAAAATTTTGGTTTTAAATAAAATTTTAAGTTAGTAAATTTTAATTAAAATAAATAATTAAATAGGTTGAGTGACTTTATAAGTAAAATATTCATACTTAAGTGATTTTTAAGTGATTTTTGAAGTGAAAGTCAAAGTTGAGTGACTTTTTAAAAGAACAATCATAAGTTGACTGACTTTCAGAAAAAAAAAAAAAGTTATAAATTCAGTGACCAAGTTATTAACTCCTTTTTTATAACACCCTCCATCAAATTCCTTTACCTCAATGAAAGAGAAATAAGACTTCTCTAGTTTACATTAATGGAAGTGTTCAATGAGCAGTACTGTTAAACCATATTCCTCGAGGAAGTACTCTTATATGCAAATTGAGGAAATTTATTTGTATCTCCAGATAAAATATCCAAATCAAAAAATATCCAAATCAAATTCTTCAACATTAAAACAGGAGAAGTCGAAATTAAATGATATCGAAACAGACATCCAAACAAATATCCATCGTATAGATAATACACTAGTTCTCACAACTTGTTTTCCATCAGGTAACATAGAGAGGATGTGGAGTAGGATTGACTCTGGCAAATCATTACGTCGATCTCCTCCCACCATAATTTTTCTATGCATTTCCAGGGAGTTAAACCTTCAATTGTAGTTTGGTAAAGATGACGGCTCCTTTGTGTAGAGGTGTGAAAAAATCGAACCGATCGATAAATCGAATCAATAAAAATATTATTAGTTTATTGTTATTGGATTAACGATTTTGTAATGATTTTATAAAAAAAAATTATTGAGTTATTGGTTCGATTCGATTTTTTCTTATTGGGTTATTGGGTAAATTGATAACCCAATAAGAATATATATCTATAATCTATATCTATAATATATGCAAAATAGTCTTTTCATGCTTTTTCTCTAACTAGCTTAGTGTACATGCTTTGCACGTGTGTTTTTCCTTAATTAAGTAAGTTTTATATAATTTTTTTTTTATTAAAACCACAATTTATATTAAAATAAATATTGTATCTAATTAAACAATATAAGAAAATTATCATAACTCAAATATGTTATTGCATGTTGTGTAGTTCTTTTTATCAAGATTCAAGCAAGTAAACACAGTAATTACTAATCATTGTCATGTAGCTATCCTGTCATTAAACTGCTCCACTTAAATATTAATCAATCATATTATTACTGAACCAATTTAAGACTTTTAGTTTTCTGAGTAGTTGATTTACTGGTCAATTAGCTTAAATTCAGCAAAGAAAAACAACAGTTTAGTTCTTTATTTTCTCACAAACACCAATACATATTTAATGGGTAAGAACAAAATCTGATGAGTTACCTCTAGTAATTAATGCTCCAATGATTGAGTGTATCTTCTTAGACTTCTAAGTCTCAAAAAACAACCCTCTAAGACTGTCCAAAAGCTTTTTACTTTATAATTAAATTTCAAGCTTTAGTTTCCGGTTGAGGCGGTCGGAGCGGGACTTCTTTGAAAAAAAGAACTTGAATAAGTTTATTTTTCTGAAGGAGTCGTTATTTTCTATCAGGAACGCTATGTCATTTTCAATCCCGGCGTATTTCTTTCTTTCGGTTGCTTGAAGGAAAGCTATAATAATTTATATCATTTAAAACTAAAAATATGAAAAGAATCAGAATAAAGATCAAAATTGCAGAAGGAAAACTATAATCATTTATATCATTTAAAACTAAAAATATGAAAAGAATTATAATAAAGATCAAAACTAAAAATTATTATTCGAAGTCAAATTTTGATATTAAATTTCTTTACAAATAAAGTAAAGAGAAAAACTAAACCTGCTCTAAGTCGATGATGATAAATTAGGACGTTCATGTTCTCTTTTGAAAGAATACACGACAAACAAATTTTATAACAGATCCTAGATCTAATGAATTCTATCCTGAAAAGGATTCTGAAATTAAAAGAAAATTAATTATTCCTC
The DNA here is from genome assembly GCA_030864225.1 of Capsicum baccatum var. pendulum. NCBI lineage: Eukaryota > Viridiplantae > Streptophyta > Magnoliopsida > Solanales > Solanaceae > Capsicum > Capsicum baccatum. Next base: position 80,777,368 of record CM061557.1, on the reverse strand, counting down.
TAAAATTAAAAATAGATATATAATTATTAGTTTTTCATATTCGTTAATTATTCTTGCACTTTAACCATATAATAACTAATAATAAAATAATTGGCACTATTAGTTTTTTTAGTATTAAATTATTTGTTATTGTTACATTTTGCAATATCTAATTGATAGTTTTCATATTTGTATGTAATTGTCATACTTTAACCATAATTCTTTTAGGAAATTGGTCACACAAACCAAATAGGAGACAAACTTCAGAAAAGTACGTAGACAAATTTTCATGTGAAATAATTTATTTTTAGGATTAAAAGAATCCTACGTCTAACCATATATATTTTTGTATTTTAGAACTCCTTAGTTATAGCTTTCTTTCTATATATTTTTCTTTTATCATATATTTTTGGATTCCTTAATTATAAATCTTAAATATAATTATTTAATAATTTAAGAAAATAAGTAAAAAAATTATTTTGTCTATTACAGAGATTTTTAATGAAGGGTAAAAAGTTGAAATCACTTTTTTAAGGGTCTTCACACTTTTAATATATTATAGATTAATTTAGGATATGTGTGTTGCATGTGAATTTTAACTAATAATTATTAAGATATTACTCTTAATATAATGCAAAATAAAATTCTACATTGGGCTAGATAGAAATCTTAACTAATCAAATTGAAGCTAATATATAGAAAATATTCATAATATAATGGATAACATTATTAGATATTTAGAAGTAAAAGATGGCTATCAGATTTAACCAAATAAAACATTAATACGTGAAGAACTGGACCTCAAATATGCAGAGAGCTCCAAAGCACTAATTGAAAATACCGTGAAAATCATTCATCCCTATATCAACGACGGAAACACACTTTATGAATACTTTTAACTAAAAAATAAAGTTTTTTCAATCGGCACTAAGCCATGCATGCAAGCCAGTCCAAATAGTACTTTGAACATGAATGAGAATCCAATTCTAATCTGAATACGAAGTAGCTAAGTACATGGTCTAGACTATAGACCGTCAAACTGTGAACTTAACTTATGAGGAATATAGCGCTAGAATCTCTAGTTGAACAATGCAATACAAATTGTTGCCTAATTTGTTGAATTTAAATAAAAAAAAATTACTCATAAACGCAATTTAGCATTATCTCACAATTATAAACAAAAGAAATAAAACAGAAATATGCAGATGGAGAAACAAAAAACTTATCTAAACAATTCTGAGTTCTTGTACAGTTCTGTAAAGCCCAAGAGCTACTTCTTGTGCTACTGAAGTTATCTCCAACATTCATGTGAGCTAACATTGAGTCCCGAACATTATACAAAATAAGATATTTATTTAAATAATAAAGATGAATATAATAATTATTTATTATATGTTGAGCAAGGAAAGCGTATTCCACGTAGACCACGTGATCTTTCAATTGAATCTTTTCCTTATCTTAAAATAATTTAACTAAATATGCTTAACATTGTAACTTAACACATATATTCACATTCAGATGAAATATTTATTATCCTACATGAGGAAAGAAATTAATTTAAAAGAAAACATACGTAAGGGGAGATATTAATTTACCGATTATTAAGTTGTAATTTCTTGCTGGCAGACTATTAAGGCAATGAACCAATTATATAATGGTATGAAGTTGACCTTGTCAAAGTCAAATTGGTCTAATCGTTTTTTTTTTATGTTTCTTTTTTGGTCTAGAATTTGAAAGGAAATAAAATTGTTCTCAAATATTATGTTAAAAAATAAATTCCTTGTAGGAATTTATTGTGTAATTCTAGACTTGAACACAAAAGGAAAATACTGATATAATGTTTTCCTTTTTTCTATTACCATAGATTTTGAGACTTCTTTTTTAAATATACAAGGAAAAAAAAAAACTTACCAACATTAATTATTCATATACTTATTAAATAATAATTAAAAAAGGATGAAAAGACAATTTTGTCTATTACCAAATGTTTTAATGAAGGGCAAAAAATTCGATTCACTTTTCTAAGGGTCTTCACGCTTTTAATATATTATAGATAAAGATGAAAAATTTATTTAATTAAAAACCTTTATCCAGAAAAATTCTCAAAGCCGATCGACGTTCATCTACCACATGTAAACTACAACAAAATAATACGCTGATTGAGACATCAAAATCATACAATTAAATCTAATCTTTACATAAAAAATTTTCAAAGCTGACCGACATTCATCTACCACCGATAAACTGTAACAATACCATATGTAAACTACAACAAAATAATACGATAATAGAGTTATTAAAATAATACAACTAAATCTAAGTTTTAATTAAAAATAATTCTCTAAGCAGAGTAATCAAAACAATACTATGTTGAGCAAGGAAAACGTATTCCACGTAGACCACATGATCTTTCAATTGAATCTTTTCCTTACCTTAAAATAATTTAACTAAATATGCTTAGCATTGTAACTTGAGAAAATTGAAGGAAAGGTGTCTTTTAAGTTTTGAATGAAGGATTGGTGACATTGACCAACAGATAGGGTCAAACATCATTAGAAAACTTGATTAAGTTAATTGTGGACTTGATTAATATTTTTAAAACTTTTTAATCTTTTCAAAAATATAAATCAACTCAACCCACACCCCTCTTCAATCCAAATCAACCACTCTCTCCACTCTCTCGATAGTTTCTCTCAACTCTCTCCCAACCAATAGTTCTGCAAAATTTCTCCCTTCAACCCCTGGCGACTTTTACCTCCGGCGATAAATAGTTGGGTTTCGAGTTCCTCTTTTTTCTTCCTTCAACCCCGACGACTTCTACCTCCGGCAATAAATAGTTGGGCTTTCAGTTTTCCTCTTCAATTCAAATCAACCTGTCTCCCATCCCTCTCTCGACAGCTTCTCTCAACTCTCTCCCAACCAAATGTTCTGTAAATTTCTCATTTCAATCATCGGCGACTTCAACATCCGACTACAAATAGTTGGGCTTCAAGTTCCTTTTCAAATTCAACCTTCAATCGATGTGACAGCCCTGCTCTCTGACCACAACAGCTTCAAATTTTTCATCGTTCCTTTTCTTATTTCACAAGTAAAAATTTATGGTCTTTTTAGTTTTGAAGAAAAAGAGGAACTTGAGCAAACTTCTCTTATAGTATTGGTTAATAATTTTAATATTTGTTGCAGTAATTTAAAATGCGGTATGAATAAAACCCTAATTTCTGGTATTTCTTCTCTTCTCTTTTCGAAGTGAATTATGATATTTTGTTATTTGTTGCATTTTTTTGAAGTTTGATTTTTATTGTTTGTGTTTATAAAAATAAAATGACAATTTGGGTTGATTTGTTCTATTTTTGTGTTTTTGGTAAAAGTGGTGAAATTACTGTTTTTTTGTCGAACAAAATCGTGCTATTGTTTTTTATTTCCTCTAACAGATTACCCATCTGGTGCAACATATTAACCATCTGATGCAACAAATTTATCATATGACGCAATAGATCAACCATCTGATGTACCAGAGGAACCATCAGATTATAATTCTGATGTAATAAATTAATCATCTGATGCAACAAATTAACTATCTAATGCAACAGATTTATCATATATTGCAACAGATTAAGCATCAGATAAAAAATCTGATGCAACTAATTAACCATCTGACGCAACGGAAGAACCATCAGATTAATGATCCGATGCAACAGATGAACCTCCTGTTGGATAAAATCTTATCAACTCTTCCAACAGAAAATATCCAAGACTTGACTTTTTCCAACTGATCATTCATCTGTTGCGATAAACGACCCTATGTTGGAAGAAATCTAAACAATATTGACCGTTGATAACTGTTACAACAGATCACTCATGTGTTGCAACAAATGTGTGACCTGTTGCACAGACCATTCATCTTTCTAAATAGATGAGTGATATGTTTTGTATTATCGCAACAGATTACTCTACCGTTGCTGCAAGTTAGTTAACTGCTCTGATAGATCACTCTTATATTATAACATATGTGTGATCTGTTGCACAAACCATTCATTTTTCTCAACAGATGAGTGATATATTTTGTATTATCGCAACAGATTACTCAGTCGTTGCTATAGATTATTTAACTGTTTTAAAAAATCACTCATATGTTGCAACATATAGTGTCACAATAGTTGTGTGATCTATTGCACAAACCATTCATATTTCTCAATAAATGAGTGATATGTTTTGTATTATCGCAACAGATTACTCAGCTATTGCTAAAGGTTATTAAACTGTTCCAACAGATCACTCACATGTTACAACAAATGATGTTGCAATAGATATGTGATTTGCTGCACAGACCATTTATTTTTGTCAATAGATGAGTGATTTATTTTGTATTATCACAATAAATTACTCATCTATTGCAACAGGTTACTTAACTGTCCCAATGGATCACTTATATATCGCAATAATGTGTTATCTGTAGCACAGACTATTCATCTGTCTTAAAATATGAGTGATATATTTTGTATTATTACAATAGATTACTCATCTGCTGCAACAGTTTGGTTATATGCTGCAACAGATATACTACCTGGTGCAATAGATAAGTGATCTATTGCAACTGTTATTTTACTGTTTTTGTTGTTTGATTTACTGTTATCATTTTTTAATGATGCATTAATCAGCTATAATATATTTTTTTATATTTTTGTTAATTTTAGATAATATGGTTCTCAAAAGAATAAAAACCGAATCAAGTCTAAGTAAAGGAACAAGTGAAGCAACTAGGCTACATCCACCACTCTATGAGCTTGCTTTACAAGCATTATCTTAATCGGGAGTAGAATATGATAAACAAGGGGAGGAGGAATATTTCAAAAGAGATGATGCAAATGCTAATAGCCCTTCCACCGAAGAGTTGGTCAAATCCTTCAACATTAATCGTTATCCTGTGAGAATGTAGTGCGATGGTGCCACAGATTTAATGGGTGATTTCTCGTTAAGTCATCCATGGGAAAATCTTTCGACACCTTTAGAAAAATACTTCGAGAACAAAAATTAGATGCTTATTTTAGGGACAGTTGCTTTGGGAAATATCTTGATTTGCCGGAGGACAACAATGCTCGTTTTCAAATGAAAGTGATATACGAACTTCTCAAGCGTAGGTTTATGTATGAATAAAAAGATAAGATGGATGATGTGTGGATAAATTACTATGGAATGCCTGTTTGTTTTGGTTGGAAGGAGTTTTCCATAGTTACTGGACTAAAATGTTATCATCCTTCTCAAGTTATACCTATTCTAATCCAAAAAAGCACCCCGCACACCCAAAAAAGGCAAAGGCAAGTTGTGTGATGTGATGACCTGGTGTCTATTGTTGGTCCAAGCTTCAAAAATAAAAATTTGATAGAAGCGTTGAAAGGTAAAAGACTTTCAAAGAAGCACAAACAGTCATTGTTCTTGGTTTGGTTTGTACATAATATTCTTTGGGCGAGAGACGTTAACAACAACACAAGCCTCGGTTTAATAAAGCTCTACGAGGATCTTTAGTTATTTAACAGCTATCTTTGTGGGTATGAACGCTTTAAAATGACCGTCAAATATTTTTTTACTCCGTTAGCGCCAAAGACAGTCAACTTATATGGCTTCCCATGGGCTTTCATGGTAAATGTTTCTTTATTCTATTATGATATCATTCATTTTTTTTACTCAATAATGATTTTGATTTATTGGCATTATTTTATAGGCTTGGGCGTTTGAAATCATTCCTTATTTGAGACAACAAGTGAACTACAATGAAGGAGTTTTCTGTCCAAGAATCTTGAGATGGTTGTCGGCCAAAACTGATAAGAATATAAAATTTCTTGATCTCTTCAACCCCTCGAAGGATGCAGTAAGTATAATTATAATTAATTTTTTCTTTTAATTAATGATTTTTGTAATGATCTAATCATCGTTCTAATATATGTAATGATTCTGTTAGATTGTGCATCCGTTGCTAGTTCCGACCAATCGAGAGTTGAAGATGCCATTTTTTATTACTTTATGATCTTTACAAACTTTATCGGACCCTAAGATCATCGACAAAATAAAAATAGAATTATTTAAAGCAACAACCATTATAAGAAAAACAATTTTAGAGGGTGGGCTTGTTGTTGTTAATGGTCTTAGTGGTGATGGAGTTGCTGTTGGTGGTAGTAGTGCTGCTATTGGAGCTAATGATGCTCCTCTTACAGTATTTAAAGCAAACCATTATGAGTATCATCATACTGGTTATACAGATTTTGCCTCCCAGCGAATGTTTTACATGCAAATATCAAGACTGCAGGGCGAAACATGATACAATGATTAATGCTATAAATGCATTAACTGCTTCTGTAAAGAAATTGACATCTAAGAGGGGTCTCATTCCATCAAAAAGGATTTTATTTCCATCCGCTCCATTAGAGATTAGGGTTAAGAGGAGAAAGAGAGTGATTTCCAGGGCATTATCAAGCATCCAAAAAAGTAAAATTGTAACTCCTCTATCTGTATGTTGCACTGAGCAATGTACAATGTCCAAAGAAGATCAAAACGAGTTGAAGAAGGTGAATATACATGTCTTCCAACTGACAAAATAAACAGACACATATCTGTTTCAATAGATAACACATCTTCTGAAAATTATCAAATAAATATATACATCTGTTGCAACAGTTGACTAACTTGTTGCACCAGATAAAGTATCTATTGTGACATATTTTTCGCCTGTTTTATCATATCAAACAGCTCTTTGTATCACTTTTATTTGTACCAATAGATGACCTATCTGCTGCAACAGATGATTCATATGTTGTAGCGGATGGTTCATCCGTTGGAAATTATCATATAGGGTCTTTCTCATGTAGAAATTTGTCCCAACAGTTGATTCATTGTTGCAATAGAAATATAATTTGTTTGGGATAATTTAAAATGAGAGGAAGATCCACGACGAGCAAAGCCAAATTTCATAGCACCGGATGAAGAACAACTTGTCCATACTGAGTAGATCTTTATAGCTTGAGCCTGTCAAAGTAATCCTTGGCATCATACTTAAATTGTTGTTAATGTATTTATTGAGATCTGTACCCATAACAATTTTTTTATATTTCATTTATTCGTTAATTTATTTCAGCTAATTTCTGAAGGCTTCAATTTATTTTATTTTGTCTATGAATTTTATTTATTCCTTGGATTTGAACTTATTAATTGAAAAGAAATACTAGATTCAAATATTACAATAGATAATGTATCTGTTGCAACAGACGACACATCTATTAAAAAAATCAAACAGATTTAGACATATGTTGCGATAGGTAGGTAATCTGTTAGAATTTATCAAACAGGTCTTTCCATTGTTACAACAGATGGACTTAGATAGAAACATCGATATAATACAATAAATGACCAACCTATTGCAACAGATAAACTATATGTCAGAACAGGTAGAATAACTGTTACAATGGATGAAGAATTTGTTGCATTAAAAAAATTCAACTTTTGTTGGACATAAAAAATTGTCACTATGTGTAAAAAGGTTAAAGTGAATTGAAATAAAAAAGGCGGAACCCATCGACGGTGTTCAGTTCAAACACCTAAAATAAAATAGGCATCAAGTAGAAAATATTCATTTTAAACACGTAAAATAAAATAGGCATCAAATGTGTCATTCTGGCACATTTTGCTGACTTGCCATCACTTGGCCCCCAACATTCATTCCCCCCCCCCCCCATTTTCTTATATATTCATCTTCCTCTTAAAATTTAACCCTAAATTTCCAAATTTTCTTGTTCATCACCATCTTCTTTTATCTATCCAAATTCTTCAAATTATTTCTTTCATTTTTTCCAATTGTGCTTGACAATGTCGAGTGCATCTTTCACTATTTTTTATGATAAAGATTTTTGATATTGTAAATGCGGTCATGAAGCTCTGTTAAAGACTTCTTGGACTCAACAAAATTCGGATCGTAGGTTTTTTACTTGTAAGATTTCAAAGGTAATATTTTTTTTATTTAATTAGTTGATTAATTATTGACTTTTAATTATTTTGTAATTATGTTTTTTTTTTTATAGAAATTGGGTGGATGCGATTACTTTAATTGGTATGAAGAACGACATCCTTCACAAGCAAATTGTGTAATCTGGGGTTTGTTGAACAAAGTCAAGGCTTCTGAAGAGAAATAAAATCGAGCAAGACGATACGACATTGTTGATGTTATTGCTACTGGTTTGGTGTTGTTGGGCACATGAATATTCAAGCCTAATTGCTGAAATTTTCATGGTGGTGTATGTATTTACTACTGGTTTGGTGTTGTTGAGCACATGAATATTCAAGCGTGTTGGAAATATCAAAAAGATTTAGGCATATGTTGTAAAATTTAGGTCATCTGTTGGAAATTATCAAACAGGTCTTCCCACTGTTGCAACAAATTAGACTTAGATTATCAGATTATTCATAAAAATAACATTGGAGTAATGCAACAGATGACTAACCTATTGCAACAGATAAACTATCTACCAGAACAGATTAAATATATTTTACAACAGATTGACAATCTATTGCATTATAAAAAACTCAACTTTTATCAGAAAAAAATATTGCCACTACATGTACATGTACATGTAGTAAAGTGAAGAGTGACTTGAAATTAAAAATTGCTATTTCACAGGGCTTCTATATACACAGGCTTCAAGCGTTCAATTAGTACCCCATAAGCCCAGGCCTCTTGTAGGTTTACCAGAGCGTTGTCGCATAGAAAATTCGTTGGCTCGGCCATTTCTGTGTCGGTCAGCAAATATTCGATGTGTGAGCGTGTGAGCCGCTCGATTTAGTGGAATCATATTTTGGAAGGATCATTTCCTTATTTCGACCTTCAGAATTGCATAATTTCTTCATTAACACTTCCTTTGACAAATGATTCATCAACTTACTCTCCCTTAACAAGATGGGCAACAGTACCATCAGTGGCTCCACGAGGAGAAAAAGATTAAAATCATCGATAAGAGGTATGGTGGAGTCATAAATATTGATCTTTACCTCCCCGAGTAGTATCTCAACAGCCCGATAATGCATGCCGTTCACGCTAATGACCGCAAGAATCCTTTTTGCCTCGGTTCAGCTCTTGCCGTATGGATTTGGCCTCTCCCCTCTAACATATTTTATCTTTGCTTCTTCATCCAAGACCAACGTAGGAACTAGGAAATCAAGTCCTACGCCAAGGGCTAACACCTCCCCATTGAGTTGATCGTACCTATCCTTGAGCTTATTGCAGAAGTCGAGGTTCACTATCCTATCGGCAGTTTCATAAGCTTCCCGGTACATTAATTACCTTTTCCTCACGAGGCAGATAGTTATGTCAACATGTTGTGATATAAGAAGTCAATTTTTAAATAGGTTAGTAATTGTAAAGATGTAATAGATGGTCCATCTGTTACATAGAGTTCTCTGAATTAATAATCCAATACAACTTATGCAACAAATGGATAATAAGTTACAACAGAACCACTACTAGTTGCACTAGTATACCTAGCTGTTGCAACAGATGTGAAAACTATTGCAACAGATGCGTAGCTTCTTATTCATGGGGTAGATTAAAAGGGCTTGGTTAGGAAAAGTAAACTTTCCTTGTCCTCGTACGGCATACGCATATCAGTCATAGTCTAGAAGTTTTGAGGAGAAAAGGGAGGCCTAGGTTAATCTAGTGCGCCTGGCTTGGCATTCTTGGCCTGTCGCAGATCCTTCTTCTCTTTGGCGCCAAGTTTCACGTATATGTCCACTTTCTTGACTGCCCCCTTGAACTTTACAGCTTTTGGAGAGGGAGGAATTGTATTTTCTTTTGATTTTTGACTGGAGAGTACGTCTCTAATTGCTCTTTTCTTTCTCCTAACCAACACTGTAGGAGTGTGTAGTTCCCTCACCTACTTGGATGGTATGACATACCTCTTGGATTTGAATTTCTCGATAGCTTTAGAGATAACCTTTACTTTTTCAAAGAGTTTATCCTGTCTTTCCTTGCACTCTTCGCATTCGTAACAAGAACACGAGGGTGAAAAGGGGTGAGATGGACCTGTGTAAGGGTGAAAAAGAGTGTTTTCAAACATATTTATTCTTTCTTGAGCTTTAACATTCTCATCATCACGAGTGGTAGCAGCATCAGCATGCCTACCACCAACACCAACAACTTCACTAGAAGAAACACCCAAATCTGCCTTAGTAGGTTGGTTATGAAGAGCCTCAACATTAGGCTGACCTTGCCTAACTGCACTTCTTATGGCTATTTCTCCAGCCAATTCCTTCTTTATTAACTCTACCATTGGGTCTGCTATAGTATCAACATGACCTAGAGTAATATAAGAAGTCACCACCGACTCCTCCTCAGTAGGCACGATTCATGTATACAACCTATAAAAAAGAAAAAAAAGATAGATGCATTTAAATCATATAATATAATAATTTTCACAGTTGGGCTACATTTAAAAAAAAGACCCATCTGTTGCATAGTTTGCAGTATATGGTTAAAATTCATTTGAGTCTGGTTCAGAGAAACAGAGCAACACATGGATAATCTGATGCAAAATATCAATCATTTGTTACAACGGTTACACAAGACAGGTAATCTGTTATACAATAGATGATCTGTACGTCGCAATAGATGAACAACATGTTATCAGATTACACATCTGTTGCATAATTTGTAATAGATGGTTAATCTGTTAGGAGTCGGGTTTAGAGAACCAAAGCAACAGATGGGTAATCTAATACAAGATATCAATCGTACCCTGTCGCAACAGATGTACCATCGGTGCATCAGATATAACATCTGTTGCACCAGATATAACATCTGTTTAATATCTTTCTTTGAGTAAAATTATTTTACTTGAAGAAGATATACTGCATCATTTGGAGGGTTAAAAAGATCAGACTCCTTAATATTGGTGTTACTCTTCGTAGCCAACCACCTAAACATCCTTAGATGAGAAACCTCATCCGGGTAATCCATTAACTGCTTTCGGAGGAGAGGAATGACTTCAAATGCCCAAGCCTAATAAATATAAACAGAAAGCAAACAAAAAAAAGTCATAATAACTATATTCAATATAAATTAATAGATGAGTAAAATTAGTGATTAATTTTACCATGAAAGCCCAAGGAAAGCCGTATAATGTGGTCGTCCCTGAGGATAGCTTTGTTAGTAAATATTGGACAATCAAGTAGAAGCTGTCATATCCCTAGGGATAATTGTTGAATTTATCAAAATCCTCAGCACGTGCCAACAAATCATCTTCTATGACCTTGTTGACTTTTTTTCCAATATAACCGAATGGGCAAACCAAACTAAGCACAATATCTCCCTGTACTGCTCTGGTATGGTTTTATTCTCGAGATCTGTCAACAAATCCAATGCTTTGTAGCCATGTCGAGCAATGTCAAATAACCCATCTATTTTTTCCTTGCCTTTTCTTACCTTGGATCTTTTGCGGGGTGGTGGTCCTTCTGGATGATGGTATCTCAAGCCCGTCACTATGACAAACTCTTGCAAGCCAAAACAAACAGGCATGCCACAACAGTTGATCCAGATTTAATCCATCTTTTTTTGCCCCCCTCCTCCGGATCTTTATCATCCCCCACACACTTGATCCTGCGCTTGAGAATACCATATACCATCATCATAGGGAAATGGATACGAGCAGAGGGGTCCTCAGGTATCTTAAGAAAGCATCCAAAGTATCTATTCTTAAAAAGTTCGCCTATGTTTTCGTTCTTCATAATTTTCATAAAATGTTCAAAAATTTTCCCCATATAATATTTAAGTACAATTTGACCAGTTAGTTATTTTGCTTCTGGGTCATTTATAAGCATCGCAACTTGAAACCTATCAATACTAAAAGTTTTGACCGGATCATGATGGGATGTCGATATTAATTCATGCCTCATTGGTGATCCATTATCATCATGTTGATGATAATCTTTTTTCTCTTTCTTACTCTCCAATTCCTCCTCTTTCTCACTTTCATTTTCTTCATCACCATCTACAGACCCTTATCCACCTCCCTCAATATTGTTTTCCTGACTGAGATTATTCAGGAAGCTCCTCTGAATCCCTCTGTAGTGTAGCCTTTTTTTGTGTGGTCAGACGTTGATCCACTTTCACTTTCTTTCCTTTTGGGAGACATGTTTTACTTACAAATAAAGAAAAACAAAAATTATATTACAATTGATGTATGCATAAATTTTAAAAAATACATTACAAACACCACGAATATTGACACACCAACAGCTACCACCGCAAACACCACCAATCAATGCCAACAAATAAACACTACGAATACCGACACCATCGACAACCACTACAAACACCACCAACCAATGCCACCACTAGTGCCACCACGATGACTACAAACACTACCACCACCACCACCACAAACACCATCCAATAATACTATGACAGTCAACGGAATAATGTGATGGAAACTAGGAATTTCTCGAGTTCTTCCTACGATTTTTCCATCAAAACTTAAAATTGTAAACCCATTCTTGAAGACAATACAACTAAAATTTTTATTTTTCATCATTAACTTAAAAGCCCTTTTTTTTTTTAAAAAAATAACAAATATAGAGCTCTTCTCGAACTTTGTTGTCTATGAAGACAAAGAAAACGACTGATACAAGCAAGAATGAAGTTGAAAATAACACCTATGTGGTAGGAAATAAGAAGAAAAATGATCTATTATGGAGGGTTGAGCAAATTTGTTGAGTATTTATTGTCTGTACTGTATTGTTGAGTGAGAATGAGAGAGAAAGAGCGAGAACTCGAGATTTGAAATGATGAAACTTTTTGTATGGGTTAAATTGTATTTTGGAAAAGAATGACAAGTTTTAAAAATTTTAATTTGGTCTGAATTGATCTTAATTATTTTTAAAATCATAAAATATATGCGTAATTTTTAACCCTATCATTATGAAATTGCCAAAAGGGTAATTCAATTGAAATTGTATAAAAATAATTAAAGTTGTAGTTAATCGAGTACTCTAGTTGACCCTATGAAAACTCACCCCTAGTCCTAGATTAATCAATTTAGGTACTATTAGTCTAACATATGAACTCAATTGAAATAATAAAAAACAAATGTTCATCATGTTGCATCAGCATCTGCTGTAAATTATCAATCCGATTAGGTAACAACAAATTACAAATCTGTTGTAAATTATCAAACAGATTAAGTCATCTGTTCTGAAAGATTACTCATCTATTGTAAATTATCAAATGGATTATCATATGTCGAAACAGATTACCCATATATTGTAAATTATCAAATAGGAGTTGCCATCTGTTGTGGCTGACCCTATGAGAACTCACCCCTAGTCCTAGATTAATCAATAGTTGACCCTATGAGAACTCACCCCTAGTCCCAGATTATTCAATTAAGGTATTAGTACCCTGTCCTAGATTAATCAATTAAGGTATTAGTTGAACATATGAGGTAGTAAGAATTGGTTTGGCTCAGAGTTATTGATCGACGACTCTGGTCGGGAGGAACGCAGTATCGTCTCATCATGCAATTGCCAAAAGACTCAATTAAAGTTGTAGTTGACCCTTTAAGAAATCACCCCTAGTCCTAGATTATTCAATTAAGATATTAGTACCCTAGTCCTAGATTAATCAATTAAGGTATTAGTCTAACATATGAGGTAGTAAGAATCAGTTCGGCTCAGAGTGATCGATCGATGACTCTGGTCGGGAGGAATGCAATACCGCCTCATCATGCAATTGCCAAAAGACTCAATTGAAGTTGTAGTTGACCCTATGAGAACTCACATTCAATTAAGGTATTAGTCTAACATATGAACTCAATTAAAATTATATATACATAAATGTTCAACCTGTTACAACAAATGTCTTTTCTGTTGGGTCAAATCAAATAGATTAGGTAATCTGTTGCAACATATTATGCATCTGTTGTAAAATATCAAATAGATTACGTTATTTGTTTCAACATATCACGAATATGTTGTAAACTATTAAACAGATTAACTATTGTGATAAATTACCCAACTGTTGTAAATTATCAAATGGATTAAGTCATATGTCACAATAGATTACCCATCCGTTGTAAATTATCAAATAGGCGCTGTCATTTATTGTACTTAACATTATAAGAACTCACCCGTAGTCCTAGATTAATCAATTAAGGTATTAGTTGAACATATGAGGTAGTAAGAATCGATTTAGATCAGAGTGATCGATCGACGACTCTTGTCGGGAGGAACGCTGTACCGTCTTATTATGCAATTGCCAAAAGACTTAATTGAAGTTGTAGTTGACCCTATGAGAACTCATCCCTAGTCCCAAATTATTCAATCAAGGTATTAGTTGAACAAATGAGGTAGTAAGAATCGGTTCAGCTCAGAGTGATCGATCGACAACTCTAGTCAAGAGGAACGCAATACCGTCTCATCATGCAATTGCCAAAAGACTCAATTGAAGTTGTAGTTGACCCTTTGAGCTCATTTATTTATCCCTACTTTCACTTATATCGATGTAGGTACTATTATTAATCTTAACATTATGTTAATGAGAACTCATTTCAACTCAGAGTGATCGATCGACGACTCGGGTTGGGATAAACGTTGATAACGCCCAAACTACAGCTCTCGTAGGAGTGTAAGCGGTCACTGTCAAATATAGAACCCAACTAGGTTGGGTGTCGAATCCCACAGGGAATACTTGGTCACTAAGTATGCAACTATTAGTAGACTGTTGGTCGAAAATTCTACGGAAAGGGGGGATTTAATTTATGCGTGTAATAAGGTTAACAAAGTAATGAATGAATGCTGGGTTTAGTAAGATTTAATCACAGAGAATAATAAGTTAGGGTTATGTCCACCTTATGAGTTCTACGTATCTATTAACTATGAGTTATGCAAAATTCAGACATGCATGCACTTATAGAGATTTGTATTCTAATGGTAAACCTTAGTGTCTCTCGACCATCTAGGGTTATTTCACTTTAACTCTCTCGAGCTTAAAGTGTATAACTAACGGTACAAATTCTCCAAGAGGTTAATCCAGTTACGGCACTAACGTGTAAACAGGGGTTGGTAGCCCTATTTCCTTGTCACACTCTCTTTTCCAGACATGTAACTTTTCTCTCGAACAAGTTAATGCTATACTGGCGTATTCTATATGTTTGCAACCATAAGAATTCAATTAAGATGAAGAGAGTAATGATATAAGTAGCATACGCATCAAGAATTCACAAACTCATAGTAATAGATAGTATATCACAAGGCTTCCATAACCCTAACAGAGAAGTTTAGATACTCATGAGTGCAACAGAGATCACAATAAACATCATCATCGTACCAAAGCTAGAATAATCGCACGATGGAGATGAGTGTGGCGTCAAAACAAGGTTGACGTTTTTGCCCTCTGGCCATTTTCCCCAAGGGTAGCGTTTTCTCTGTAAAGTGTCAAATGAAGAGTTGAATCAATAATAATGAGTCTGAATGCTGAAAATTCAGCAAAATAGGGTTTTTATAACATCCATGTCCTAGTCCTACTGGGTTACTGCTGCACCCCTAAGTATTAAGAAATACTGGTTTAGCCCGGGACAAGTTCTCCATGCATCACATTTAGTCCACAAGCTTCCAAAAGCTGCCTTCCCTTTTATGCGAAGTTTCCCTTGCTACCAAAAGGTCCACAAAGTGCTGAAATCTTCATCATTAATACCTGAAAACATGCTAATCACGTTGGTTAGCTCACTTACAGGAAAATGGACTAAAAGTGCAGGAATTATATATTTTGTCCTTAAAACTTAGCTAAAATATGGGTAAATTATGGTGCTTTAGGCGTGTAAATACGCCTAACATCAACACCCCACACTTAAAGCTTTGTTCGTCCTCGAGCAAAATATCATGTCCATGCAAACATATAACCAGAATATCATAGCAGCCACACAAAATATTCATCAAGACAGGCACGGGAATCATTAACAAAGAGTAGGTTCCTTGATTGCTACTAGAAACAATTTAACCTCCAATATAGACTCGTGATGATGGTCAATTCGTATTCAAAAATTAAGGCACAAAGAATCATACAAGACTACCCAAAACTCATCAACCATGTGTGTCTCACGCAAGATATTACCCATAATCACTCACAAGTATTGCATTTTTTGAAACATGGGTACAAGATTCTCCTTGCTCTCACTCTCACAAAGAATTCATATGTTACAACTGATGACCATAGGCTTGCCCTTAGTGTAATGCTCTACTAATATCAGAATGCTAAGCTTAGGATCAAATAGGTCTTTTACAGGTTGTAATGTAGGCTAAGGGATGGGTAGGACTATTTGGCCAGAAATAGTGACTATGTTCCCTAAGCGCTTTAATCCACTACATTGTGTCATTAACGCTCTCTTTTAAACAATCCTGCTACCTTTCTTTCATGTAACACCCCTTTTCACCTTATTTTGTTATTTAAACATAAACACAATTATCTTTTTAGTTTTTTATTTCTTTTTTTTTTCATATCAAACATCTCTATGATAGCCATTCTTATTCACAACAATTTCAAGTACCAATACATTCTAAGGCATCACTCTCACCCGATTTCCTCTTATTTTGTCACATGACTTTACAATTTAAAGCACTTAGGAATTTTGATCAAATTATGGTCTTGAAAAAAAGGATTAGGCTTACATATAAGGCTGTCAAAGAAAATAGCTAAAGGCTCAAAGGGGGTTAACTAGGATAATGTACATAGGTAGGTAAAAAGAAGGTAAACAATTACAGGCTGCCAAAGAAATGCCTAAATCATATCCTAAACTTGCACTCTTTATTTCGCTTTACACACACACCAGGCAAGTTCTAGCATCAGCCATAACACAGAATATACTATTATCTCACACACACAAGGCACATGGTCAACTTTATTGGGAGCAGTATAGACCCTTGACCCAATAAATGAAGGAATTAAACCACACACTTATCGCATAGTGAGTCACACTTAGAGCCTAAACGTCTCAATAGTAATGATTTTAGCACAAACTCTTTTCATAATACCATGTTGGCTATCAGAACAATTTCATGTACTTCATGCAAAATCTAAATTTTTTTTTGAAAATTTAACTACTAATCTACTAACTACGAAAAAATCAAACAAACAAACATAAATAAATATAGGCAAAGAAGTACAGCATACAAATACCAGCACCCCATACTTAGACGGGACACACTGCCCTCAGTGGAAAATAAATAAGGAAAACCTGGATCAGTCGGACTCCTCCTCTATGTCTGGGGTCATACCCCCTGCATCAAAATCATCATCGGAGTCGTCGTCATCAGAGGTCTCCTCCACGTCTGAGTCTGGCATTCGATTATCATCATCAGTTGGCACGTCATCATCAAGAGGTTCCTCAAAATATTCACCCACTCCACACATAGCCCTCGCATGCTCATTCATCGGGTAGTCATAATCCAACTGTTGGAGCTCTGCAGCAGTTGGAACACGACCCCCGCTCATTATGGTAAACCTCGTCATACTATATAAATGGCAGAAGAATCTTTCGTCGCGAGCATGTCTTTTTGCAGTGGTCAGGTTGACGCCATGCATAGATTCAGCATCTTTAACCTTTGTCAGATAAACCTTCTTCAGGTTGTGTGGAAGTTTATGATCTACAGGTTCCTCTTCGATGTCCTCCTTCCTCAATATTGCAGTCAATAGATTGCCAAAGCTGAAGTGGGACCTCTTGTGCAGCCTAGCCTTATGCATTGAAGATCGAATAATTGCCCCAATGTTGATGGGGAAGTTCATCATCAATGCGTACACCAAGCATAATCTATCACGTGTGATATTTGTGTACTGCGTCCCTGGAATCAGGCAAGAGTTGACTATCCGCAACCATATCTGTGCTTCTCTGTTCAATGAAGCATACGGGAAGGTATTGTGCCGACCGGTGTCCTTGTGTCGACTCCAGCGTGCTATTGATCTTGTTCCACATAGTGTGTGTCTTATTGCCCTGTGCGGAGGTCTTTGTTGAAGTTCTTTGAGCGGTGATGGATCGACCGATGGAAGACCCAGAAAAGTGTTAAAGAACTCCGCATTCAGCTGTAAGATTTGGCCTCTAATCTTCACCTCACTTTCGGTAGTCTTTGGGGACCAATTTGCATAGAATTCTCGTGTTAGATCAAGATTGCATTCTCCCATATCCCGAAAATGAAATCAAGATGTAACGCCATTATCTTGGCCAAAATGCGAGGTTCTTTCTTCGCTAGGCTTTTCTTTTGTATCAGCTCCACATGAACATACTTTTTCACTTTGTTGTTCCTGTACTACTCCTTTCCTTCCTCCTCTAGGACCCATTTTATCCCAAACATGCGGCGAGGTATTTGCAGCGAGGAGGATTCAGCTTGCTCTTTTCGTCCCCTTTTCAGACCTTTCTGTGAGGTGGTCGCTTTGTCTTTTCCTTGTCGTGCTTTTGGTGCCATTTTTCCTGAGATTAAAATAAAATCATGTTAACTTATCTCGTAGGATTTGATCGACACACAACAATAGTGGCACCATCCCACACTTAATTTGTTGGTACAAACTAATTAAGTGAACGATATCGATTACCCAGACTTCATCGACATACGTATAGGTGATATGTTCCAACAAGATGTTTTAGCACAGTCATACTTTCATGTTGTCTTTAACTATTCTTTTCAACTCTATTTCGTGTAATCTTGACTATACTTTCATGTTTGGCTTAATGCATCTTTTGAACAAAACTACTACATAGATATCGTATCAAGTTATGGCATAGAAATAATCACAACATCCCATGTTTGTAGTCAACCATGTTTTACATCTTGATGAACAAGGCATTCAAACATTCAAGCTTTCGAGTTACAAGGTTATGCAAGTAACTTGACCATGTCGATTCCGCAAAAGTATGACAGTGTATCAAAATCAAATACAAGTTGGAAACAAGTCAAGAACACCCACACGTATTCTTTCACTCAACTAGATGCAGCAAAACAAACCAACCATATTCAAATCACCAACATCACTATAAGATCTAAAATACCATTATAAGCGTAGTATCGTAACATTTACGAGATATAAAAGAAGAACTTACTTGGTGATGTGCTTGGAAGATGATCTTGCAAGGTTGAATGTGCAAAAAGAAAAATTTTGAAAGATTTGGAGAGTAAAGGCGGCGCCTAGGTCTAGCCAACAATTTGATTTTGTCTTAAGGTTGAAGTTTTATTTATAGGACAAGGCGTGGGTCGGGTTTGACCCATTTAAAATTGGTTTAGGAGACCAAAAAGTAAGCATAGGATGCTTTGCCTATGCTTGGCATAGGCGGCGCCTAATGCTTTGCCTAGTTGAGCATAGGCGGCGCCTATGCTATGACATTGTAGATTCAGAGACCAAAGGCATTGACATAGGCGGCGCCTTTTGCAAAGAATTGTTGGGCATAGGCGGCGCCTATGCTATGGCATTGTAGATTCAGAGAGCTTAGGCCATAGCATAGGCCTTGCCTTGTTCGTTGCCTAGATTTACATAGGCCTTGCCTTGTTCGTTGCCTAGATTTGCATAGGCAATGCCTAACCAATAGCCTTTGCTTCTTAATTCCTAACTTACCACCTTCAACATGAACCACTTCCAAATCAAAATTTGAGAGCAATCTCCTTCTTTATACATCTTGCACCTACACTTACTCAAAAACATCAAGAATGATTAGAACGATGGGTTGTCTCCCACCAAGTGCCTTAGTTTTGGTCGTGGCTCGACTTTTCTTTTTGAATTTTTATTTAACAAAAACAAACTCTTAGTAAAACAAAATGATTAAAAACGATGGGTTGCCTCCCACGTAGCGCTTGATTTATTGTCGCGGCATGACATAGTTACCTCAATTACTTAGACTTCGTCGAGATAGATGGTGTCCATGCATTTTATTGAGTCAAGAGGACCGATATATGGCTTCACTCGTTGGCCATTCACCTTAAAGACACCACCATCAATGCCTTCTAACTCTACTACTCCAGACGAGTAGACTTGGCTAATTTTGAACGGACCAGACCACTTAGACTTTAACTTACCTGGAAGTAGCTTTAGTCTGGAGTTGAAAAGAAGTACCATATCACCCTTTTGAAAGTTTCATTGGATAATCCGCCGATCATGGTACTTTTCATCCGTTCTTTGTAGAGGTCCGCCCTTTCATACGCATGCAAACGGAATTCATCCATCTCATTCAGCTGCTCTAATCTCAGATTAATTGCATCATCCCAAGTCAGGTTAAGCCTCTTCAATGCCCACAAGGCTTTATGCTCGAGCTCAATCGGCAAGTGAAAAGCCTTCCCATAAACTAATTGGTACGGGGACATGCCAATTGGTGTCTTGAACGCAGTTCTATAAGCCCATAATGCATCGTCCAGCTTTCGAGACCAATCCTTCCTACTAGCATTTACAGTCTTAGCAAGGATCAGCTGGATCTCACGATTAGAAACCTCTACCTGCCCACTAGTTTGTTGGTGGTAGGGTGTAGCCACCTTGTGTTGCTTGACCCCATATTTCACCAACACGGCTCTAAAAAGCTTGTTGCAAAAGTGTGATCCTCCATCGCTTATGATAGTACGTGGTACCCCAAAATGAGAGAAGATATTTCTCTTTAAAAATGCTACAACACGCTTGCCTTCATTATCGGCCAGTGCTACTGCTTCGACCCATTTGGATACATAGTCCACAACAACTAGGATATATTTCATCCCAAACGAACTTATGAATGGGCCCATGAAATCAATACCCCATACATCAAACAGCTCTACTTCAAGAATTTTCGACATGGGCATCTCATGGTTCTTCGAAATCATGCCTTATCTCTGACATTGGTCACATCTTCTCACAAAGTCGTAGGCGTCCTTAAATATCGAAGGCCAATAATAGCCACTTTGCATTACCTTCCTTGCTGTTCGATTACCTGCGTGATGACCCCCAACTTGGGAAGCATGACTTGCTTCCAATATGCTAGGCACCTCCACATCTCGTATGCATCGCCTAATAACACCATCCGCACATCGTCGAAACAAATATGGTTCATCCCAGAAGTAGTGTTTCACATCATGCATGAACTTCCTCTTTTGATGAAAAGAGAGATTCTTAGGCATCACATTACTTACCACGTAATTTGCAAAGTCTGCATACCATGGTAACTCTTTCACCATCGTGGCTAGGATCTCTTCATCGGGGAATGTATCATCAATCTCAAGATCGGGCTGCGCTATGTGCTCATTCTCAAGTCTAGATAGATGATCAGCTACTTGGTTTTCGCAACCTTTTCTGTCTTTTACCTCGAAATCAAATTCTTGTAGCAACAACACCCATCGAATTAGCCTTGGCTTCGCATCTTTCTTTGCCATTAAATATCTCAGAGCTGCATGGTCTGTATGAACCACCACTTTGGTTCCCAACAAGTAAGCATGGAACTTTTCAAAAGCATAAACAACTGCTAGAAGTTTTTGTTCCGTGATGGTATAGTTCTTCTGTGCTCCATTCAAAGCCTTGCTCGCATAGTAGATTGGATGAAATAACCTTTCTCTTCTCTAACCAAGTATAGCACCCAACGCTACCCCACTTGCATCACACATAACTTCAAATGGTAGAGACCAATCAAGCGATACAATGATAGGAGCTTCAACTAACTTCCCTTTGAGGCATTCAAATGCCTTCAAGCAATCTTCATCAAAGTTGAACTTTGCATCCTTCTCCAAAAGTTTGCATAGCGGACTAGCAATCTTGGAGAAATCTTGTATAAACCTTCGATAAAAACCTGCATGACCGAGAAAACTACGAACTCCCTTTACAGAAATTGGAGGTGGTAGTTTCTCGATAACTTTAATTTTAGCTCGATCGACCTCAATTTCTCTTTCAGAGATTTTATGCCCAAGAAAAATACCTTCTTTAACCATAAAGTGGCACTTCTCCCAGTTTAGTACCAAGTTGAATTCAACACATCTCTGCAATGCCATACTTAGATTTGCTAAGCATGATTCAAACGAATCACCCACCACTGAAAAATCGTCCATGAACACCTCCAAGGTGTCTTCAACCATATCATAAAAAATGGACATCATATAACGCTGAAAAGTGGCGGGTGCATTACATAGCCCAAATGGCATACGTTTGAAGGCAAACGTACCATATGGACATGTAAACGTTGTCTTCTCTTGATCCTCTGGAGCAATACAAATCTGATTATAGCCGGAATAACCATCTAAGAAACAAAACCATTCTTTTCCTGCCAATCGATCAACATTTGGTCCATGAATGGCATTGGAAAGTGATCTTTAAGTGTCCATGAATTCAGCTTTCGGTAGTCCATTCATACTCTCCATCCTGTGATAGGTCTGAGTGGGATTATCTCATTCTTTTCATTTGCGACTACCGTCATGCCCCCTTTCTTGGGCACACACTGTACCGGGCTCACCTATTGACTGTCAGAGATCGGATATACTACCCCTGCATCTAACCACTTAATAATTTCTTTCTTCACCACCTTTTGCATAGGTGGATTCAAACATCTTTGATGCTCAATAGTGGGTATGCAATTTTCTTCAAGTTGAATCTTGTGCATACATATCCCAGGCGGGATACCAATAATATCAGCAATAGTCCATCCGATGACTCTCTTGTATTTTCTCAGAATAGAGATAAGAGCTGCAACCTGCTGCTCTCCTAAATCAGCTGCAACAATAATCGGGAGTGTATCACCACTTCCCAAAAATGCATATTTTAGATGACTGGGCAGCTCCTTCAATTCTAGCATTGGTGGCTCCTCAATGGATGGTTTTGCTGGTGGTGTAGGTCAATTTTTGAGATCAAGGTCCAGCTTCTTAGGAGCATGATAATGCCACCCTATTCCTGTCAGAGCACAAATAGTTTCTTCATAATCTTCAACATTCTCACTCTCAACATTCATAAGCACAGCCGCCAATGGGTCAACAATAAACTGCTTCTCTACAGATAATTCTTTCTCATCATCATAAAAAACATCAGCTACAGAGAACACATTCATATCTTTGGGCTGCTTCATTGATTTGCATACATCAAAATGGACCACTTCGTCATTCATCCAAAATAAAAGCTCATTAGCTCTTAAATCGATAAGCACACTTCCTATTGCAAGGAAAGGATGCCCCAAGATTATGGGAACTTCAGAGTCCACCT
This sequence comes from Capsicum baccatum var. pendulum, assembly GCA_030864225.1. Taxonomy (NCBI): domain Eukaryota; kingdom Viridiplantae; phylum Streptophyta; class Magnoliopsida; order Solanales; family Solanaceae; genus Capsicum; species Capsicum baccatum. The sequence continues at coordinate 80,754,183 of CM061557.1, read as the reverse complement.
CACAATCCAGAATAACAAAATCTGTAGGAAAAATGAATGAGGAAACCTTTACTAATACATCATATAAGATACCGACAGGTCATTTTACCGACCTATCAGCCATCACGAGCCGCATATTGGTTGGTGTAGGCTCGCCCAACCTCAACTTCCTATAAATAGATAGTGGCATCAAATTGATGCTAGCTCCCAAATCGCACAATGCCTTAGCGAAATCCAAAGATCTAACCGTGCAAGGAATAGTGAAAGCATCAGGATCTGCCTTCTTCTGAACTAGCGATCTTATAGCAATTGCACTGCAATGATGAACATTATCCACTAACTCATAACTTGCTGCCAGCATCTTTGTCAAAATGTCCTTAATGAATTTGGCGTATCCGGGCATCTGCTCTAGCGCCTCCACCAAAGAAACATTTATAGTCAGCTGCTTCAACATAGTCATAAATTTATTGAACCTGGTATTATCAACTTTCTTCTTCAGTATCTGAGGAAAAGGTGGTGGTGGAAGACGAATAGTTTTCTCCACCACTTCCTTTTTATCTTGCTTTCGACTATCGATCTTTTCAGGCTGCAGACGTCTAGGTGTAATGTCATGACCACTCTCTTCAGCTTCTACGGCATCTTCACCTTCTGCATTAATAACATTATCCACTATATCATCAACCACCTTCTTGCCTTTGGATGGATTTTCCAATACTTTACCACTTCGGGTAGTAATAGCCATACACGATCCATCATTCCTCGGGTTTTGCACTGTGTCGCTAGGTAGCATTCCAGCTTTCCTTTGGTTGAATGCTGCTGAAAGTTGACTCAATTATTGTTCTAGCTGTTTTATTGAAGTGGAATGCGATTTAACTAATTGATTTATTGATGACAAATCATTCTTCACTTTGGTTACACCAATGTTGGTTGCCTCTACTCCTTTCAACAGTTTAGCCATCATGTCCTCCATGGACATCTTTCCAGAACCAGATGCAGCGGCCTCTCGGCTTCTAGGTAGAACATACAAACCACTCCTGTCAGTATTATTCTTCCAACTACCTTGATCACGGTCCTTGTTTCCAGATTTATCATAATAGTCCCGACCTTGGTTTCCTTGGGCATTGCCTCGAAAACCCCCTGATTATTCAAGTAGTTGGCTTCTTCCTCAGAATCAGATTCGTCTCGTCCCTGTGATACAACGGCCTTAACCTTTTTGGTCTTCCCTGATAATAGATGCTTGGTGAGAAAATCCATCTGCGTTTTCATGTGAGCCATATCTTGGTCATGCTCCTCTTGTCTACGCCTCTGCTCTGCAGTCATGCCAATGGATATAGTAGAGCTTGCTACCTCCAAATCCCTGGTATGCCAAGCTCTACTTTGCTTCATCATACGATCTAGCATATCACTTGCCTGAATAAAGGTAAGGTCCATGAATGACCCTCCTGCTGCATTATCAACTACCGGCTTAGTCACCGAATTCAAAGATCTGTATAATATCTCCATCAAGTGGACATTGGTCATATGATGGTTTGGTCACCGCATAAGCTTCTTCTTAAACCTCTCCCATGTTTCGTGGAGAGCTTCAGTTGGAAGCTGTCGAAAGTTGCTGATCTCATCTCTCAACTGTGCTCTCTTGGACGGCGGAAAGAATCTTTTTAGGAAAGCGTCTTTTAGTTGCCTCCAATTAGTAATAGAATTAGGAGTTAGACCATTCAACCATAGAGTTGCCTCCCCAGACAGAGATAATGGAAATAAGCGCAGTCGAATAGCATTCTGTCCAACGCCTGGATTGTCGAATAACTTGCATGTAGAGATGAAATTGATCAGATGCATATTTGGATCATCACCTGCAAGTCCACCAAACAATACCTTGAGCTGCAATAGCTGAATCATGGTGCTGGTGATATTGAACTTGGCTCCAGGTGCCAAGGGTGGAGAAATAATAGCCCCTGTGGCACCAACCCCATCCAAATCATCATCATCATCCTCAAAAGGAATCTGCACAGCTCGGCGTTCAGGCCTGAATCTAGCTTAACGATCTCTCCTTTGCATAAGTGCCGCCACCTCATCCGTACGCCTAGGATTCAGTAACTCATCATCTCCCAGGTCCTCATCATCAGGATTTGTTGCTCGCCCTGGGTTATCAATATTCTGCTGATGCACTTGAGCAGCTGCCAGTGCAGCTAATCTAGCTTGCTCCTGTTGAGCCGCCATTCTGTCAAAGTCACGCTGTGTATCCATTCTGCCAATAAGTTGAGGTTCAGGATTTATGGGTAGTAATGGTTGACCAGAACTTCGAGTATTTGGCATGCACTGAACAAACCTGAATAAAACAAAAACAACAACTAAAAGTAAAATACAAGAATCTTTGACCAAAGGGTCTATTAACTATCACAAACTTAGTTGACAATCGTATTCCCCGGCAACGGCGCCAAAATTTGATAACGCCCAAACTACAGTTCTCGTAAGAGTGTAAGCGGTCGCTGTCAAATATAGAACCCAACTGGGTTGGGTGTCGAATCCCACAGGGAATACTTGGTCACTAAGTATGCAACTATTAGTAGACTGTTGGTCGAAAATTCTACGGAAAGGCGTGATTTAATTTATGCGTGTAATAAGGTTAACAAAGTAACGAATGAATGCTGGGTTTAGTAAGATTTAATCACAGAGAATAATAAGTTAGGGTTATGTCCACCTTATGAGTTCTACGTATCTATTAACTATGAGTTATGCAAAATTCAGACATGCATGCACTTATAGAGATTTGTATTCTAATGGTAAACCTTAGTGTCTCTCGACCATCTAGGGTTATTTCACTTTAACTCTCTCGAGCTTAAAGTGTATAACTAACGGTACAAATTCTCCACGAGGTTAATCCAGTTACGACACTAACGTGTAAACAGGGGTTGGTAGCCCTATTTCCTTGTCACACTCTCTTTTCCAGACATGTAACTTTTCTCTCGAACAAGTTAATGCTATACTGATGTATTCTATATGTTTGCAACCACAAGAATTCAATTAAGATGAAGAGAGTAATGATATAAGTAGCATACACATCAAGAATTCACAAACTCATAGTAATAGATAGTATATCACAAGGCTTCCATAACCCTAACAGAGAAGTTTAGATACTCATGAGTGCAACGAAGATCACAATAAACATCATCATCGTACCAAGGCTAGAATAATCGCACGATGGAGATGAGTGTGGCGTCAAAACAAGGTTGACGTTTTTGCCCTCTGGCCGTTTTCCCCAAGGGTAGCGTTTTTCTCTGTGAAGTGTCGAATGAAGAGTTGAATCAATAATAATGAGTCTGAATGCTGAAAAATTCAGCAAAATAGGGTTTTTATAACATCCATGTCCTAGTCCTACTGGGTTACTGCTGCACCCTTAAGTATTAAGAAATACTGGTTTAGCCCGGGACAAGTTCTCCATGCATCACATTTAGTCCACAAGCTTCCAAAAGCTGCCTTTCCTCTTATGCGAAGTTTCCCTTGCTACCGAAAGGTCCACAAAGTGCTAAAATCTTCATCATTAATACCTGAAAACATGCTAATCACGTTGGTTAGCTCACTTACAGAAAAATAGACTAAAAGTGCAAGAATTATATATTTTGTCCTTAAAACTTAGCTAAAATATGGGTAAATTATGGTGCTTTAGGCGTGTAAATATGCCTAACATCAAACGTAATACTAACACCATGCAAATACAGCGACTCAATTGGATTTTTAGTTGACCCTGTGAGCTCATTCATTCATCCCTCGTTCCACCTAGATCGATGTAGGTACTATTATTAATCTTAACATTAAGTTAATGAGGAGCTCATTCATTCATCCCTAGTTCTACCTAAATCAATTGCAATGAAATCTGTTGCAACAAACGACTGAGCTATTGGAGAATTTCAAATAGATAACAATATTTGTTACAACAAATGACATATCTAATTTAATTATCAAATAGATATTTGCTTCTGTTGTGATAGATGATTGAGCTGTTGGAAATTTTCAAATAAATACTGATATCTGTTGTAACAGATGATATTTCCGATTTAGTTATCAAGTGGACATTTCCATCTGTTATCACAGATGACTGAGCTATTGGGATTTTTCAAACAGGTATTTATATCTATTGCAACAGACAACATATCTGTTTGAAAATCTTTTTTTCTTTTAATTTTAAAGCAAGCTTCTGTCCGAGTAGATAAAATAGTAGTACTACTAAAGGCGGTAAAAAATGTTTCTTGGATAACTCAAAAATCTCATTGAGTAGCCTTGTCTTGGCTTTTCAATGTCACCCATTTTCTTTTCCGTGCCCCTCAAATTATGAATGAATATTAATTAATGAATATTGAAACCCCTAATACTTCTTCCATTTTATATTATATTAGTTGACCCCTATTGACTTGGCACACCCATTAAGAAAATATTAATTAGGGGTTTATTTTACTACCAAATTAGCCTTATTAATTATGCTTTGAAAATATAAATTTAAATAAATACACTTTTTTTAGTCATTTAATATTAAGGGTAGTACATCTAGAAATTAGAATTATCTCATCTCTTCTTCATCCCTAAATTTATTTTATTCGTCTCTTTTTTTTTGTTTCTATCCTCTTTAGGGTTATCATAACCTTTTTTGTCTCTCCTCTTTCTCATAAATTTCCTTTCGGATCTAAACCGATCCATATGCATATATTAGATTCCTCGACTGAAATTATTGTTTTGATCCCCTTTTGACATTAAGGTATGATTCACTATTGCTCTTTCATTCTCGACTTCTTCTTGAAAGTTATTTACATCTTTTTTATTTAATTATCATTTTTCCATATCATATTTATTTAAAAAATTTGAAGGAACTTTTAATTGTTGAATAAATGAACCGAGAATTTTTATTACAAAAGTCATCTGTTGGGAGAAGTTTAAAAACCTTGTAGGCAGTATTATTTTTTTTTATGTATTTTGTTTGTTTCTTTGTTGTTGATGTTGTTATTGATGTTATTGATGGGGTTGGCGTTGTTAGAACTTGTGGTGTGGTGTTGTTGACAGTGAAGGATCCAGGTTTCTTAGACGGTAGGTGCTTCTTAGCTTAAAAATAGTGTAGCGAACAATCAACACAAGAAGTAAGGGAGAAAAAAAATAAAAGAAAGTTTAAAGTGAATAAGGAGAGAAGAGTTGGTTACCAAAATTAAAAAAATATGTGCTGAGTGGGAATTAAACTCAAGACCAAAAGAAATAAATAACCTTAAGCACCCATAAACAACAACTAGGCTAACCAAACAACTCTTACTATGGGTGCTCACTGATTAGATTATATAAGTTTTTTCTTAATTTCTATATACATATAAAAAGTTCGATACGAGTTCAGCCTGTGCTCGCGCGCCTGGAGGACTCCATGTGGGTCCGTCCCTGGTTGTTGATGGTGTTGAAACATAGGATGTATACTTCTTTGTTGTTGATGATGTTGTTGGAACAAATGTTGTTGCTTTCTTTGTTGATGTTTTTTTATTTGTTGTTTGTATTTTATGATGTTGTTGATGTTGCAACAGACGGAGAAACTATTGGAACAAATCAAACCACCAGCAAGGCTGCTATGTATTCCAACAGACTCCACATCTGTTGCATCAGACTCCACATCGGATGCAACAGACTCTACATCTGATGCAACAGACTCTACATCTGTTGCAACAGATGGATAATGTTCTTTTTGTGACATAATTTTTTTCCTTCTTCTTTGTAGATATATAAGGAACTGAAATTTGATCAATTTTGCCTGACCATCACAAAAGGCTGCAGTAAAGATAGGTTCTGAGGAATAAGTTGAATGCAAATGGATCCACTTCATATATGAGAAGTATGTATTACGAATAATGTTATCGTGGAAACACACATAGAGTATATTGATTTTGTGAATGTTGTTTTTACCAATTAGTCATAGATCATTCAAACAAGATATCTGTAATTTTACAGTTAAGTTTGGTAGGTCTGAACTGATAAGGCTGAGGGACCATAAATATGGTTCTGATACCTTGTTAAGATTTAATGTCAGATGTTGCTCATGTTTATTTGTCATGCCTTCTACAGACTTTTGCTGTGGCAAGCATTTATGGTGACGTTGTAGACTTTTGCATGATGGATATATTGTCCTCTATATGGGAGAAGAATGATCAATCTTACCCCTCTTTGCTTATCTTGTGCATGCAAATGTGAAGAGTGCAAGGCAAAACCTAATTGTGTGATTAATACTGTTAATGCATTAACTGCTGATGTAAAGGAATTGATATCTAACAATAGTGTCATTCGATCAAAGAGGATTTTAGTTTCATTCACTCCATTAGAGATTAAGGCTAAGATAAGAAAGAAACTAATTTCCAAGGCTAGATTTAGTTCATCTTGTGTCGTTATGTAAAGACACTCCATCTAATTTTGAGTGCTTTTTCTTTTTAGGATGGTGCGATAGGCAGAATCTCCCCATCATTAGCTAATACCGAAAATAAGACATCTAATGTTATTGAACCTCCAGACTTTCCTGTGAAGATTGATAATCCAAAAGACTTCTTTGCTTGAGTTAGTCAACAGATTAAACGATCTCAATCACTTGGTTTTTCTGCTGATCAATCTTCTCCGTAGAAGATAAAATATCAACTGAACTACTTGACACAACGAAAGCTGATATCGATAGATTACTGATTATATCTTTTCAAGACTTACTTTTACTAGAAAACTGTTCTGCATTGAGTGCTGCACTATCCATATATGCTGCAACACAGGATTTATCAGTCGAGAGAGCGCTTGCCTTGGAAAAACTCAAAGAGAACCTTCCATACTTCTCCTTGGCCTTGCATAGAGATAAGAAGGACTAAGAGAAGTATTATAAGAAAGCTGTAAAGAAAGAAAGTGGTCCTCGTTGACAAACTCACAAAAGATCAAGTGCTCTATACTGAGCTTAACAACCATAATGACAAAATAATTGAATTGGACGTAGTGACTTTACTTAGTCAAACAAAAAGCCACGACTGTTCATATCCCTTAATTAAATAAAACTGGTGACTTTTTGAATATGTAAATTAAAAAAACCGGATCTAAATACAACATTTTATCTTTTTATTGTATTTCGAAAAGAGACAGATTGGTAATCTGTTGCAAAATATATTCCACTGGTCAGATAACTTACAATATATGGACAATCTATTGCAACAGATGGATATATAATTTTGCTTTTCCATCAGTTGTGGCATCTGTTGTAACTTGCTAGTTATCTGTTTATTCAATTTCATCGAGAGCAATAGATTTTTCTAAGCAATTCTTGGCCAAACTCAATTTTTGCTCTTGGATTGCTTCTCTTTATTTCTTTGCATCCTTCAAGATAGCCTCCAAATTCAATTTTCGCCATCAATCCAAGAGAAAAAATTTAATTTGCAGGCCATCTTAAAGGATGCAAAGAAAAAAAGAGAAGTAATCCAAGAGCAAAAATTGAGTTTGGCCAAGTGTTTAGAAAAATCTATTGCTCTCGATGAAATTAAATAAATAGATGACTAGCAAGTGCAACAGACGCCACAAATGATGGAAAAGCAAATTGATATATCCATCTGTTACAACAGATTGTCAATATGTTGTAAGTTATCTGACAGGTGGAATATATTTTGCAACAGATTATCAATCTGTCTCTTTCCGAAATACAATAAAAAGATGAAATGTTGTATTTAGATCCATTTTTTTAATATACATATTCAAAAATTCACCATTTTTATTTAATTAAGGTATATGAACAGTCGTGGTTTTTTATTTGACTAAGTCAAGTCCCCACTTCCAATTCAATCATTTTATAGATAGGTCTCTCCGGCCTCCTCTCACTCACTCATTCATTCTACTACACTTACAATACTAATATGACTGATCCAGATTCATACAAAAAGATTCATATCGAGTCCTTACAGGAACTTCAAAGGTAGTTTAATAAACTCCAGAGGGATTTGACCGACTTTGAAGCAAGGCTAAGGAGGGCCAGCTGCTGTCGGATGAAAATTATCAGGTTGACGATAATAATAGTAATAATAAAAATAATAGTAGTAATAATAATTAGGTTATGTTTTTTTATTTCTTTTAGCGTATGTTCTTTCCTTTTTTATATTCGATCTACCTATAAGGGATTCAAAATAATCTATGTATATGTTTGGTTTGGTTGACTTTTAATTTTTAATTCTTATTCAATATTTAATTATAATTTTATTTATTCCTTACTCTCAACATATCGACGGTTGGAGGTAGGGATTGAGAACTTGTGGCAACAGATGGTGGTGAAAAGTCATATGATGAGAAATTCTCCTAAAAATGGTTCGTTAATAAATAATAAGGAAATAAATGATATTACAATCATAAAAGAAAAATTATTTAATTTAAAAAATAGTTACAACATTGGATTCATTTAATTAAGTTATATGATGATATGATTGTTAAGAAAAAAGTGAATGAATAGTCGTGATTGTGACTTTTGTCTAAACACATTCAACAAACAAAAACAAAAAACGCGGCTGATGTATGAAATTCCTCTTCTGTTGCGACTGATGAATCAGTTAGAAGAAATAAAAAAAGCTTCTTAAACAAATGGTCGATTTATAGCAACAGATGGTATATCTGTTGAAATAGATGGGTTATCTGATGCAACAGATATACAATCTGTTGCCATAACTCAATTAAAAAAATGGTTATTAAAGAAACGGTTATTGAAAACCAGGTGTATTCGATTTTTAAATTGAGAAAAAGGTTTTTTAAATTTAATAAGCTGAAAATTCATGACTTGTCATAATAATAAAAATCACCAGCTTGATTTAATTAAGTCATTTCTTTTCACAGAAAAGAATAAGGAAATAAATGATAAACACAATTTAAACCGTAAAAAACTCACCAGAAATATTCTTGTTTTTAAACATTCTTTATTAATTTATATAATTAAAAAGTCAGAAAATTTGGATGTCATGAAGATAATTTTTTTTAAAATATATATATATATATATATATATATATATATATATATATATTATATTGCAACAGATATATTATCTGATGCAACATGTTATCTATTTGTTGTAACGGATGATATATCTGTTATAACAGATGATTTATCTGATGCAACAGATATATAATCTGTTGTCCAACTCAGTGTGAAAAATAAATTATTTTAATAATAATAAAGTTGAAAAGTCATGATTTATCACAATATTGCTTAATTTAATTAAGTCATAACTTTGTTACAGTAATAAAAAATGTCATTAATAAATGAAGATGAACAGTTGTGCTTTTAAATCTGCTTTATTAATTTATAGAATTAAAAAGTCAAAAAATTTGGATGCCTTGAAGAGAATTTATTTTTAAAAAGATATATAGATTATATGTTGCAACAGATATATTATCTGATGTAACAGGTTATCTATTTGTTGCAACGAATTATATATCTATTGTAACAGATGAGTTATCTGGTGCAACAGATATATAATCTGTTGTCTAACTCAGTGTAAAAAAATGGTTCCTGAAAAGAACTAATTATTTTAATAATAATAAAGCTGAAAAGTCATGACTTATCACAATATTGCTTAATTTAATTAAGTCATAACCTTTTACAATAATCAAGAATATCATTAATAAATGGAGGTGAACAGTTGTGTCTTTAAATCTGCTTTATTAATTTATATAATTAAAAATTCAGAAAATTTGGGTGTCATGAAGATATTTTTTTTTAAGAAAAATATATATTATATGTTGCAACAGATATATTATCTGAGACAACAAGTTATCTATTTATTGCAATGGATGATATATCTATTGTAACAGATGATTTATCTGATTTAACAGATATATAATCTGTTGTCCAACTCAGTGTAAAAAAATGGTTCCTGAAAATAACTAATTATTTTAATAATAATAAAACCGAAAAGTCATGACTTATCACAATATTGCTTAATTTAATTAAGTCATAAATTTTTACAGTAATCAAGAATGTCATTAATAAAATGAGGTGAACAGTTGCGCCTTCAAATCTGCTTTATTAATTTGTATAATTAAAAAATCATAAAATTTGAATGTCATGAGGATATTTTTTTTTAAAAAAGATATATAGATTATATGTTGCAACAGGTTATCTATTTTTTGCAACGGATTATATATCTGTTGTCACAGATGAGTTATCTGATGCACCATATGTATAATCTGTTGTCCAACTCAGTGTAAAAATGGTTCTGGAAAGAACTAATTATTAATAATAATAAAGCTGAAAAGTCATGACTTATCACAATATTGTTTAATTTAATTAAGTCATAACTTTTTTACAGTAATCAAGAATGTCATTAATAAATGGAGGTGAACAGTTGCAATTTTTTGCCTAACTTATTCAAGTTCAATCCTCTATAAATAGGTTCCTCCTTACTCAATCGTTCATTCTACTACACATTATTTATTCCTTGCTTTTGTTAAACCTTCAACTACTTTCTCTTCAAGGACTTGATAGCTTTTTCCAGTATCTGGTAAGTTTTTTTTCTTGATTTTTGTGTAAATATTCGTTGTATATTATGTTACATTCTAATTCTTTCTTTTCTTTACTTTTTTTTTACGTGTGTTTTATCAACTTATGCATTTTCTAGATATGGCTGATCCTGTGTGGGATGTCGCTATTTTATGAGACGCTATGTGGAAACTGCAGAAGGAGGTTCATGACCTGCATTGAGAGTTGGCTACCTTCAGAGTAAGGATGTTGCGGGAGATTCGCAGGCTGCGAAGGGCGCTGCTGCTGCCGATTGAAGATTGGCCGGCTGGTCATATAAATAATAATGATGACAATGATGATAATAATAATTAAGTTTTTGTTTTCTTTTATCTATGTATTTTTTTGTTTGTTTTATAAAAATTTATGTTTGATGCACTTGACTTTTTATTTCTTATTTAATTTTCGTGTTGTCTATTTCTATTTCTTAACGAATGACATATCTACAATTAAGGAATAATTTGATTCCAGTATCAATTGCAAGAACATATGAGTTATCTGTTGGGTTTTTGATAAAAGCTGTAATTTGTTGTTCGAAATAGATTAGTAATCTGGTGAAACAGATTATTTATCTATTGAAGCAGATTACTAATCTGGTGCAACAGAATACCCATCTATTTGATTCATATTACGGACACCTAGAACCATAAACATGAATCCAACATGAGTCTACTGTTACAACAGAACATTTATCTGGTGCCGCAGATAAAGGATTTGTTTAAACAGATTGATCTTATGTTGCATTCATGTTCGCGTGCTAGCTATTATTGAAAAAATAACACACTAGCAGTTACCCAGATGACAAATTCAACTAAAAAACATAATTTGACTTACCAAAGTCTCCTCTCAAGTAAATGCGAAAGTTGAAACTGATTTACAAAATAAAATTTGACATAAGAATTTGATCAAAGAGCAGCAGTTGGGGTAACAACAATAACAACAACAACAACAACAATAACAACAATGGTCAACAAGAAGAATATGAAGATGATAATGAAGTATAAGATGATGATAATGAATTAGAAGACGATGAATAAAGCAACAACAATAATGAACAACAAATATTGCGACGAGAGAGAAAATAACAACGGATGAGGAAAGAGAGAAAAACGCATTTTTCTTTCGTTTTCCGTTATATTAACTAACATTTGGATCAAAGTGTAAATTTAAAAACTTATGGATTATTATGAAATTTTCCAAACCTTCTTAATCCATAATTAAGTAATTGTCACCTCTACTCAATTATTAAGACTTATGTCACCTGCACCTCATTTTAAATCTCTTTTGTCACCTGGCCCAAAGCCCCTTGTAACACTTACGTAAGGGGAGATATTAATTTACCGATTATTAAGTTGTAATTTCTTGTTGGCAGACGATTGAGGCAATGAGCCAATTATATAGTGGTATGAAGTTGACCTTGTCAAAGTCAAATTGATCTAATCGGCTTTTTTTTTTATGTTTCTTTTTTGGTCTAGAATTTGAAAGGAAATAAAATTATTCTCAAATATTATGTTAAAAAATAAATTCCTTGTTGGAATTTATTGTGTAATTCTAGACTTGAACACAAAAGGAAAATACTGATATAATGTTTTCCTTTTTTCTATTACCATAGATTTTGAGACTCTTTTTTTAAATATACAAGGAGAAAAAAAACTTACCAACATTAATTATTCATATATTTATTAAATAATAATTAAAAAAAGATGAAAAGATGATTTTATCTATTACCAAATGTTTTAATAAAGGGCAAAAAAATCGATTCACTTTTCTAAGGGTCTTCACGCTTTTAATATATTATAGATTATAGTCATTTAATTATCATCCTATTAAAATTGACTAAAATTTTAATTCTTAAATCTTTCTTATTTAAAATATAAAAATTATAACTAAATACTTTATTGGTTCCAATCATATTAACTAAAATATTGATAAAAATAAAGTACATTAACATAGTTGTCTGATTTTTTCCTTGCTCCCCAATTATGGTAAAATAAAGACAAATTTAAAGTAATATGAAAAAGGACAGTCCTTTAAAATAAAATAAAAATCAAAAATCAAGTTGTGAAAATTGTTACCATAATTTAAATAATTTTCGTACCCAATTGTTACCATAATTTTATGTATATAAATAATTTCTGTACCCAATTATTTGATGCAGTATTAGGATTGATCCTATTTTTTACTTATAGATTTGACTTTTATCATTGAAGGAAGGGAAAAGAATTTAACATATTTGATTTTCACTTTTCCAATAAAAAATATTTATATTTGGGTAATTTCTTTTTTAGGAAAAAAGGCTTGTAGTTCTATAAATTGAGGATCCTTTTCCTTTTAGTTGAAACTATTCTGTCAATTAATCCTTGTTTGTTTATATCACTCATATGTACATCAATAATTGACCAAACCAATTTAATATATTTTTAGCATATAAGTAATTGTTTGTTCTCTACGTTATATTATTCGTTTTCTTTATTTTGATATTAAGTTCCTTAGTTTTCTTTTACGTTTATTGAAGAATGATGTTTTATTTTGATGAATATTTATTTTATGTTTTGTGATATAATCGTTAATTATGTTTAAATCTAATCTGCTTCTATTTTACATCTTCTCTTCTTATTTTTAAAGCTAGAATGAGATGAAATTTCCGTCCACAAGATTATCGACTTGAAAATTTTGTCCACAAGATTATCGACTTCAAAGAATGAAGATCTTTCTTATCAAGGAGGACCAATTAATATAAGATTTTTTATTTTTCTCTTTTTTTTTACTATAAAATGTAAGGAGGGCCAATTAATAGAAGGTTTTTTATTTTTATTTTTCTTTTTACTATAAAATGTAACACTTCTATATTTTTATTTAGATTTAATTATATATATTTCATGTTCTACGTAAAGTATATCAATTTTATTTATAGTCGTGTGGTTTAAATATATATTATCTTACACCTTTTGATTTTCAATTGTTTCTCTTCTCATGTTTTAGGTGTCATTCTATAACCTTGGTATTTTTCTTAATTAGTTTAAAGTTTGTTTTAAATGATTTTATATGGTTTTGTATGAATATATTAATTTTATGTTTATGTGGTTTTCGGATTTAATAAAACCATAATATCAAAGTGATTTTATCAAATTGAATTCATTAAATAAAATTCACACGCGAGGCACGTATATATATATATATATATATATATATATATTAAAAGTGTGAAGGTCCTTAGAAATGTTGTTTGAACTTTTTGTCCTTCACTAAAAGTCTCTGCTTTGTACAAAAATGTCTTTTCACTATTTTTTCCTAATATTTAAGAGTTAAAAATTAATTAAATATATTTATATGACAACCTTTCCTTATTAGCAATCTTCAAAATTAATGACAACTAATACTTTTTTCCTAAATAAACTAAATTTGATTTTAAGAAGCTTTGAAAAATTTAGAAATAAATATAAAAGTATTAGAATATTTTTTTTTAAAAAAATATCAAAATTTAAAAGTTTTAAGTACGTAATAAGAATATAATCAATGATTATTTAAATATTCGACTTTAAAAATAAGAAAAACTTTTAAATATAGAGGAAAAAAATAACTGTAGCATAAATATGGTTTAAATTTATAAGTCTCTCTTAGCCTCTAGCAGCAAAAAAAGAGGTACTGCATGACAAATACAAACACGAAGATCCATTAACCACTTCAAACTTCTGGTGGTAAAACATATATGTGCTTACAGTTTATGTTTACATTATTATATTAAAATGTGAAGAATCTTTAAAAAGTGATTTAAACTTTTACACTTCATTAAAAATCCGCAATAGTAAAATCATTTAATTTTAAATAATTAAATGTTACACGTGATATATATGTGACTTATTATATATTTCTCTTTAATTTCTACAAATTAACAAACCTATTATTTCAATTATACAAACTCCTAATTTTTCCTAACAACATTTAGTTCAAACTTGAAGATTCTTGTAAATTAAAACACATCATATAGGATTTTTGATTGCAATTAAGATTTTTTTTCATGTTAGTTACTACTATTTCTATTTTATGAGTATTTTCTTATCGGTTAAACAAAAAACCGAACCGTTAAGGAATAAAAATCGATAAACCGAAAATCGATAAAAAATATCTTGTTGGTTTAACATATTTAAAAACCGAAAATCGATAATATATAAAATTGAACCGACCCGACCGATACACACCCCTACCTTTGTGTTTATAAGGATAACCTAGGTCAATTCAATCAAGACCAACTTGGAAAAAAGGTTTTATTCTCCCTAATAGAAGGTTCTTAGCGAAATATTAGTTAGCTTTCTTGCCCTTCAAAAATATATCTCACACTAGATGTAAAATTAATTAAATTATTTTCCTTATATAGAACTTCAAAATCAACTAAATCTTTGTTCTCTAAATTCTTTTTTTATTTAAAATAACTAACAAATAGATATAATAGTAATTTAATTTCTTTCCTTATATAGATCTTCAAAATAAACTAAACTGTTGTTCTCTAAAAACTTCTTTATTTAAAATAATTAAGAAATCTTTGCATTAAATTGTATGCATTATTTTATTTAGATACATTAACACGAGGTAATATAGGGTGTAGCATATAACTATACTACCTTCAATGTTAATTTTTGTGATATTTAGAACTTGTAAATAGACTATAATTTTTTTTTTAATTATTTGCTTATTTGTTAGTTCTAATTTTTTTTTTCTATATGTATACAATTTGGTTGCATATACTTTTAGTCATTAAATAAATAGGATACTTACTAGAACTTTGAACGAAATACATAGTTCAATGACAATAAAAGATCCAAAGATATCTAACTAGTTCCATTGCTCAATCAGAAAATTGCAATATTATAAGTAAAACTTGAATCTTAGAAGCGACCTTACTAAAAGTGATGGAGTAAAAGAAAAAAGTTATCCCATGACAAAGTAATAAAGTAAATAACATGATTTAAATTTTGTAACCAGGAAGCCTACAAGAATCAAGATAGATGACAAGAACATACTTGAAATTATCCCATGGTGTGCATCCAATTATGAAATGACAACAAAAATATTTGATAATTGGATGAAAGGACCCAATGGTCGTGCGTGAAAGCTAATTGTACTCTTGATGAAGAGGAGGAAATCAGATATGCATTTGGGTAACAATAAACGAATTTTGAGGAGCATTTAATTAATTTAAGTACTCTCAAAAACTTTAGACAGACCTCAAAAACATTAATGGACCTTCATTATTTTATAAATATAAGTACCCTCGCAAACATTTTACAATTATTAAAGAAAGATAACTAGAAAGTTTCACTACAAAAATGGGTCTAATTACGGGGATTTATTTGCGAGAGTTATGTTAACCCCTGCAAAATTATATTAAATGTGGGGGTTAAAAATATGCCACTAAAAATTATATTTACGGCTATTTTAACCCCCGCTATCCATAAAAAAAAATAGCGCCAAATGAAAAAATATTTCCCCTCTTTTACTCTCAAAACATTTCTCTCTCTCATTTTTCCCCGATTAGAAAGAGTGGGAGGTACTCTCCGCCGGTCATTGATTAGCCAGTTGATAGGAACTCCGGCCATTGCTACACAAGTCTCCGGTCGGCCATTTTCTTCCCAGATCCTAGGTAATTGTTTTTAAATCTTAGTGTTTGTTTCCCTAGCAACACACACACCACCAGAAAGCTCCCTGCTCGCCACTTTCTTCGATATAAAATAGTGTATTGTATAGCATCCTTCATTCTCACATTTATACTTTCCCCTCCCTGCTCAACACTTTCTTCCATATAGAATAGTGTATTGCATAGCACCCATCATTCTCACATTTATACTTTTCCCTTTCTGTTTCGTCTTCTCTCTGTCACCCATTTGAGTTAAGTTGTGGGGGTTATTGAAGATCTACCCATGGATTTCGATACTAACAGGTATCTTCTCCTTCTTTGTTCTTTTCATTTTTTTTTAATTTCTTGTGTTTTCGTTGAGTTCTAGAATGAATATATTTTGGGTTATTATTGCGTTAATATATAGTAAAATGCTTATATAGTTGACCCCAACTTGCTTGCTTGGGATTTAGTTGTGTATTCAAATTTGTCAGTCATGAAAATGCTGGAAAGGAATTGCCTTTTCTCCCCCCTAAGTGCCTCATCATTTTTTTTGTTGAGCCCCAGATGAATTTAGTGCATGCGGCTGCCTCCTTTGTTTGTAAATTCATGCATCCTGGTAAATTTGTTACTTTTGCTTAGAGAGTTTAAGGAAAACAAACATTTGTTTGAAGATTTTGAATAGTTGTATAATTAGTGTATACATGACAACATTATTTTTATGTTTCTTTTTGTGTATTTTAGTTGCTGAAAGAGGGGGAAGTGGGAAAAAATGTAGCTGTGATTACACAAAGTGGATCGATTGCTTTGCTATTAGTTTTAGAAGCAGCAAAGCAAAATGAAGTTATTATCACTGTTGGGTTCAAGGTGTATGTGAATGAAAAGTGGAGGAAAAATGGTGGGGAGAAGGGAGACACTAATTTAGAAAGTGTACTCCCAAATTAAAAAAATTTACTCATTTCTCCCGTATTGGTGGGAGAAGAGAACTTGAAAGTGTTTGTAATGAGAAACACTAACTCCACATGGATAGTGAGGCAAGAACAAGGTGATTCCTCGTGCCATCATCGTCGCTCGTCTCGGCTTCGGCTTCGGCTTCGGATCGATGAGATCTAATTTTTAGACAAAATTTATTTGAAACTTATTTACAAGTGAAATTTTAATCCAAAATCTAATACACATCACGAAGGGATGCGGCCCTTTGAGAAGAGGCACGCTGTTTTGCACTATAGGGTGATATGCGACCGCATACGCAACACATATACACGACTTGTAGCACAGCCACAACATATTTTCTCACTGGAAACTGCAAAACGTCATCTACGGCCGCACTTTGGATGCAAGTCCAGTGCAGGGATGCGACTGTTGCAGAAAATATGCCTTTCAGCTGAACCAATGCATCCTTTCTGAAAGGATACACTTAAGGTTATAAATACCTGATATTTTCCTCCGGTATTGAAATCAATTTTGACAGCAAAAAACACTCTTGTTATTAACAAAAACTCTGTATGATCATTAAGCTGCTGAGTGAGTTCGTTGAATCCAACAATTTGAGGTACTGCTATTGTTCGAATTGAAGGCCATTTTATCTTGAGAGAAAGATTTCATAACCTCGGATACAGTGAGAAAAATTATTCTTTAAGGACACTCCGTGAAGTCGAGGGACTTGGCCTTACAAATTCTGTTTCATCTTATTTCTGAAAATAAACATACTTCTTGGATAGATTATCAGTAATCTTGTGTTGAACGTGTTAAAGAACTTCATAGGTGTTCTTGTTTATACAGGAACTTGTGTTGAAGTTGGTGTTGCATTTATACAGATTCTTGTACCCGAAACACCATAAAATAACAATCTTAAGGAATAATCCTCAAAATATGTATTGCTTGTTTTTGGAGATTAAAACTTTAAGCTTTCTACTCCGTTTGAACTTAACTAGTGATTAAAAGACATAAAATCGTTATCACAAGTTAAAGATCACTTGATTGACGATTGAAAGTCATAAAAACTTCATCGTTAACTAGAAAAAAAAGTGTTTAAAGTTGTTTCAACTTTTTAATAAGTATTTCAATATATACTAAAGGTACTGTCTTGTGGTGATAGGAAAAATGACTAACGAAAGTCAAATGCAAGATGCGGCTACGACTGTGGGGGCAACTAGTATTACCTCAACAAGTTGAGCAAATACTCCGCAACCTATGGCACCTGCGGAGAAGCCCAAAAAATTTATGGGCATTTACTTTAAGAGATGGCAACAAAAGATGTTCTTCTACCTCACAACACTATGTCTTCAAAGGTTCACTAGTGAGGATGCTCTTGAGGTGCCAGAGGAAACCTCAAACAAAGAGTGTTTCGTAATTATAGAGGCTTGGAAACACTCAGACTTCCTTTGCAGGAATTATATTTTGAGTGGTCTCCAAGACGACCTCTATAACGTTTACAGTGGAACTAAGACATCGAAAGAATTGTGTGGGGTACTAGAACGAAAATACAAGATAGAGGATGCAGGAATTAAGAAATTCTTTGTGGCAAGGTTCTTGGACTTTAAAATGATAAATAGAAAATCGGTTGTCTCTCAAGTGCAGGAATTGCAAGTAATCATCCACGATCTCTCAGCGGAAGGTATATCTTTGAAAAATACCTTAGTTGAACAAATTAAAAATTTTCTTATTACTTACATAAATTATTTTGTAGGTTTAATTGTGAATGATGCATTTCAAGTAGCATCAATAATTGAGAAGCTACCACCTATGTGGAAAGACTTCAAAAACTACTTGAAGCACAAATGCAAGGAGATAACTGTCGAAGATCTTATCGTCCGACTACGTATTGAAAAGAATAATAAAGCTGCCGAGAGAAGGTCAAAAGGAAATTCTACAATTAATGGAGCACATATTGTAGAAGATGACCAAAACAATTCTAAGAAAAGGAAGAAATTTGTACAAGGAAACAATCAACCCAAGAAGAAATTCAAGGGAAAGTGCTTCAACTGTGGCAAGATTGACCACAAGTCCACGGATTGTCGTGCCCCCAAGAAAGGCACTTGTCTTCTGACCCCATCTATTTTTGGGTAAATTTTCTCATCTCCTCCAGCCGGTAGTCTATTTCCCCAGTGTTGACCGGAAGCTGATAATTTGGTCCATACAAGAATCTACCAATAGTGTATGGAGAAATGTCCACCTACACTTCCCGAATAGTAAGTAAAGGTACATGATCAACACATTTTCGTAGTTGACCCTGTGGATACTATGTTTTTAACTTATTCTTGTACGCTGCATAAAATTCTCAGAGTAGCACTTCACTGTATTTCCTGAGTGCTCTCATCATCCACTCAAAACCATATTGCTTGAAGTGTGCCTTGAATCTAGTTATCACCGTCATCCCATTAGTAGTCATTCTCCTCTACAGATATAAAACCTATTTGATCTTTTTTTTATGAAGTCTACTCAGCCCATCATTAAATATCTCCTGCATACTGGGGTACCTCCCATCGTTCAACAATGGGCACTAAAGCAGTGTTAAGTGCTAGGGGAGGGTCCTGTCTATCAATCGATATAGCATTGACCTCTTCTATACAGGCAGAATTTTTAGAGCTTGCTTTTTTAGAACTGGATTCAGCATCATCTTCAACATTTGAAGGTGGAGGTATATGAGGAGAACAAATAGTCGGGTTTTTTCTCCTAGAACCCTATGGAGGTGTGTCCTCCGGAGTTGCCACTTTCTCCCTATTTGCAAGCTTTTGTGCCTTTGGGTCAACCTTGCCCTTCTGTGGGTATTCGTATATTTCACCGCTACTGGTAGAAGACTTAGTAGCCTCAGAACTTGAAGATTGGGCCTTTTTAGTTCCTTTTTAGGCACTTGTTTGGAAGAGGATGCATTTTTTGGAGGCATTGTACCTAAAAGTACACATTCATTAGTAAGTAAATATATAAAAGAAATCAAAACTAAGAAATTAAAGTTTAGTATGCATGTTCTATCTTGGGTACGAGTGGAGGATACCAGTCATATGGACTGGGTACAACTCGTATGATACTTAGTGTACACATGGGTGTTCACTGGCTTGATTATGAGTCCTCCTAATGAGTCGTAAGCGAAGGTACGACTAGTTACCAACACCCAAAAGCAAGTCAGAAATAAAAGTCTAAAATATGATATCTACCCAGGTCCTTACAACTTCAATATACGAGTTGTATAAAATATATACAACTCATTTTGGCCAGTCGTACCCATACCCTAACTTAACCTTAGTTAAACATCCATGTTATCAATGGGTACGAGCCATGTTATGAGTAGTTACTTGTGGGTATGAGTCATAAGATGTTTTGTATCCACTGCAACATAGAGGTTCAACCATAAAGTTGACTCTAAATCAAATTTCCCAAACTACCCATCCACTTTATGTAACAATATCACCCACTTTCAGTCAAAATAAAACATAATATCATTTCCTTAAATCAATTTCGCCCTTATTTTCATTTTCAACTAAACTTGTATGAACTAGGGCACCAAAATTCAATTCACACAGAAATTTAACTTAGAGCAAGTTTTACTATACTACATTAGAGCAATATCAACATTAAATGGATAGAGTTTGAGTTCAAAATCTTACTTCTGCGGTTGAGTTCTTAGCTTCTGCCAATTTTGACCTTTTCTCATCAAATTAGTGTTTAATTCAGGCAACAGGATGGAATCTGTGCATAGTGGTAGCTAATTCTAAGTCTTTTTGAATGATTTTGTTCTTTGGAAGCTTGCAAATCGAGCAAAAATAGTAGTGGGTGGGTGTTTCCCTATTTTTTTAAATCATTAGAATTGGGCCGGGTTGACCCGCGATCTCGACCTGGTAAGCTTGGGTATGAGTCATGTGTATAACTCGTACCTAGGCTTACATGTTGTTTCTTAAACTTGTATAAACCTGGAACCTCACTGGGTTCTAGAGTGGATACGACTCAATGTGATGAGTCGTACCTTAAGGGTGCAACTCGGTCTGAGAATCGTATTCATTCCAGAAACTTTTACCTGATTCTGAATTTTCTTCCAGGTCCTTATGACTCCTACTCACGATTCGTACAATCTAGATATGACTCGTGAAGAGTCCGTATGACCTATTTACTTGAACTTCTCTGGATATTTTCTACAATCTTTCGTCCTGCACACTGAACAAATGTATTATCCTATAAATAAATAAGTACAAAAACATGAGTTGCCTCACATACAATGCTTGATTTAACATCACGACACGACGTGGCTAAGTTGGGTACTAAAATTTCACCAACTAGCCTTATGGGTTACCTCCCATGTAACACTTGATTTAACGTTGCGGCACGACGTGATTACCTTGGTTACTTAGACTTCACCAAGGTCCATCTCAAAAGTCACATTAATTTCCTTAGGTTTACCCATATAGTGCTTGACTCTTTGCCCATTCACCTTGAACGGGGCTTCACCATCCTGCTCTAATTCTAAAGCACCATATAGAAACACTCTTAGCACCGTAAAGGGACCATGCTATCTAGACTTCCACTTACCTGGAAACAAGCGAAGCCTTGAATTGTTGAGCAATACCTAGTCACCTTTTTTAAAGATTCTTTTCTCAATTTTACGATCATGATTCAGCTTTATTTTTTCCTTGTAAAGTGTAGAAATTTCATACGCTCGGAGTCAAAATTCATCCAACTCATTCATATTATACATCCTTGACTTGACACATCTTACCACTCAAAATTCAGCTTCTTCAGAGCCCATAGTGCTTTATACTAAAGTTCAATAGGCAAGTAAAAAGCCTTGCCATATACTAGCTGATAAGGTGAAGCACCAATTGGGGTCTTGAACGCTGTTTGGCAAGCCCAAAATGCATCATCTAGCTTTTGTGACCAATTAGTCCTATTGGCATTTACTGTCTTTGCCAAGATAGACTTGATCTATTGGACACCTTAACTTGTCCACTACTGTGGATGACAAGGTGTTGCCACCTTGTGTTTTACTCCATATTTCTCAGAAAGACTTTTGAATAGACAATTACAAAAATGTGACCCACCGTTACTAATGATAGCACATGGGGTGCCAAATCGAGAAAAGATGTGTGTTTTCAAGGATGTAGTGACACTATGTGCTACTTTATTGGAGAGCACAACTGCTTCCACCTATTTCAAAACATAATCCACAGCCACAAGTATATACTTCGTGGCAACTCACAAAAGGTCTCATGAAATCTATACCCCACACATCAAACAATTCTAATCCTAAATTAGGAGTCATAGGAAGTTCATGGCGTCTAGAGATATTATCTTTTCGTTGACATTGATCATAAGCAAAAAAAATTATGTGCATCTTTATAGATTCTTGGCCAATAATACCCATATTGCAAGATTTTGTAGGCTGTACGGGTTCTTCCATGATGACCCCTAATTGGTAAAGAATGACAAGCCTCAAGTATACTCATCATCTCCATATCAGGTATACATACATCTATGAATAATCTCATCCATATAAATTTTGAATAAATAAGGCTTATCCCAGAAATATTTCATTACCTCATGCGTAAACTTCTTTCTCTGCTAAAAGGAAAGATCTTCTGGAATTAGATCACTTGCTAGATAATTTGCATAATCTGTAAACCATGAAAGTAGATCTTGGAAAACTACTAATATCTTCTCTTCTGAAAAACTATCATCAATCTCTACCCCATCTTCAACATTCTACATAGCTTCTTCCTCAAGTCTTGACAAATGATCCATAACTTGATTCTCAGTGCCTTTTCTGTCCTTGACCTCGAAATCAAGTTCCTGCAGTAATGCACCAACCTAATCAGTTTGGGCTTTGCATCTTTTTCGCTATCAAGTACCATAATGCTGCATGATCAGTATGCACAATCACCTTTGTCCCAATCAAATAAGACCTAAACTTCTTAAAGGCAAAAACCACTACCATCAACTCTTGTTCCATCATGGTGTAATTCTTTTGAGCAGGATTTACTGCTTTGCTAGCGTAGTAGATAGGATAAAGCATTTTTTATTTCCGTTAACTTAGTATATCCCCTAAGGCCAATCCACTTGCATCACATATAATCTTAAAAGGCAAGGACCATTCTGGAGACACAATAATAAGAGCAGTCATCAACTTCTCTTTCGGACATTCAAAAGCATTCAAGCATGCTTCATTAAACTCAAAATTTACCTCTTTCTCAAGAAGCCTACAAAGAGGGTTGGCAATCTTTGAGAAATCCTTGATGAATCGCCTATAAAACTCAGCATGTCCTAAAAAGCTACGAACACCCTTTATAAAAATTGGCGGAGGTAATTTCTCGATCACTTCAATCTTCACTCTATCTACCTCAATACCTATTTTTGAAATTTTATGCCTAAGGACTATACCTTTTTTGACCATAAAATGACATTTTTCTCAATTAAGTACCAACTTGCTTTCTTCACACCTTCTAAGAGCATTGGCCAAGTGCACTAAGTAGTCATCAAAAGAATTACCAACAACTGAAAAATCATCCATAAACACTTTGATGGTGTCTTATACCATGTCAGAGAAGGTGGTTTTCTCTTTGTCTTCAGGTGCAATAGTGATTTGATTATATCCTGAATATCCATTAAGAAAATAGTACCATTCCCTACCCGCTAACCTGTCTAACACCTGGTCCATAAAGGGCATAGGAAAATGGTCTTTCTGAGTCCATGCATTCAATTTTCTATAATCCATGGATACTCTTCATCCTGTGACTAGCCTCATTGGCACTAGCTCATTCTTCTCATTAGGCACAACAGTAATACCACCTTTCTTTGGAATACGTTGTACCAGACTGACCCACTTACTATTAGCAATAAAATACCCTACATCAGCATCTGACCACTTGATTATCTCTTTCTTCGCCACCTCTTTCATAGAAGGATTGAGTCCAAGTTGATGCTCTATACTTGGAATACAATTCAGCTCCAGTTGAATTTTATGAGAACAAATACCAGGCATTATACCCATAATATTAGTAATGAACCAACCTATGGTCCTCTTAAATCTCTGTAGAATTGACAACAAAGATTCTACTTCTGTATCACCTAAGTTAGCTAGAATGATAACCAACAAAGTGTTATTGGCTCCCAAGAATGTATATCACTGATGAGAAGGGAGAGCCTTCAACTCTAAGACCAGTGTCTCTTCAATGCATGGACGAACAGATGGAGTAGTTCTATTCTTCAAAATCAAAATCAAGCTTCTTTGGTGCATAAATGTAAGAACCACTACCATACATAGCACATACTATCTCATTATAACCCTAAATACCATCACTATCAAAGTTCATGATCACGGTTCCTAACCGCTCTTTAATAGAAAAAGTATCAGAAGTATCCTCCCAAGTTGTTATAGCATCAATATCCCAAAAAGAGTATATTTCTTCATCAAAAACATTAATCACTTATATCACTCTTAACTCATTAGGCTGCTTGATGGTTTTGCATACATTGAAAATCACCTGTTCATGATTGAGTCTCAGCATCAGATGACCTAGTTCCAAATCAATTAACATCCTTTTTGTAGTCAAGAATGGTCTTCTCAGAATAATTTGGACTTGAAAATCCACTTCGTAGTCTAATATCACAAAATCTGCAGGAAAGATAAAATAAACAACCTTCACCAATACATTATATAAAATACCATCTAACTTTTTGACCGTCTGTCCACCATCACTAATCTCATAGTGGTTGGTTTAGGTGTTCCCAACCCCAACTGTTTAAACACTATAAATATCATGAGATTGATGCTAGCACCCAAATCATAAAGTGCACGAGCGAACTCAAAAGATCCAATGGTGCATGGTATAGTGAATGCACCAGGATCCTACTTCTTCTCCACCAATAATTTAGTAGCTTCAGTGCTACAATGATAAATATTACTGACTAGCTTATAACTAACTGACCTCTTCTTGGTGATTAGATCTTTCATGAATTTTGCATATCCTGGAATTTTCTTTAATGCCTCTACATGTGGGATGTTGACTGATAGTTCTTTTAGCTTTGATAAAAACTTCTGATACTTACCATTCTCTTATTTCTTTTTTAGCCTTTGGAGAAAAGTAGGAAGAGGTTTCGAAATGGTCTTTAACACAGGCTCCTCAACCTTCTTTTTTCCTTTATCTTGCTTGCTACTCCTTTCTACATCAACAGAATCATCATCATTATTACTTTGCTTATCTACAACTGGTATATGAGGGTCTATGGTGGTTTTACCACTCCGAGTGGTAATAGCATGGCAGTGACCATCATTCTTTGGATTTGCATCCGTATAACCAGGAAGAGTGCCAGATTGACTTTGATTCAATGTGGCCGACATCTAGCCATACTGCTGCTCCGGTTGTTTAATTACACTAGTATGTGACTCAACTTTCTAATTCAGCCCTGATAGGCCTGCCTTAATCTCTTTAAGACAACTCTCTTGAATTTCTTGCCCTTTGACCAATTTTGGTAACATTGCCTTCATTCTAGATTCTGAACCATAACTGCTGGAGGAATGTATTTGTCACTCTTCTCCTTGTAGTCATATTTCCGCTACCAATCACTATCTCTTTCTCTACTTCTATCTCTGTATCTATCATTATAATAGTTCCTACCTTAATTTCCTTTCCCTTTGGCTCTGAAATATGCCAACCTATGATTGAGATACTTTGCTTCCTCTCCAGGTTCAATCTCAAAAGTTTTAGAAGAAGAACCATATGTCCTAACTACATTTACTTTCTCAACACCCAATATGGATAATTGCTTTGTAAAAAGCTCAATAACTGTTCGGAGCTGTGGAAGTTCTTGAGCTACCATATCATGACTATCTGTATACGCATTAATAGCTCTAATAGCATATGTATCTTTACCACATTCAGTATTTCTAGTATGCCATTCTCTATTGGTTACTGAAAGATCATCTAGCATCTCTTGCGCATAATCCCACCGAAGATGCATAAATACACCTCCTAAAATAGTGTCTGCCATTGATATCAAACTGTTATTCAGTGATCTGTAGAAGATTTTCATTAAATTTGATCCTCTGATTCTATGCTTAGGTACCATGTTCAACTTTTTCTTAAATCTAAATTGTACCTCATACAAGGATTCTGTAGGTAATTGTATGAAGTTATAAATTTTATATTTCAACTGTAGCATCCTTACAGGAGGGAAAAATCCGTTAAGAAACTATTTCCACAACTCATACAAGGAATTGATTGAACCCCTTAAAAGTTTCCCTAACTATAGCGATACTTCTCTAGTAAGTGAAAACTAGAATAACCTCAACCTCAAAGATTCTTTGTCTACCCCAGAATAGAATATGAGGCGTAGATCCTAGTAAAGTTAGAAAGATGCAGATTTGCATCATCAGTTGCTGCTTTAGAAAACACTCCCTTTAAGTTCAATAATTAGACCATAGCACTAGTAATGTCAAACTTCACATTAGGAGGTAGAGGTAGAGGAATGATTGCTCTGGTCTGATTCGATTCAACATATCCTATATCCTTGCTATTTTCCTCATATGGTTGCAGTGGTTGATATGCAGAGATCACTGGAACTTTGCCTCTCTGAACTTTATCATGGTGCTTACCCACTTATCTCGACCTGACCAGTTCTTTATTTTGAGATCTTTGAGGCTCTTCAGCTAATCAAACCTCTTCAGCTTCTTGTCTCTCTCGCTCTAAAAGTTGTCACATTTATAAATCTACAATATTCTGTAGATCAAGTGGGGTATGTAGAAGTGACGCATTTGGATCAATAGGTGGAGGGTCTTGAACCCCAGTAAGAACACAATCACGAACTTGTTCTGCCATTCTTCATGGTGTTTGAAGATTTCTTTCTAGCTCTGGATTGAAAAGGAGTAAGGGATTACCTGTTATCCTAGTGTTTGACATACACCGATGTATTCCAAATCAAAAACCAGAAAATAAAACCCTCAAACTTCACCAAATTCAATCAACAATTACACTATCTTCTCTGGCAATGATGCCAAAATTTGATGTAGTCCAAAACTAACCTCTAAAGAAGTATGTTGCGATTGATGAAAAATATATTAACCCAACTAGGTTGGGGTCAAAGCCACATGGAATATACTGAATAGTTTCTTAACTTGATGTAGTTCACGAGTAGTGCAGAAAAGTAAATGGTTTTTTTTTGGAAGTAATCATTAAATAGTAACCAAATCTTGAGTCCTTATAAGTTGTAAACTATATAAGATGAACACTAGGAATGTGTTCCCCCTGGTTTCTTAACTCTATAAGTTTCTCATGCTCAACCTACCTATTCTGCTGCTCTAGATGTATAGTCGGCAAACTATGTTTTATTAATAGTCTTATGAACATTTTGATAAATCTCATCTTTTACCTCGTGAGTCTCAAGGCATCACCTTATTGCTCCTTGTCTATGACTTCAGTCCAACTCTCACATTTTGAGTATCGAGTTGATTAGATAAGATGGTGGAATAGTAATGATGGAAGTAAATCTTAAATTACTGTCTTAATCTTCTTTTCCCAATCACAAACTCCCTTGTGAGGATGTTTACGAATACAGGCTATCCCCAAGCTTCAGCAGTACCTCTAAGGTTAATTTATATAAAGAAGATTAAGATACATGAAGTTTACTTTAGAATAGATGAATCTCCTACTTCTCTTACGTAGTTAATCCGCCAGGGTTCCCATAACCCCAGTCAGGGAGATTAGCCGCTTATGTTCATGCAACAATGTATGATAATTAATAAAGAAAGCATGTAATTAATCACACAATAATGAGAAGAATAAAATCCAGAATCTACTATTGAATAATAACCCAAAATCTCAAGAACAAAGCAAAAGTATGTAATAGAGTATATTGGACTGTAAAAATATATTAAAGAATGTAAAAGTGCATAACGAAATAAAGGATAAAACCTAAGGTATTTATAGTAGCTCAAAAATACTTAGAAAACATAATAAAAATGGAATAGGAAAAGTTAAATCGGTGCATGGTACGACTCGCTCATCCACTCGTATGCTCATCATACGAGTCGTATCAAGCCTTCTTGTATCCATTCCAGTGTCTGGTCTCCCAAGGCTTTAACTTTCTGATCTTCATACGACTTCTTATCACAAGCTGTACCTTGACCATATGACTCGTGGCCTTCACTCGTATCCACCTGGTACTCTTGTCTTCCTAAGCTTTGAACACTTGTATGCTTACGATTTCCCTATACGAGTTGTACTTAGAGTTTTGAGTCGTGTACTTTTGAGACTTTAACTTTGAATGTTAGCTTTAGATTATGTTATTATTATGATTTCTTCATACGGCTTGTATCCTTGCTTACAACTTGGATGCTCGAGTCGTATCTTCTTAACACTTTATTTTTCTTCTGCTTCTTGGTTTCTGTTGTTCTACGAGTCAGGCTCTGAGTCATATGATGTGTTGACAACTCATGAGAAAACTCGTACCTCACTATAACTTGGTCTTTTCTGGTCTTTTTATTTCATTTTGATACCAACACTCTTGTAGACCTATTTTACCTGGAATAAACATAAAAGTGCATCATATCCACTAAAACCACCTAAGTACATAAATAAATTCATGGTTTTAAGCTTTAAAAGTGCCGTGTTTCCACAACACATCAACATAAACTTCTGTCTAAGATTTGGTACACAGTTGGAAATTTTCCCTATGGGTCATGTCTAATGTCTAGAGGGTGAATGCATTACCTATAGCAAGTATGTACAAGGATGAGGTGAGCTTGGCAGTTCCATGAGTGATTTGGAAATTATTTTTATATTACTGATATAATTAAAATTATTATATAATATGGTTGCATGTCATATAGTTTGGGTCTTTTGTTATTAGAGTCATTGTTTGGTGACTTGGATATTTTTAGAGTCAGGGGGTCGACTAGATCATGGTTGACTCGACTTGTTGTCTCCTGACTTGTTCTGACTTTGCTTGGTTGAAATTGATTTGGTGATAACTTTTTCAAATTGTTGATTGAATATGCTACCCTACTTATTTGATCATTGTTGTTCTAAGTGTATGCTAATTGAGTATGTATCAACTTATGGTACTAAGTTTCAGTTAAGTCTTGACCGCTTATAATTTGACTAGTAATTCTTATTTTGGCTTGACTAGTTATATTACGTAAGGTAGTAAAATGACCATACAGTTAAGGTTGATCAATAATTCTTTATTAATGGGATAGGGAAAGGACAAGTTTAAGTTATAGTTTAAATTCGAGCTAATAAATGGAGAGAGGGGAGGGGTAGATTGGTCATATGTCTGAATAAGTCTTCTCCAGGTATGCTAGGTGATTAACTTCTTGACTTAGGTATGGAGGGTGCCTATTTTATTCATATTTAGAAGTTATGTTGACCCTTTGTGTGAGGATAAACTTAGTTGTCCAGTGTGGTAGAGTCATAAGAAAAAAAACAATGTCTCAGAAATCATAACAAGAAGTCAGTAAAAGGGTGAAAGGGAATGTTTTGGGGTTGGTAAGAATTCCAAAATGATGCATGTATAATTTTGAATATTTATTTTATATTTGTATAATTTGATTTAGATTAACCAATGAGGCTTACCAGTACATGTGGTTTATACTTATTCTACTCTTGTTATACCCTTTTTGGGGTATAGTCTTTTACAGCGATCAATGTTGGTTTCTTGGCTATTTCGGTAGTAACCATTCAGGAGCTCCTACTTCTCACACTCATGGTGGAAGATGTGTCCAGTCCTTAATTTTTTAGTAGCTCTTGTGCCTGTTTAGACTATACCTAGATTAGTTATAACTCCATACAATTGGTAAGCTCCATAAGTTCAATGATTTTATTTTGATTGCTCCTAGGGGTTTTAATGTGATTTTAAAGTTAAATGATGATCAGAAATGTTAAATGGACCATTAAGAAGCATTTTACAATATTTGGAATGAGTTTCGAGACCTAACAAAACTCCAAAATACTAAGGGTCCGCATTTAGGCTATGCCAAGGAGGCAAGGCATACCCTGACGCAAAAATCAGTAGTCTAGCGTGATAAGGGCATACCACACCTACTGTTGGTTCATTAAGGGCCAAAAAATTCAGACTAACTTTTTCATATATAGTCTCTATCACAACATGATTACAACCTTAGCTTTGATCTTATGAGATTAAAATAATACGAAATTCATGTATTTACTTATGAACATGCTTTAGCAATAGAAGCATGATTGGTTTTCAACTTATAAACCTATATGCTTGCTTTTTGGTGAATTTTATGTATTATGACCATTACTATGTTTTGAGAGTAGTACTTAGCACCGAGGGAAGGCGAATCAGACATAAATTTCTAGAAACTATGTGCCACTATAGGTTAAAGGGGTCCTCGCCAGAGAATGTCTCCCTTGACCAAATGGGCTTAGTTTAGTGATCACACTAGTTTAGGTTCTATATCGATGGCAAGATATGGAGCAGTCCTCCTTAAGATGGGTCAAACGTTGGACTCGATATTAAGATCGTAAATAAATAAGCCAACTTTCTGAAGTGAAGTTAAACTGCAGTGGTAACAGGCCCTGGTAATGACTCATGGTTACACGCAATGACTCGTGATGAGGACTCGTTGCCACTGTAGTGAGGTCACACAAGTTTTGGTCCCTTGACAATGAGTCCAAGGTACGACCCATTATGAGACATAACGAGTTGTTAGGAGGGACTCGTTGCTTCAACAGTAAGATGCCCCAATGTTTAGTACCTGATCATGAGTTTTTGTCATGACTCGTGATGTCAGACAATAAGTTCTTATGAGTGACTCATTGTCATAACAGTGAGGGGCCAGATATTCAATCTTCAAGTAATGATTCTAGGCCACAACTCGTGGTCAGGCCTCATGAGTCGTTACCCAAGTCGTGACAACTATTCTTTATTTTTAATGCATATTTTTAATTAAGGTCTTTTAAGTCTTTTCCTACCTCCTCACTTTTCCCATGACTTAAAAGCACTAAAATAAACCCTTTGCCTTGGTATTAGGATCAAAACCTCACTCTTCTCCCCTTTAACTCCCAAGGCAAGAGATACTAGGGTTTCACAAGAAATTCAATCTTTAGGTTTCAAACTTCAAATTTTCTTTCAATTTCTTATATATTTTAGGCATGTTTCTCATCCCTAACTTGTATTTTTACATTATGAAAATTGTTTAATTAATATACATGTGTTTTAATTGATGGGTGGAAATTAGATTAAGGGGTTTTGATTTTTATTGTTTGAATTGATTTTTCCATGATTTAATTGAATTATTTATGGTTTTTGAGACTAAATGGGTGCATCTTTATGGGTATTGTAATGGGGAACATAGTTTTCCCCAAATTGATGAAATTTTGGCTTGGTAGTGGCATTAACCAAAACCCACTTTAAAATTCTTGGTTTTGAACATGCAATTTACTTAACTTATATTTGGAATTTCAAATTGCATTAAAGGATAATAGGTGATAAAAATGGTTTTGGAATGTCCTTGGTGGCCATGGTTTTTGATTTAGATTGAACTTGAGAGTCTAATGGTTACACGGATTGGTTTAGAATAAGTAGAAAGGTTGTAAGCATAATTGGTGTGATGATACCATGTTGGTAAATACCTTAATAAAATTACTCCTTGATTAATGTTTGGATTTATGTGCAAGCTATTTTAATTCGGGCTTAAAAAAATTATGTAGCTCACCGTAAAGGTGTAGTCTCGGGGTGACTAACACTGAAAATCGTATTTGCTAGCATGGGGGTCTATATGATGGAGTGCTTGGTGTACACATTGTATTTTGGATGGATGTCACCTTAGTGTCTTTATCCTTTCCTCAATTTCCTTAGTGCAGCTAACACGAACTGGGCTCTTTCTGTAGGGGGAGCTAAACCCATATAGCCCGTGGGTACCCTTAGGATGGGGCGAGCTATAAAGTTAAGGCTAGTGACTTAAACTCTCATGTTCATGACCCTTGTCCCTATCTCAAAATTCTTTATTTGTATGTATAAATATTGTGCATATGGTTTTAACTGAATTTTGAAATTAGCATTATTTACTTTTCCCTAAGTTACATGTTAGTGCTCGCCCTACCAACTGTACCTAGATGCTGCATTGTTTCATGATATATGTTTCAAGGTTTTTCCTATTTCTCCTGTATAACGTTAGGTGATTTGGTTCTCTTGTGGATTTTTTGTGAAGTGGTAAGCCTCCATCTTTTTAAGGCTCGCTCATTTTACTTGTTCTGTTATTGTTTTTTATTCTTTGTGGATTCTTTTGGACATAGTCAGGGGCATTTCTCGACTTAGTTGGTACTCTGGTTTGGAGGATTTTTGGATAGTATTTTGATGTTTTGGTCATCATGTTTTGAATCTTAGAATTTGATTAGAATTATCTATCTTTATTATTATCTTTGGTTGGCTTCTACTGTTTATATTTATGTGCTCTTAAGGTCAGACAAAGTGGGTTATCTCTAGCCATGGTGGGTTTGAAATTACCTGTTATTTCTAGGATTGAGTTTCGATCATGACAAGCCTGGTATCAGAGAATAATTTAGGGTCACTAGGTGTCCACATAATTGTGTTGAGCAGAGTCCCTTTTATAGGTGTGTAGCATGCCACACTTATATGGGGGAGGCTACAAGGAATTTATGAATATTTCCCTTTATTATGTTTTATTTTGGGCTATAGAGTCTATTTGTCTTGAAACTTCTCTAACTATGGGCTTACTTACATTTCAGATCATGCCTCCCACAGATCAGACAGTTGTAGAAACTTTGCTGGAAACTTTATCCCACCTGAGGAGAATATAGTGAGAACTCGCCCTATTTATGAAGTGCGTGCCCGATCTAAGGTCCCTATTCCTGTACTGCTCCATGTATGTGAAGTTCCATCTGTCCCTACTAGTTTTCTTTAGGCTTCTCGGGCTGGTGATAATCATGCTCAGTAACCTCAAGGATATATCCCTAATGTGGAGTTTTGTCAGTCTATTTATATGCTTGCCTAGCTGGTGATATTGTGGTCTTATTAGTCTAATTATGTTGGTCTTATTGTAAGTTCATCCGAGGTCACTCGAGTTGACCAGTTTATGAGGTTAAATCCCCCAACCTTTACAGTCTCTAAGGTTGAGGAGGATTCTCAGGGTTTTATTGACGAGATATAGAAGAACTTTAGGGTGATGCATGTTACTAATTTAGAAGATGTAGAGTTTACTGCTTGTCATTACAAGATATGGCTTACCAGTGGTATGGGGAGTGGGAAGCAATAAGGGGTGAGGATGTTAAGCCAATGACGTGGGATGACATTTTAGGGCCTTTCTTAATCACTCAAGAGTTGAGAGAGGCTAAAATTGAAGAGCTTGTGAACTTTAAGGGTAAGATAAGTGTGAAGGAGTATGCCCTAAAATTTCAACAACTATCCTATTTCTCCAGAGTTGGTGTTAATTATGAGGTCCAAATGAGGAAGTTTGCTTTTGGTTTGTCTCATAATCTTATGCTGAAGTGTAAGGATGCTATGTTAAATAATGATATGGACATCTCCAGGCTGGTGGTTTACATGCGCAAGTGGAGAGAAAAAAAGAAACAAGTAAAAATAGGAGAGAGACGACTAAGAAGTTTAGATATTAAGAATAACGTGTAAGTCAATAGAATAGTAGAAAAAATAGTAAATAGTAGACCAAGAAGAAGAATTGGGGAAGATCTTATTTGACAATTAGTGTTCCTGATCCTAAGACTTTTGGTGATCATCATTTGTAGGCTGGCAGTGGTCCTAAGGCATAGAGTGCCCTATCTTAGGTTAGTAGAGCTCAGTTAGCCCCACCTTATCCTCCTTGCTAATTTTGTGCGTAGCATCAGTGTGGTTATTTTAAGGAGAAGAGAAATTTGTGTTTCAGTATAATACCCCGTGTTTCCCTATCTTAAATTAACTCTCAATTCTTGAGTTATCCAATATATATTTTTCTAAATACTCAGTATTTTCCAGTTTAGAGCCTATCATTATGTAGAAAATTGAATTAGCTTTCCAACGATATAAAATTCACCTAAATCCAATAACTGGCTAAAAAATTATGGATATTTTAAGTTTCAGTTGTTAAACACCATAATTCAGGCCAATAGCGCGTCACGGAGTAAGCCAAAACGGCAATTGTAAGTTACCAGTGAGGTACCGCGATACTGGCGCATCGCTCCAAAGTTAATTTTCATATTTGTCAATTTCCAGTGAGCCAATGCTATTCTACCGCATCGTACCGAGCTTCCAGGTCCTATCCAGTATTGCAGCGCAATTCCACCGCGTCGTGTCACCAACCACATTTCCAGTGGCTTGGTGCGATAGCGATGCGTCGCACAGGGCCCAAAATTGGTTTCTTAGTGATAAAAATTAAAAACATTCCAGGAGTAATAGGGTCTTTTTCCATGACCCAGATCAACCTTAAACACAAAATTTTGCCCCGAGTACCCTATTTTATCATCATTCACTCACTTTTCTCAAGATTTACAACATTCTCTCTCAATGAGGCAAAAACCCTAGTTCAAGAAACCAAGAGCAATCTCAAGAAACTCACCAAGAACCTTCAAGGATTAATCCTCTCAGGTATTTAGTTATTCATCTATGGGTCCCTTCCACCCATAGAGTCCAATAATCTATTTTTAAAACTATAAAATTTATGATTTATGATTTCCATGCTTGGAATTGAATGTATTCATGTTCACAATAGTAATTAGGATCCAATTCATGTTTAATTATAAGTTCCCATGAAATTAAGATAGTTATGTGGTGAATTATATGAATTGCATGCTTAACCTTTGATATTGAAATTGAATATTATATTCATGCTTACATATGTTGACCATTATCATATGAATATTTCATGCTCCCCAAGTGTTTGTTAAATTGCCTATGTGAAGTAAATAGTGGAATTATGACATGTTATTATGTAGTCCCAATCATGTACAAGCTTGTGCCCTACAAGTGTTTGATGAAAAGCTTATGTGATTTTACTAGTGACAGAATGACATGTTATTATGTGATCCCATTCATGCACAAGTTCATTTATATCAAGTGTTTGACAAAATGTCTAAATAAGTGTATTGTTAGCAAACAAGTATGGTTATGCCTTTATGATCTTGTTAAGTCTTTCTTTTATCCTATCAAATCCTTGGGTTATTTAATACCCGATAGTTTAGCTGTATACCTAGAGCCAATGTTAATTACAGAATAGTATCAGTCATGTCCAAATCAATAGAATCTAGTCAGTTACAGAACTCAGGAAAACTCAGCATTAGTCCAGTCCAGTTTAGTATACCTTGTTCAGTGTCTTTCAGTTGGTAGTAGGATTTAGCACCGAGCGACTGCAGAGATGACGGATTCTCTGTCAGATAGTTAGAGTCGTTAGTAGCAGTCCCTGTACTCCAGAGCTATGTAGCCAGTGTAGGATGAGGAGTCACTCTCAGACTAGGCTTGAATACCTCCCAGGGGTCACCTGTTAGATTAGGCTTAGCTCCGCCTAGGTGCCACCCGTCAGTTAGGCTTGGCATCCTATTTTTCTAGTGTTAGTACCTATGACATGGTATTAGCACCATTCCAACTAGGGTCACAGGTTGGACCCCTATCAACTTAGATTTAGGGCATATCGGTTGGATGATTACCTCCCATAGTCTCAGTTTAGAATTCAGTTCAGTTCTACAGAATTAGGACTATCATACACAGTCACTTAGTATCAGTAATTCAGTTATCAGTAACTTCAGATATAAGTTACTCAGTCATCAGAACTCAGTACTTAGCTTCAGAAAAGCTCATTTATAGTATACATATAGCGTAGTATTACATACTCAACATTTACAGTAGTTTCAGTTATCTATGTACTCTCATATTCAATTAATCTATATCATTTAGTCACTTACTGTTTATGCATATGAACCCTTGCATTCAGCCTTACCTTATCTAGCAACCAATACATTTCACGTACTGACGCTTACTCTTTCTTTGCGCTATGATATCTTATATCATAGGTTCGGATGCTCAGGTTCCCGACCGTGCTTAGAAAGATCCAATCAACAGTCATAAATATTTTAGTGAGTCCTCATCTATCGAGGATATGCTTTATTTCAGTATTTCAGTTTATCAATAGTTCAGTAGTTAGAGTTAGTTGGGGGCTTGTCCCATCAACTCCATATTCAGACAATTCAGTTAGAGGCTTTCAGACTAGACCAATTCAGATAGTATTTAGTTTTCAAATATTTCTACCAGATGTTATTTTTTATCACTATTTAGATTTTGAAATTATGGCAATTCAGCTTAATTTCATATTTATTTCAATATTATTATTTAGTTCTCACAACAGATATCATTCATAGATTAGCTTGTGGTCCTTCAGGACTGTAAGCACCGTGTGACACCCAGTGTGTACTCTCGGGTCATTACAAACTTGGTATCAGAGCCAAAGGTTTTAAAGACTCCTAGGAAGTCTGAAGGCCACATCAAGTAGAGTCTTGTGTATGGATGTGTAGTGCACCACACTTATGGATAGGAGGCTATGAGATATTTTAGGAAACATTTCCCTTTCTTTCAATATTTATGTCGTGTGAGTAAGCATGAGCTCAAGTTAAACTCCCAGTCTAATCTTTTTCTTTCTTCTGGTTGTAGAACATGCCTGCCAAAAAGACTAACGAAAGGAGAACCAGAAATTAGTCAGTACCTCAGCCCATTCAGGAAGATCCCCTAGATAAGTATGTCTCCCATGTAGTATTCAGAGTTGCATTCACTGCTCTAGCCAATTCCATAACAGCTTAGAATGAACGGCCAGCTTCTGTTCAGGATAACCCAGTGGCCAATATGCTGCAGCCAGGATTCAGGACTTCACCCGAATGAACCCTTCTTTATTCTTAAGATCTAAGTCAGAAGAGGATCAACGGGATTTCCTTAATCAGGTTCAAAAAGTCACAGATATTATAGGAGTGACTTCCAGTGAGAGTGCTGAGTTAGCTGCCTATCAGCTATAAGATGTAGCTCATACGTGGTTTAACAAGTAGAAGGTAGACAGGGGCACAGATGTAGAGCCCATTGAATGGGAAGAGTTTGCTACTGCTTTTATATATAGATTCTTTCCTTTAAAGCTGAGAGAAGCTAAGGTGTTAGAGTTTATTAATCTCAGTTAAGGAAGTATGAGTGTGAAAGAGTATTCCCTTAAGTTGACTTAGTTAGATAGGTATGCTCCCCATGTAGTAGCAGACAGTAGGTCCAGAATGAACAAGTTTGTGTCTCGGGTATCAGATAGTGTGGTTAAGGAGTATAGAACCACAATGTTGATTAAGAAGATGGAGATATCTAGGCTTATGGTCCATGCTCAATAAATTGAGTAGTAGAAGCTTTAGAAGAACGAGAGAGAGATCAAGAGAGCTAGAATGGGTAGTTTCAATTTCAATTAGCCTAAGTCAGAGGGCGGTAACCGTTCCCAATTTTATCCAAAATCTTTAGTTCCAGCTCTATCCTCAGCTAGTGCGCCAGTACCAAAGTTCAGGAATGACAATCAAGATGGAGTTCCACGCTCCAGAATCCAGGGTAGTGTGAGCAGTGGTTGTACCTATCTGCTTTGCAAAGAATGTAGTAAAAATCACCTTGGTGCGTGTAGAGCTGGAAGTGATGTATTTTTTAGATGTGGTAAGCCAAGCCACAGGATACGAGAGTGTAGAGTAATGGCTCAGAGGGGAAGGGATTTGCACCAACAGGGTCAGTCCAATCGTCTTTCAGCTCAGTCCGGTTGCCCAAATCAGTAGGATGCCACTTCCAGTGCCGCGAGTGGGTAACGCCCAAATAGGATTTATGCACTCCAGTCCAGACAAGATCAAGAAAATTATCCTAATGCAGTCACTGGTACGTTACATATCTTTTATTTACATATTCATGCCTTATTAGATCCAGGAGCTTCTCTGTCTTTTGTAACTCCTTGCATGGCAGTCAACTTTAAGCCAGACTAGAAATCTTAACAGAACCTTTCTTAGTGCTTTCCTTAGTAGGTAAATCTATTCTTGCTAGACGAATATACAAAAATTTCTCTATTACAGCATTTCAAAAAATCCCTTCAGTTAATTTCAGTAATACAGTTGTTCTATTTCAGTTTCTTGATAAACTAGTCCTTGAATAAAGGGGTAGCACCTCAGTATTAATTAATTTAAGTTTGAATCCCTAGATTGAACTCATAGAAAGAGAAGTTGAGGATTCTAAGTTAGTTAGTGTTGAGGTTGCTATATGATGATTTTTGGGGCAATAGAAAGCTAAGAATCATGTATCAGAAGGAAGTACTAGTAGTGGACCTTATATTATTAGGTGTAGTCCTTCAGGATAAGTGCAGTGTTTATGAGAATTGTTACATCTCAGACTCTAGAGTAAGGTGGTTTTAGTTTGACTTAAAGTTTATTAAGTAGTTCACAAACTTAGAATAATGACTTTAAGCTAAGAGGGAGATGGTAAAATAAGTAACCAAGTCAGACTCTCAGATTTTAGTAATAATGTCAGTATGTGTAGAAAAGCAGTGGGAGAGGTTGATGCCTAACCCGTCCTTACCTTAATACAGATTTTACACTTCAGCTATTACGATATCTACTCACGCAGACATGTCAGTTCTATGATCATAGCTCCTATTCGTGCACATTATTGAAAAATCATGTGCGTTTACAGTTTCTAGTATAAGGAGTTCTAGTTCCCTTAGTATTACAAATCATGTTTCATGAATACAGAAACACCAAACTCAGGTCATGTAGCTCATGAATCATGTACTCATGCCTTACAGTGTGCTCAGTTTCCATGACTTATGCTGTACTCCTAATGATCAGTTAAATTCAGATTTATGTCATGTATATCCTTAGTCTAAATCTCTAGATAAATCCATGAGGTTCATATTCTATTCCTCAGGCCTCATTTAAGTGTCAAATTTAGTATAGTATCCATTTATGCTTCAGGTCCCCATGTTTTAGCATTCAGTGAACTCTTCTTATGAAATGATATAGTGATAAGCAGTTTCTTAGAAGGGAGAGAGTAGATATTTCATGTTAAGAAAATATTGTTCCATGCTAGTTTTACACGAGGCTGTAGTTATAAAGATAGGCTTGAATGTTATGTTGTTGTGTAAGTGTCTAAATGTATTTCAGAGATTTAAGTAAGCTTAAACATAGTGGGAGAATTCAGTCTGGATCAAACCTCAGTAGGTAGAGTTATTAGTGCCCATATTACAAAATTTTAGCCATGTTGTGATTTCTTATTCAGGTGTCTCATTCAGACCATGCCGAGATTTCCTTGCTCCCTAAAGTCAGTAGAACTTTATCGAAAGAGTGTTAAGAAATGCTCTAGTTGAGTATAAGTTTTAGTATGGTTAGCCTGTAAATCTAGGAATTCAGTTTAGCAGTCAAGCAGACAAGTTCGTACAGTTTCCTCATCTTTCCACCCAATTGTACTATCCGTAGTTTCGTGAATATGACTGTTCCAAGATAGAGCATCCTAGTAGTTATGAGTTAAACCTAGTTCATGTATCATATCTCAGTTTTAGATCCCAGATATTCAGTCATGATTTAGTTAATAGGTTCCCTGTTCATCATCCCATTCTTCCTCAATATCTCAGCTAAGTCAGCATTCTTCGAGGGACATAATGTCCCAAGAGAGAGATGCAATATAACCCCCGAGATTTCATGTCCGAAACCTTTCAGTTTCTCTTTACGTAACAAATCTAGTTTGGAGTAATAGGTACTCATAAGTTGACCTTTTTGTTCCAATCTCAGCCATATGATACGTATTCAATAAATTAGTTCAATTTATGATATTCAGTTCATATATCATGTTACAGACTCAGTCATGTTCTCATGTTCCCATTCATATTTTCAGTAAATGATCTCAAGTTTATTAATATTCTCATTTTAAGGCAACAATCTTCCTTAGCTCTACTCAGTTCATGTTTAGTTACAGTTATAAACTTGGTATCCATTACCGTTGATATTCAGTCATGCATTCATGAATCAGTTCAGTCATGTACTCATGCATCAGATATGTATGTTCAGTGTAAGAGCTCAGTTTGTTAGTAGTTTCAATCATGTAGTCATTTTTCAGCGTGCATATTTGGTGTGTAAACTCAGTCTACCAGTGTTCCTCAGCTTAATCAGTCTTATTAGAGGACAAATGTTCCTAAGGGAGAGATATTATAATACACCATATTTCCCTAGCTTAAATTAACTCGCAGTTCATGAGTTATCCAAAATAATTTTTTAAATAATTAGTATTTTTTAGTTTAGAGCCTGCCATTGCGTAGGAAATTGAATTAGCTTTCCAACGATTTAAAATTTGCCTAAATTAGATTACCGGGTAAGAATTTATGGATATTTAAAGTTTCAGTCATTAAACACCGTAATTCAGGCCAGTAGTGCATCACGGAGTATGCCAAAATGACAATTGTCAGTTTCCAATGAGGTACCACGATACTAGTGCATCGCGCCAAAGCTCATTTTCACATTTGTCAATTTCTGGTGAGCCAACGCGATTATACCGCATTATGCCAAGCTTCTCGGTCCCATCTAGTATTGTAATGCGATTCCACCGCATCGCACCACCAGCCATATTCCTAGTTGTCATTTTCCAATGGCTTGGCGTGATAGCGGCACGTCACGCCAGAGCCCAAAACTGAGTTTTCAGTGACGAAAATTAAAAATTTTCCAGGGGTAATAGGGTCTTTTTCTATGACCCAAATCATCCTTTAACACAAAATTATGCCCTGAATACCCTATTATATCATTATTCACTCACTTTTCTCAAGATTTAAAACATTCTCTCATAAAGAGGCAAAAACCCTAGTTTAAGAAACCAAGAGCAATCTCAAGAATCTCACCAAGAACCTTCAAAGATTAATCTTCTCAGGTATGTTAGGTATTATCTATGGGTCCCTTCCACCCTTAGAGTCCAAGAATCCATTTTTAAAACTTCAAGATTTATGATTTCCATGCTTGGAATTGAATGTATTCGTGTTCATACTAGTAATTGGGATCCAATTCATGTTTAGTTATAAGTTTCCACGAAATTAAGATAGTTATGTTGTGAATTATACGAATTGCATACTTAACCTTTGATATTGAAATTGAATATTGTATTCATGCTTACATATGTTGACCATTATCATATAAATAATCCATGCTCCCCAAGTATTTTCTAAATTGCCCATGTGAAGTAAATAGTGAAATTATGACATGTAATTATGTGGTCCCAATCTTGTACAATCTTATGACCTATAAGTGTTTGATGAAATTCTTATGTGATTTGACTAGTGAAAGAATGACATATTATTATGTGATCCCATTCATACACAAGTTCATGTATATCAAATGTTTGACAAAATTTCTAAATAAGTGCATTGTTAGCAAGCAAGTATAGTTATGCCTTTATGATCATGTTATGTCTTTCTTTTATACCATCGAGTCCTGGGGGTATTTAATACCCAATAATTTAACTGTGTACCTAAAGGCAGTGTCAGTTACAGAATAGTATCAGTCATTTCCCAATCAGTAGAATCTAGTAAGTTACAAAACACAGGAAAATTTAAAAAACTAGTATCAGTCTAGTCCAGTTCATTATACTCTGTTGAGTGTCTTTTAGTTGGGAGTAGGATTTAGTATCGAGCGAGTGCAAGGATGAATTCTTCCCCGACAAAAAGGTAGAGTCGTTAGTAACCGTCCGTGTACTCCAGAACTGCATAGCTAGCACAGGATGAGGGGTCACCCGTAAGACCAGGCTTGACAACCTCCTAGGGGTCACCCATTAGATTAGGCTTGGCTTTGCCTAGGTGTCGCCCATCAGTTAGGCTTGGCATCCTGGTTTTTCAGTGTTAGTACTCGTGGCACAGTATTAGCACCCTTCCAACTGGGATCACAGGTTGGAACCCCATCAGCTTAGATTTACGGTATGTCGATTAGATGATTACCTCCCACTATCTCTATTTCAGTCTCAGTTGAGAATTTAGTTCAGTTCTACAGAATTAGGACTATCAAACATGGTCACTCAGTATCAGTAATTTAGTTATCAGTAACTTTAGATATCAGTTACTCAGTCATCAGAACTCAGTACTTAGCTTTAGAAAAGCTCAATTATAGTATACATATATTCACTGTATTACATACTCAGTATTTATAGTAGTTTTACTTTTCTATGTACTCTCATATTTAGTTACTCTATATCATTCAGTTAGTTACTGTTCATTTATATGAACCCTTACATTTGCCTTACCTCATCTAGTATACCAGTACATTCCATGTACTGATGCTTACTCTTTCTTTGCGCTATGATGTCTTATATCATAGGTTCGGATGCTCAGGTTCCCGACTGTGCTTAGGCAGATCCAGTCATCAGTCATAAATTTAGTCGTGAGTCCTCATCTATCGAGGATGTGCTTTTATTTTAGTCTTTTAGTTTATCAGTAGTTCAGTAGTTAGAGTTTGTTGGAGGTTTGTCCCATTAACTTTATATTCAGATAGTTTAGTTAGAGGTTTTCAGACTAGTCCAGTTCAGATAGTATTTAGCTTTCAAATATTTCTACCAGATCTTATTATTTATCAGTATTTAGATTTTGAACCTTATGGAAATTCAGGTTAATTCCATATTTATTTTAGTATTATTATTCAGTGCTCACAGTAGATATCAGTCATGGGTTAGGTTGTGGCCCCTCAGGAATGTAAGCACCGTGTGACGTCCAGGGTGTACTCTCGGGTCATTACATTCAATTATGGCCAGCCTGGTCATCTATAGTGAAATTTTCCCATAGCTACAGCTGTCACTGGAGCTAATAAGGTTCCAGTTGCCACTTCTTCAGCTTTGGCATCTAAGGGTGCCACTTTAGGAATTGACATTGGCCAAAATCATCTCTATGCACTTGTTACTAGTAAGGAATCCGAGGTATCTCCTAATGTTGTAACTAGTATGTTACAACTCTTTTCTCATGATATTTTTTTTCTTGATCTGAGTTCTACCCTATCCTACTTGACCCCTTATGTGGTTTTG
Organism: Capsicum baccatum var. pendulum; assembly: GCA_030864225.1. Lineage (NCBI taxonomy): Eukaryota > Viridiplantae > Streptophyta > Magnoliopsida > Solanales > Solanaceae > Capsicum > Capsicum baccatum. The sequence goes on along the minus strand of CM061557.1, from coordinate 80,711,086 downwards.
CACTTTGGTTTTGGTTCTGAAAGTATTTTCAACCCTTTCTCTATTTTTACTCTGGTGGGTGATTTTATTGTTGCTATAAAGATCTATAGGGGTTATGTGGTATCCATCTTTAATTGTGGGATATTGGTAGATCTGATAAAGTTGGATACGATGGATTTTGATGTAATCTTAGGTATGGATTGACTTCATTTATTCTATGCTTCTCTAGATTTTAGGACATCAAAGGTCTATTTCCATTTTCCTAATAAGTCGGTGATTGAGTGGGAGTGGATTTCCTTAGTGCCCAAAGTGAGGTTTATTTCCTATATTAGAGCTTGGAAGTTGATTTCAAAGTGTGTCTATATTATCTATTTTGGGTTAAGGAATCTAACTCTGAGGGTACCCCTTTGCAATCTGACCCTGTGGTTAATGAGTTTTCTAAAATCTTTCCTGATGATCTTCCTGGAATCCCACCTAATTGGTAAATAGATTTTGGGATTGATCTCTTACCGAATTCCCATCCCATTTTTATTCCTCCTTATAGAATAGCTAAAAACTAAACTAAAGGAACTAAAAGAGCAGTTGAATGATCATTTTGATAAAGGATTTATCCATCCTAATGTGTTGGGTGCTCCTGTGATTTTTGTGCAAAAAAAAAGATGGGTCTCTTCGGATGTGTATAGACTATCATCATTTAAATAAGGTTACAATAAAAAATATGTGTCCTCTTCCTAGGATTGATGATATTTTCGATCAACTTTAAGGTGCTGGGTGTTTCTCTAAGATTGATCTTTGTTTAGGCTATAATCATCTGAAAATTAGAGAGGTTGATATTTCCAAAACTACTTTTGAAACCCGATACAACCATTATGAGTTTTTGGTTATGTCATTTAGGTTGAATAATGCTCTGTCCACTTTCATAGATCTTATGAATCATGTGTTTAGGCTATTTTTGGATCTGTTTGTTATAGTCTTCATTGATGACATCTTTGTGTACTCTAAGAGTGAGGAGGATCATGCCAATCATCTCCAAATTATGTTGCAAACTCTTAAGGACCAGAAGTTGTATGCAAAGTTTTATAAGTGTGAATTTTAGCTAGTGCTGTAACCTTTTTTGGGAATGTTGTTTCTAGTGAGGGGATCAAAGTGGATCCATAGAAAATTAAGGCAGTTAAGAAATGACCTAGACCCATGACTCCACCTGACATAAGGAGCTTCTTGGGCTTGGCTGGGTATTATAAGTGGGTTTTGGAGAATTTCTCATCTATTATTGTTTCGCTGATCAGGTTTACTCAGAAGAAGGTTAAGTTTTTATGGTTAGATACTTGTGACAGTAGTTTTGAGAAGCTAAAGGATAAGTTAACTTCTGTGCCTATTTTGATGCTGCGCAAGGGTACTAAGGGGTTTATTGTATACTATGATACATCTCGTGTGGGGCTAGGTTGTATTTTGATGCAACATGGTAAGGTTGTATCCTATGCTTCCAGGCAGCTTAAAGTTCATAAGAGGAATTACCTGATTCACAATCTAGAGTTGGTGACTGTGGTCTTTGCTTTGAAAATCTAGCGCCATTATCTATATGGGGTGCATATGGGTATTTATTCAGATCATAAAAGCTTGCAGTATATGTTTATGCGGAAGGAATTGAATCTTGTGCAGAGGCAGTGGCTCGAGCTACTTAAGGTATGAGCCTTTACTACCATCTATGTAAATCTAATATTGTTGCTGATGCTCTTAGTCGGTTGTCCATGGAAGACTGTCCCATGTTAATAAGGAGAAAAGAGTGTTGGTGAAGGATTTTCATAGGTTGGCTAATTTGGGAGTTCATCTCTTGGACTTTGAGATGGAGGAATGATTGTTCAGGAAGTGGTTAAATCATCTCTTGGCGCTGAGGTAAAGAAAAACAATGTTCAGATCCCATATTTATGTAGAATAAGATGATGTGGGTCAGCAAAAGGTTATGACATTCGAGATTGGGGAGATGGCATTCTGAGGTATCAAGGAAGGTTGTGTGTTCCTTATGTTGATGGGATGTGAGAAAGAATTATCATTGAGGATCACGAGTCCAGGTATACATTTATTCGAATTCAACTATGATGTATCATGCCTTGAAGGAAATCTACTGGTGGAATAATATGAAGAGAGATATGGAAAACTTTGTGGCTAAGTGTATAGTTTATCAACAAGTGAAGGTTGAAAACTTGAGGCCAGGTGGTATATCTCAAGAGATAGAATTGCCCATGTAGAAAAGGGAAATGATCAATATGGACTTTGTTACAGGTCTTCCGTTGTCCTAGAATCAGTATGATTCTATTTGGGTCATTATGGATAGAATGACTAAGACTGCTTACTTCTTTCCTGTGAGGATTAACTATTCAGTAGAGGATTATGCTAAGTTATTCATTTAGGAGATAGCTAAGTTGTATGGAGTGCCAATGTCTATTATTTTAGACTGAGGTACACATTTTTTTCTCACTTCTGGCATTCATTTTAGAAAGGTTTCGATGGTCAGGTGTACCTTAGCATCAATTTTCACTCTTAAATTGATGGACAAGTGGAGTGTACTTTTCTAACCTTGGAGGATAGTTAAGGGTAGTTGGTTTGACCATTTTTCTCTTATTGAGTTTGCTTATAGTAATAGTTATCATTCTAGCATTCAAATAGCTTCTCTTGAGGCTCTTTATGGTAGAAGATGTAGGTCTCCTATTGGATGGTTTGAGGTAGGTGAGACTAGGCTGTTTGGTCCTACCTTGGTTTAAACCAAGCCATGTAGAAGGTAAAGGTGATTAGAAAAAGACTTAAGACTGCTCAGAGTCGCCAAAAGTCTTATGTGGATATAAGGCAGAGGGAGTTGGAGTTTGAGGTTAGTGCTTGAGTATTTTTGAATGCTTCTCCTATGAAAGGACTCATAAGGTTTAGGAAAAAAGAAAAGCCCAGTCCCTATTACATTGGTCTGTATTAGGTTGTAAAAAAAATTAGAAATGTCGCTTATGAGTTAGATTTACCAACTATTTTTTCCTCTATTCATATCATTTTCCATGTGTGTATGCTGAAAACGTGTGTGGGTGACCCTTCTTTGATAGATCCAGTTAAGGATGTTGGTGTCACGGATTCGTTATCTTATAAGGAAGTCCCGGTTGAGATATTAGACAGGCAAGTTTGTAGATTGAGGACATAATATGTAGCTATGGTGAAGGTCCTTTAGAGAAATCCAAAGGGGGAAGAAGCTACATAGGAAGTTGAAGAAGATATGAGAGCCAAGTATTCATTTTTTTCCCTTGACGGATGGAAGTGCTTAAGGTATGAGTCTTGTTTACCTCTTATTCCATTTTGAAATTGTCCTTGGATTTTGTTGCATTCTTTCTGTTATCATGATAAGGGTTCCCTAAATCCTTATTCAGGAATGAATGATCCGGAGGGGGGGGGGGAGGGATTAATTTGATGCCCCAAGTTCTTGAACTCTAGACCCTCTAAGAGTTAAGTAAATAAATAAACCAAGTTCAAGAAGTGTTATTAAACTGCTAGTGGTAACGGGCCTTGGTAACGATTTCTGGTCATAAGTAATGATTCGTGATGAGGACTCATTTCCATGGCAGTGAGGTAACCTAACTTTTGGTCCCTCGACAACGAGTCTAGGGTATAACCCATTATGAGACATAACAAGTCATTAGGAGGGACTCGTTGCCTAAATAGTAAGATGCCCCGGAGTTCAGTACCTGATCACAAGTCTTCGTCATGACTCGTGATGTCAGATAATGAGTTGTTATGAGTGACTCATTTTCATAACGGTGAGGGGCTAGGTATTCGATCCTCAGGTAACAGCTCCAGGCCACAACTCGTGGTCAGGCTTCACGAGTTTTTATGTAAGTCGTGACGACTATTTTCTATTTTTCCGGCACATTTCTAATTAAGATTTTTTTGGTCTTTTCCTCTCTCCACACTTTTCCCATGACTTAAAAATACTAAAATCCCTTTGCCTTGGGTATCAAGATTAAAATCTCACTCTTCTCCTCTTTAACTCCCATGGCAAGAGATACTAGTGTTTCACAAGGAATTTAACCTCTAGGCTCCAAACATTGAATTTTCTTTCAATTTATTGTATATTTTAGGCATGTAGAACATCCCTAAATTGTACTTTTACATTATGGAAATTACTTAATCAATATATATGTGTTTTAATTGATGGGTCTGAAATGGGGTTGAGGGATTTTGATTGTTATCAGTTGAATTGCTTTTCCTATGATTTAATTGGATTATTTATGCATTAATTGATATTTTTTGGGACTGAATGTGTGCATTGTCATGGGGATCAGTATGGGGAACATAGGTTTTCCCTAACTGATGAAATTTTTGCTTGGTAGTAGCATTAACCTCAACCCACTTTGAATTCTTGGTTTTGAACATGCAACTTACATCAGTTAACTTATATTTGGAATATTGCATTGCATTAAAGGATAATGGAAGATAAATAAATAGTTTTGGAATGCCCTTGGTGGTCATGGTTTTGGATTTAAATGAAACTTAGGGTTCTAATGGTTACTTGAATTGGTTTGACATAATTACATAAGCTTGAAAACATAATTGGTATGTCAATACCATGTTAAAAAATGCCTTAATAAAATGACTCCTTGGTTAATGGATGGGTTTATGTGTACACTATTTTAATTTTGGCTTAAAGGGAATTGTGTAGTTCATCGTGAAGGTGTAGTCCCGAGGGGACTAACACTGGAAACCATGTTTGCCGGACTGGGGGTCTATATAGTCGTGTTCTTGGTGCAGACGTTATATTTTGGATGACTATCACCTTGATTTCTTTAGCCTTTTCTTGGTTTCCTCAGTTCGTGCGGCTAACATGCACTGGGGCACTTTTAGTAGGGTGAGCTGAACCCATATAGCCTATGGGTGCCCTTAGGATGGAGCAAGCTACACAGTTTAAGCTAATGATTTAAACTTTTGTGTTCATGACCCTTGTTTCTATCCTGATATCCTATATATATATGTATAAATATTGTGCATGTGGTTTTGACTGGATTTGCAATTGGCATTATTTTAACCTTTTACCTGAGTTACTAGCCAGTGCTCGCCCCATTGATCGTTCCTGGACACTTTATAGTTTCATGATGTATGGTTTATGGATTTTCTGTTGCTCTTGTGCAATGTTAGGTGATTTGGTTCTCCAGTGGATCTGCTGTGAAGTGGTGAGCCTCCAACTTTCAAAAGGCCCAATTATTTCATTTGTTCCTTTATTGTTTTAGTATTTCTTTTGGATTATTTTGGCCATAGTTAGGGGTGTGTGCCGACTTAGTTGGTACTCTGGTTTAGAGGCTTCTATGGACAATATTTGAATGTTTTGGTCATTATGTCTTGACTCTTAGAATTTGATTAGACTTATCTATCTTTATTATTATCTTTGGTTGGCTTATATTGTTTACATTTATGTGCTCTTAAGGTAAGGCTATGAAGGTTATCTTACGCCCATGATGGGCTTGAGATTACTCATCACGGCCAGGCCTTGGTTTAGGCCATGATAATTATGCATGTCACATAAGTAGAGAGTGGTAATTGGCATCCTATCAGTTAAAGGATATTGCTTATGACTGGGTTACCTTATGGAAGGAAGGCAGGGGTGAGAGTGCAACTCCAATAAGCTGGAATATATTTCAGATAACTTTTCTGGATGAGTTCTTTCCATGTGAGATGAGGGAGGCTACGGTGAAGGAGTTCATGAACCTCAGCCAGGGTTTAATGTTAGTGAATGAATGTTTGATCAAGTTCATATAACTTTCTAAGTATTCTCCAAAGTTGTTGTTGGATTCTAGGGCTTGTATGTGTAAGTTTGTCAATGAGGTTTCTTGACTTGGTGGTTAAAGAGTGTAGGACTACAATGTTTATAGGGACATGGATATTGATCGATTGATGACCCATGCTCAACAAATTAAGGCTGAGAAATTAAAAGAGCAGGAAGGGGAGACCAAAAAGGCTAGGACTAGGCATTGTGAATATGGTCGACATATGTTTGGAGTGAGAAATCATTCTCAGTTTTAGAACCATTCGTCAGCTCTCGCACTATGATCAGCTAGTGCTCCCATGCCCAAGACTAAGCAGGAATAGTAGGGTATTTTTTCTTGGGGAAAAACAAATCCAACATGCAAAAAGTTGGTAGAAATCATCTGGGTGAGTGCATGATGGGTAGATAGGGTTGTGGTAAGCTATGACATAGGCTTAAAGAGTGCATATATACTAAGAAAGGATAGAGAAATGCTCTCCCTCAAGTTCAGTCTACCACTTCAGTAGGTTAGCCAGGCCACCCAGCTTTACAGTTGGGGGTATCATCCAATATCATGGCAGTCTGTATCAAAACTAATTTTATGCCTTATCTTCCCACTAGGAGTAGGAGAGATCTCCAGATGTAGTCACGAAATGCTTTGTGTTTTTTCACCTTGATGATTTTGTGTTGTTAGTTTGGGGTCTAACCTCTTCTTTGTAACCGACTTATTGCTTTGAATTTCAGGGTGAGTTCCAAAAGCTTTTCTGATCCTTTTACAATATCCACCCCCATTAGAGAGTAAAATATTGCTAGATGAGTCTATTAAAATTATCCTATTATAGTCTTTTATAAGGTTACCTCAATAGATTTAATAAAATTATAGTGACTGATATTGATTTTATCCTTGGCATGGATTGGATTCATTTACCTTATGATTTAGTTGATTGTCATACCTAAATTGTAAAATTTGAGTTACCCAATGAGTAAGTACTCGAGCGAGAGAGTAGTTCCATAACCCCTAAGAGTCATTTTATCTCATATCTTAAGGACAAAAAGTTAATCTCTAAAGGGTATAATTATCACTTAGTTTGTGTTAAAGATACTATGTCTAAGACCCCAACCCTCCAGTTAGTTCAGGTAGTCAATGAGTTTTCTAAAGTCTTCCCCAGAGGATCTATCTAGAGTATCCCTGATAGAGAAATCAAATTTGAGATAGATCTTCTTCCAGCTATCCAACCAATCTTCATTCCTCCTTATCGGATGGCTTCGATAGAACCTAAAGAGATAAAGGAACAACTTTAGAAACTCTTAGATACGAGATTCATTAGACCCAGTGTTTATCTGTGGGGAACTCCAGTCCTATTCATGCAAAAAAGGGATGGTACTCTCAGATGTGTATGGCTACTGACAGGTAAACAAGGCCACCATTAAGAACAAGTACCCCATCCTTAGAATTGATGACTTGTTTGACCAGCCTCAGGGTGCCCATTGGTTTTTGAAAATTAATCTCAAGTTGAGATATCATTAGTTGAAAGTCAAAGAATATGACATCCCAACATCTGCTTTTAGGACTCACTGTGGATACTTTGACTTTATGGTTATGTCATTTGGACTAACAAATGCTCTTGCAAATTTTATGGACTTAATGATCATGATTTTCAAGTAGGATTTGGACATGTTCGTCATTGTATTCATAGATGACATACTTGTTTATTCTCAGAGTGAGGAGGAGCACGCAGAGCATTTGAAAATAGTAATGCAAAACCTCAAAGATCACCAGTTGTTTGCAAAATTTAGCAAGTGTGAATTTTGGTTGGAGTTTGTCACCTTTTGGGGACATGTAATTTCGGGTGAAGTTATTCATGTTGACTCTCAAAAAATAAACGCAATAAAGCGCTAACCTAGGCCCATTACTCCATCTGACATTAGGAGATTTCTAGGTTATCCAACTATTATAGAAGATTTATTGAGGGTGTTTCCTCAATAGCTGCACTGTTGACCAAGTTGACACAGATGAAAGTAAAGTTCCAATAGCCTAATAAGTTTGAGAAAAATTTTCAAGAACTGAAGGATAGATTAACTTCAGACTAGTATTAGCTTTTCCAGATAGATTTGTTGTGTGTTGTAATCTTCCAGAGTTGGGTTAGGATGTGTTTTGATGAAAAATATAAGAGTGATAGATTATGTATCTAAATAATTTATAAATCATCAAAAGAATTGTTCGACTCAGGATTTGGAATTTGTAGTAGTTGTATTTGTCTTACAAATTTGGAGACATTTTTATATGGAGTACATATGGACTTTTTCACTGATCATAAGAGTCTTCAATATGTGCTCATGTAGAAGGAGTTAAATCTTTTTAGAAAAGATGGTTGGATTTGCCAAAAGATTATGACATAAATGTTCTCTACCATCTGGGTAAAACAAATGTGGCAGCTGATTCTTTGAGTAGATTGTCTATTAGTAGTGTAGTCCACGTTGAAAAAGAGAAGAAGGAGTTTGCCAAAAAAGTTCATAGATTAGCTTGATTTTATATGCATGATATGGATGATGGTGGATTGATGGTTATAAATGGTTCACAGTCATATATTATAGGAGAGGAGAAGCAAAAAAAATGTGATTATCTTATACTTAGTCAGTTAATAGATGCAGTTTCAATAAAAGGTAGATGTTTTCATTAAAGAGAGAGGCGGTGTTCTTCACTATTGGAGTTGTTTGTGTGTTTCTGATATTAATGGGTTGAGAGAAAGGATATTAGTAAAAGATCATAGTTCCAAGTATTTGATTTACCCTGGTGCCACAAAGATGTAATTTAATTTTTGCGAAGTCTATTGGTGAAATGGTATGAAGAGGGACGCAACAAAGTTTATGGCTATGTATCAAAATTATCAACAAGTAAAAATTAAGCATCAATAGCCAAGAGGTACGTCACAGTATATTGGTGTCCCTACTTGGAAGTGGTTGGTTATCGATATGGATTTTATTACAGGATTTTCTTGCACTAGGAATCAATATGATTCGATTTAGGTCATTCTTAATCAAATGACCGTGTTTGCTTATTTCTTATAAATTAAGATCTCAGATACGGTAGAATATTATGCTATGTTGTATATTCGTGAGTTAATAAGGATCCATGGGATTCCTTTATCCATCATCTAAGGCTTAGGTACTCAGTTTACATCTCAGTTTTGGCAGTCATTCCATAAAGGTCTTGGTACAAAAATAAAGTTTAGTACCGCATTATACCCTCAGACAGATGGTTAAGTTAAGCGCACTATCAAAAATCTAGATGACATGTTGAGAGCTCGTGTGATTTAATTTAAGGGGAATCGGGATGATCATCTACAGCTAATTAAGATTGCATCTAATAACAATTATTGTGCTAGTATTCAAATAACTCTATTCAAAGTTTTATATAGGCATAGGTGTAGTTCCTTTATAGAATGGTTTGAAGTTTATGAGGCTGACTTGATTGGGCCAGAAACTATACTCAAAGCTATGGATAAGGTTCAGCTAATCTGTGAGAGGTTGGAAACCACTCAAAGTCATCAAAAATTGTATGCATATGTTAGGAGAAGAGAGCTAAAGTTTGCTATTAGTGATAGGTGTTTTTGAAGGTCTCCAGCATGAAGAGAGTGATGAGGTTAGGAAATAAAGAAAATCACAGTCCTAGGTACATCGATTCGTATATTATCTTAAGGTGCATTAGAGATGTTGCTTATGAGCTGCATTTTCCATTAGAGTTAGTTGTCGTTCACCTAGTTTTCTATGTGTCCATATTGAAGAAATGTATCGGAGACCCATCCTTAGTAGTGACAATAAAAAGTATTAGGGTTAAAGATAGTTTTTCCTATGAGGTGATCCCAGTTAACATTCTTGATCATAAAGTTTGAAGGATAAGAAATAAGGAAATGGCTTTAGTGAAAGTTTTATGGAGGAATCAGTCAGTTAAGGAAGAAATATGGGAACCAAAGGCAGACATGATGAATTGATATTCTCATCTATTTACTCCTAGCACTAAGCCAGTTTGAGGTGAGAATTCCCTCCAAACCTATTCCCCTCCTCGATATCCTTATTCATATCAATCCAACCTATGAAGTTCTTATGTAGTCAGTAATTTCTATTGCATGCTTGTTCTTGGGGTAAGTAGTTTCAGTAGTATGTCATAATAGGCTTCGGACCATAGCCTAACATGGTCACAATATATATCTTTCCCCATCCCAACAAAGATAGATCTTTCCCCATCCCAACCTTTATTCGAGGATAAATGGTCCGAAAGAGGAGATAATGCTAAGTTCTATAAGTTCGATGATTTTATTTTGATATCTCCTAGTGGTGTTAATGCAATTTTAAGGTTGAGTAATAATTAGAAATGTTAACGGGCTGATTAGGAAGTTTTTCAGAATTTTTGGAATGTGTTTTGAGGCCTAACAAAACTTTGAAATAGTAAGGGTTCAAATTTAGGCCATGCCACAGAGGAAAGGCACACCTCGATGCAAACAATAGTGGCCTACTGTGATAAGTGTGTGCCATGCCTACAGTTTGCTTTGATAAGGGTGTGCTATGCCACTTGCTTGACACGATGAGGGCGTGCCACACAAGTGGTCATGGCGACGCCAAAATCTTTTTTTTGTCTCAAATTTTTCGAAGGTAATTTGGTCCTTTACGTCCTAATTGATCCTCTAACTAATACTAAGAATTTCCCTTACCCTTTAGTTTTCTTTCAGAAATTTTCTATGTTCTAATATATTGGGTTTGAATAAGGATCGCCGTTCATCCTTGTGTTCAATACTTAGTTTTTACATGAATTTTATGATTTTAATTCATACCGATTTTGTATGCTTCTTAAATTTTGTTGCTTGCATATGATTTAAAGTTAATTTAGTATAAGAATTCATAATTACTCAAATTTTAACTAATATGATTGATATTATGAATTGAGTTTTAGCATTTTAACATGAAATTCCATGAGTTGGTAAATGTACATGAATTTTAGCATGATTCGGTCAATTTACAAGCAATTTAGACTTACTATTTCAGATTATAATCTATCACAACATGATTACAAGCTTAGTTTTGATCTTATGATCTCAGACATAATTTGAAATTCTCATATTTACCTATGAACATGATTTATCAATATAAGCATGTTTGGTTTTTCAGAATTATAAACACATATGCTTAATTTATGGTAAATTTCATATATTATGAGCATTACTATATTTTGGGAGTAGTATTTAGCACTGAGGGGAGGCGGGTTCAGTGCACCCAAATTCACAGAAACTATGTGCCACCATAAGTTAAAAGATTCCTTGCCATAGGGTGTCTCCTTTGCCCAAATAGGATCAGTTTAGTGTTTACTGTAATTCAGCTTCTATACTGATGGCAAGGTATGAAGAAGCTCTCATCTACGTGGGTCAGAAGTTGGACTCTATGTTGCTCACATAGTTTATGTATGTTTTAAGAATCTCATACAAAGAATATGATTTCAGAAAATAAGTGTAACGACTCACTGATTTTGCCAGATTTATGCTTTACTATTATATTTTATAGTATCTCAGTTTATTCATGACCATGGTGTGTCTGTATACACTTAGCATGCATGTTTTAAGATTTGATTTATATTATATTTTAATTACTGCATTCACCCTCATATACTCAACTTATTTTAGAAGTACCGACCTTATAAATGTTTGTGTGGATACATTGTTTCATAATGTAGGTTCTGCTATTCGTCCCAACTGCAAGATTAGCCATGATCACCATTTCCTAGCTCCTATTAGTTTGTGAGTACTCATGTTTCGATGACCTATATTATGATTTCAATCAGAAGTTTGGTGATGTTTATGTTCAGACTTTATGTTTTCAATTTGGGTTAGCTAGGGTCTGTCCCAGCGACTCTTCAGTCTACTTAGAGGCTTGTCAAGACTTGTCAGGTGTTTGTTTCATTTTCAGGAGTTTCAACTAATGTTTATTTTACAGTGTTTTGTTAAGATTGTTAACCTACTTGTGTCTAGATTAATAATTCAAGTTTGTACTTATGTTTTAAGTATATTTATCTTTGTTTAGTGCTGAGTAGATATCACGGTTTAGCTTTAGGTCTACTCATAGTCCCAAGCACCGGGTGATAGATAGGGGGTAGTCTCACCGAACTACAACTTAGCATTAGAGCCTAAGGTTTTAGGAGTTTTAGGGAGACTGAAAAACTGTGTTACATACCATACTTATGTGCGAGAGGCTATGGGACATATTTAGGAACTATCCCTTCTTCCAAGATCTCTATCTTGCTCTGAAGTTTTCTAGATATTTTCTAACTCTTTCTTTCACGGGATAAAGAAGGCCTCCTTACAGAACTTACGCCCATAGAATGGAGACCAACCAGCCCCACCACCATCGACAGTACCTTTGAACAAAAATGTCTCCTATGCTAAGTTATGGGCCACCTTTTAGGTTTTAGATCAAGATATGAATACTCAGGATAATCAGCTAACGACAGTCCTAATTCAGCAGAATGGTAACTTAGCTATAGCCGGAGTTTGAGATTTCATAAGGATGAACCCATCAGAGTTTTTTAGTTCAAAGGTTAATGAGGATCAATAATTTTTCATTAATAAGATGAAGAAAATCACTCAGATTATGCATGTCATAGAAGTAGAGTCTGGAATTGGCATCTTATCAATTGAGGATGTTGCTTGTAACTAGGTTACCTTGTGGAAGGAAGATAAATGTGAGAATGCAACTCTAATATGTAGGAATGTATTTTAGATAACCTTTCTAGATAGGTTCTTTCCTTGTGAGATGAGGAAGGCTAAGGTAGAAGAGTTCATGAACCTTAGGTAAGGTTTCATGTTAGTGAAAGAATGCTTCCTTAAGTTAAACACATTTTCTAAAGTATGCACCACAGTTGTTGCTGGATTCTAGGGCTTATATGATTATGTTTCTCACTGAGGTACCTGACTTGACGGTCAAGTAGTGAAGGACTACCATGTTGATTGGGGACATTGATATTGCTCGATTGATGACCCATGCTCAGTAGATTAAGGTAGAGAAATTGAAAGAATGGGAAAAGGAGACAAAATAGGCTAGGATCGGGTAGTTTAAGTATGACTAATATATGTTTGGAGGGGGAAATCATTCTCAGTTTTAGAGCTATTCATCTACTCTTAGACCATCTTTAGCCTATGTTCCCACACCCCAAACTAAGAAACAATAGTAGGGTAGCATTTCTGGGGGACGAACTAATATAACATGTAAAGAGTGTGGTAGAAATCATCTTAATAAGGGCATGATGGGTACAGATGGTTATGGTAAGATACGCCATAGGCTCAAAGAGTGCCTATAACTAAGAAGGGAAAGAGAAATGCTCACCCGAAGGCTTAATCTATCATTTTAATATCTTAGTTAGGACACCCAACTCTGCAGTAGGTCACATCATCCAGTATCGGTAGTGATCAACATCAAAACTAGCCTTATGCTTTATCTTCCCTCTAGGAGTAGGAGATCTCTTTAGATGTGGTCACTGTATGCTTCTTGTTTTTCACCTTGGTGCTTATATGTTATTAGATACAGAGTCAAACTTCTCCTTTGTAACCCCACTCATTGCTGTGAATTTTGGGGTAAGTCCCAAAAGTCTTTCTGATCCTTTTACAGTTTCCAACCCCACAAAAGAGTCTGTTATTGCTAGATGATTATATAGAAAGTGCCATATTATGGTCATTAATAAGGTCACCTTAGCAAATTTAATAAAATTATAAATGACTTATTTTTATGTCATCCTTGTCATGGATTGTCTTCATTCATTCTATCTTCAGTTTATTATCATACTCAAATAGTAAATTTTTTTTATACAATGGACCTCGAGTGAGAAGGTAGTTCCATAACCCCAAAGGGTAATTTCATTTTCTATATTAAGGCTAGAAAGTTAATATATAAAGGTCATTTTTATTAGTTAGTTTGGGTTAAAGATACTAAGTCTAAAAACCCCAACACTCTAGTCAGTACAAGTGGTCAATGGATTTTTTGAAGTCTTCCCAAAGGATTTACCTTGAGTACTCCCAATAGAGAAATCAAATTCATGATTGATCTTTCTCCGAATACCCATCCAATCACCATTCATATTTTTCAGATGGCTCCAACAAAACTTAAGGATGTAAAGAAACAACTTTTGAAACTTTTAGATAAGGGGTTCATTAAAACCAATGTTTTTTCATGGGGTTCACCAGTCCTATTCGTGCACAAAAAGGATAGTACTCTCAGAATGTGTATAGATTACTGACATCCACCATCAAGAACAAGTATCCCATCCCCAAAATTGATTACTTGTTTGATAAGATTCAGGGGCCCATTGGTTTTTAAAAATTAATCTCAGGTCGGGATATCATCAGTTGAAAGTCAGGGAATGTGACATCCTGAAGACTACTTTTAAAACTCAGTATGGACACATTGACATTATAGTTATGTCCTTTGGACTAAAAATTGCTCTTGCAGCTTTTATGGACTTAATAAATAGGGTTTTCAAGTAGTATTTAGATATGTTCATCATTGTCTTCATAGATGACACACTTGTCTATTCTCAGAGTTAGTAAAAGTATGCGGACCATTAGAGAATAGTATTTCATACCCTAAAAGATCATTGATTGTTTGCAAAATTTAGTAAGTGTGAATTTTTGTTAGAGTCTGTCACCTTTTTGGGATATGTAATTTTGGACGAAGATATTTATGTAGACCCTTATAAAATAGATACAATGAAGTGCTGTCCTAGGACCATTACTTTTCCAACATTGGGAGCTTTTTGGGTTTATCAAGATATTACAGGAGATTTATTGAGGGTTTTTCCTCAATAGGTACACCGTTGACCCAGTTGACATAAAGTATGCAAGAGTTGAAGGATAGATTGACTTCAGCACTAGTATTAGATCTCCTAGATGGATTAAATGGATTTGTTATGTACTATGATGCCTCTAGAGTTAGGTTAGAATTTGTTTTAATGCAAAATGGAAGGGTTATAGTTCGTGCCTCTAGACAACTTAAGGATAATGAGAATACTTATTTGAATCACGATTTGGAATTAATAGAAGCTGTATTTTTCTTGAAAAATTGGTGACATTATATATATGGGGTTCATGTGGATGTTTTCACTAATCTTAAGAGTCTCTAATATGTGCTCATGCAGGGGGTTAAATCTTTGTCAAAGAAGGTGGTTGGAGTTGCTAAAATATTATGACACGAATATACTCTACCATCTGGATAAAGCAAATATGGTGGTTAACGCTTTTAGTAGATAGTCTATGGGTAGCATAACCCATTTTGAAAAGGAGAAAATAGAGTTGGCAAAGAAATGCATAGATTAGCTCGATTGCGAGTTCATTTATGTGATAAAGATGATGGTGGATTGATGGTTTTATATAGTTTAGAGTTGTCATTTATAGCTGAGGTAAAGGAAAAACAACATGATGATTCTATACTTAGTCAGTTAATGTTTGCAGTTCTTTAGTAAACGATGGAGGTTTTCTCCCCTGGGGGAGATGGTGTTCTTTGCTATCAGGGTTGTTTGTGTGTTCTTGATGTTGATGGGTTGAGAGAAAGGATATTAGTAGAATAACATATTTCCAACTATTCGATTCATCCTGCTACCACAAAGATGTATCATGATTTGCGAGAAGTCTAGTGGTGGAATGGTATAAAGAGAGATAGAGAAGAGTTTGTGGCTAAGTATCCAAATTATCAGCAAGTGAAAGTTTAGCATCAAAGGATAGGAGGTATGTTGTAGGATATTGGCATCCTTACTTAGAAGTGGAAGGTTATCAATATGAATTTTATTATGAAATTTCCTTGCATTAGGCATCAACATAATTCAATTTGGGTCATCATTCATCGAATGACCAAGTCAGCTCATTTCTTACATTTAAGACCTCCAATATAGTTGGAGATTATACTAAGTTGTATATTCATTGATCATATTACTTAGTGTTTTAGGCGATATTTTTTGATTAGACCCTTCTAGTAGTTTTATGATCTTGTTTACCCTAGTTTCTCGATTTATGGCATCAATATCTTGTTGTGTTATATATTATTGGGCCTATGTCATGGTTACAATTCCAAGTGGATGTCAGATTAATCCTAAATGCTTGATTGAGCTATGACTTAGCTTTTATTAGCTTAGACGCTCATGGTGGTATTTTTTAGATATGGTTATGGAATACATACAGTTATGTGCATTTACGCTAATTAATGGCACTATTATAACTCAAAACTTTGTTTTACTACTGTTTTCTTAAAAAGGATTTATTCTCACTTTTCAACTTCAAAACTAACTCTTTTCATGGAAGTCTTCCACCTTTATTAATGAATTATAAGATTCTAAACTAAACATATTTCTTGGAAACATGGACAGAGGCTATTTCTGGTCTAGTTTTAATCGAGTATCATTTACCACTACTTACTCAATTTAGTCATGGGATATTCCGACCTTTTCTACATTAGTATACTATTTTAGTCCTGGATTCAATCTCGGAAAATAGATTTACAAATATTCACTAATTCAATTCCAGTTCAACTCTCCTATCCCTTATGATAATATCTGTCTATCTATCTATCTATCTATCTATCTATCTATATATGTATATATATATATATATATATATATATAACTCAGGACTTGATAGTGAATATAGACATCTCGAGTCCCCTATGTATCTCTTCGTTTTGTTAGTCATATAGTCACGACCTAAAATAGGTATGTGATGACACCTGTTATGCACTCTGATATAGGTATACCTATCCCAACCCAAAATCACAAGTATGATAGCATAGAAGTAGAAGAAAAAATAATAGGTGAGAGAGAGAAGTAAAGATCAAGATGCATCCTAGGTTTGTTGTCACTAATACAAGCCTCTAATACCATATGAAAATAGTAATCTAAGGTATCTTTATGCAGATAAAGCATAAGATAAATAGAGAGATCTGGGTATGCTTTGTGAAGCGTTATCCACTACCTTGATCTCCTTAATGGCAACTGCAAAGGAACACCATCAACCATTTACCAATTAAACCAATGCCTATACGGGGTGCAGAAAAATAAGAAAAATAAAATAAAAAGTAAGGGTGATTATGAAATCACTGTTTTTAGTAAGCATCATCGATAACTAACCCTAATCCAAAGTGATGGCGAGAACCACCACCCCAACTACCTATTGTACACTAAAAAAAATTATAACCCGCCATATAATAGTACTTTTATCCTTTCAGGGTAACCCAACACAACAGTCAATAGGTATATAAAATACAGGATCGACACATTAATCCAGGTGAGTCAACACTATTCATTTTATGTTCAACAAATAAAAGAAGTCATTTATGAAGAAAACTCACCAATACAATATATCAGGATTAATAAATTACAAATAACCAGTAATATGGGATAAAGAAACAAAGAGTATGAATATATAAAGGTGTATTCCATGCTACAATAAGGTGCTACCCATCTCTCTCTGATCAAGTCTGTGTCATACCCCACGATTCATTATACCTCAACCTCCCAACCAATCATAAGATGAAATAAGATAATGTAATGAAGTGAAATGAATACTCAAACACATTATCACAAACAAGGTGTTGTCATAGTAATACAATATGAGAGTAAATGCTAGCACAATACCAAAGCATACCAGAGAATGTCAATGCAATATAATGTAGTGATGATGATGAATGTTTTAAAAGTTATCACGTAACTTTTATATACACCCGCGGAGTGTCATCGTTCCCATGTAGGACCTATGGTGAGTTCACAACCCATATATTCTTTAGAATTTTAATCTCATGTCTCAAATCAATCTTACCTGAACATCCCTTAGTATAGGTGTTTTATAAGGTGTCTTATTTTTGTATAAAAATCAGAATGTCTCGAGGTACCAATGTGTCATGAATATGAATGCATGATATGAGGATGTAATTCTTACAACCAATAAGTATGAGGATCAAAATCCATTCAATACATGTATAAGTGAGCTCAAAATCAACTCAATGTATCAATAATTCATGATATTTATTTCCACTTGGCACCACCAGAATAAATAGTCATGTAGTCATCAATATTATTATTTCAAACTCTTTACTCTGGCAGTACTATAATAAATATGAAATTAATGCTCATGTAAGGACTATAATGTTAAGTCAAGCCCTTATTTGAGCTTGAGCAACACAATACAAAATAAGTCATCTAATGCAGAAAACATGATCAATAACATCATGTCCATAATAATGCTCACATAAGCCCCACACGGGCATTATGAAACAAACCACAAATCTAGAGAACAATTAATAACAGAACTACCAGAACCTAGCTTGTTCCATTCATTAAGTCTCATCAACCATTATAAATCTTTTCATACTCTAAGTATCCTCTAAAACCTCATTTTTTCCATAAATAATGATGACAGTAACATGATTACCCTCTGAAAAGGCACTAAACCACAATCATTACAATAAAGTCTGCTAACAAGATTGAAGCTCTAAAATAGGCATTCAATATCAATTATTCGAGAATCACTAGGTTATCTATCTACATCATACTTTAATGATATTTACAAGTAATAACACTAACTATTCAAGATAATAATCTAACTACAATCCATCAAAAACTTCAATACCCATGGACATGCTCTCCATTTCTTCTAAGCGGGACCCACCCATCCTAAGTGATACACAAAATACAACAAACAAGCATACACCACATAAACACTTCAAAAAAAAAATTAAAGTACATCTCAACTTGCCTTTACAGAAGACCCGCAAGCCCAAGTACAGTCCAAAGGCTCAACCAGAAACTTAACTCTCTCGAATCAACACCAAATGCACCTAATCTAGTCAAATATACAATATATAAGTCAAAAGTAAGCTAATGATGCCCATATGACCCTATTTAAGACGAGTGTAAAATGGGTTTGAAAAACAAGTTTGAAGCCAAGAGAGTTAAAGCCAAAATTTTATTTCAAAATAATCTTTGGCATATGAAGATGTGGTTACGATTGAAAACCCCTGAGAAATTAAGTAGAAATTGGACCTCAAATTGAAGAAAAACTTATTTAATAATTTATTAGGTAAAAACCCCAAAATCATATTTAAAATCTAGGGTTGGTTGTTATTTAGAAGACGAAATTAATGAAAAGTAACAGAATAAGGATTCAGGAACTTATCCATGGATGAAATCTTGAAAACCCTTTTGAAATCGCCTTATCTGAGCACTAGAAGTCCAAAAATGGAGAAAATACGATTTGAGGCCAAAAATGAAGTTAATATTCTATCTAGGTCTGCTGGCTTTCATGAACACGGGTCCTTGGCCACAATCATGAGGTTGTCGGAGCTAGAGCTTTACGAACGCGAGCCCCTGGGGAAGGAATGCAAAGAGGAATTACTTAAACCTTTGCAAATTCGATCCTCTGGCTACGGACACGAAGGTAAGTATAATAGAGATTTATGAATGAGACCTAGGGTAGCGAACATGAAGAAGAACAGACCTTGCACAAAAAAACTAAAAAACACCAAAGGCACAAGTCAAAACTCTCCGAATGAACCCTTGAGATTTGTTCAAGGCCCCACAGATATAAACCAATAATGCTACTAGGCTAATTTTGGTGTTTAGGACTAAATGGTGATGCCGGATTTTCTAAAAAGGATTGTTTATAAAAAATTATATCCTAGGACCCCTTTAAGGCCAGATTTGACTAATTTCCAAATAGATGGTCAAAATGCAAAATAAGGGCTCGATGCTCAAACTATCCTGCTACTAACCCAACATCGACATTTTTGAGCTAATGGAATCATTAGAATCATCATTCGAGGCTCAGATCACCTAATGTTGATCGAAGATAAACTAACCCCTTTAAAGGTGTTCAAAATCCAAATTCATTGAGAACCATGCCAACCATCCCCATAACTCATAAATGAGATAAAACAATTTGAGCAAGGGCAAAATGGTCAAATAAAAATTTTTAAAAACCCGTACAAGGGTCATTACAATATCCCAATAAGATTCACGTTCCTTCTTGAACATACATTCACAAAAATACAAACAATAGGTGTAGCAAGCACTTCAACATGGTGTCACAATCATAGAACTATCGATCTTATCATAGATCTAGAAATATATCACATAAGGATTCACCATGTCATAACACTGTAGCATCTAAGTCCAAATCTTCAATTAAGTTGAATTTCTATATTTTTGAACTTCCTCTATACCCAAAAACTAAGTCGAACACAATAAAAGTTCTGAACTTACTTGGCTAACCTAAGCCTGACTAAGGCAGCAAAAGATACAGGCTATCACCATAAGACAAAAAATTGTCCTCAAACCCACCAAAAATTAAAAAATCCATAAATCATATCACTACATACCAAAACACCAATTCAACCTACCTAAGGCAGATATTGTCACTACTCGGCTACAACTAGTATCAAATCTACCCATAACCTCAAATGTCATACTAGATCACTACCTAATAGGCAAAACCTACAACTTACCCATTTGAGAAAACATAGAATCACCATAACACTTTATAAACCATAGGCCTGAAGTCTCTAAATGACACCCAAAAGTCAAGCTACTCATCATAATAACATGTATATTCCTCAATACTCAAAATCCATCAAATAACCTAAAGTTCTCAATAATCTAGCAGAACAAGGTGTTCTTTTGGTCTCGCACACATATGCAACCCATCGTAATAGGAAACAATAAGCCCATATAAGAAGTGAAATAACCACTACATCTCACTAACAGACATCCAAATTATGAATCAAAACATAGGATAATCACTACAACTTTGCATAAGCTATTGTTGAACCACACTTTCAGGAATCCAAATCTTCGACTCAAATCTGTAACTAAACTCTGAATTTATCAAACTCCTTAAGAATAAGTTCATTAACATTTTCTTAACTTAATTTTTCCATTTTGTATTTGTTCAACACAAGAACTATGGAGTAGTAACACATACTCTATATCAAAACTCAAAAGCAAAAATATCCCATTAGGCCTCTCACCTATAAAATTAACATTAGTGACTAGTAAGTTTCCTTTCCATTTAAAACTCTTCCTAAAAAAATGGAAGAATCCCTCATAAGATGAAATCCTTCAAACATAATTGAGAAGGCCAATCATTAAGAAAGTAATTAATACATAGGGTGTGAATACTTGAAAACCTTCCTATATCCAACTAAAATCTTTCAAAGGAAATCCTTCAAAGTTTGTTGTACCAAATTCAACCCACTACAAGGATCTCCTTGCTCAAACTAGTAAGGATCACTCTTCATCCTAAAAAATTGATATCATCAATACAATAATTATTTAAACCATAACCATATTAGAGTTTCACTCTACAACAACTAACTCATACCTACACACTGTCAATAACACTTACAGGAAATTATACGCAGACATTCTATCTATAACTCCCTTTACTCACAACTAACCATCTGAATAATCAAAGCACCTCCTTAATCCCAACTGACCCACAACTCTCTAGATGACCTGTAGGTCACCCTCTATAATCTGAATATGCAAAAACACACTATCAATCCACGATTAGTCAAAAACATAACCATCAAAACCCAAATTCAACAAGATCCATAAAACTTGAGAAATCAAGCCTAATCCTACTATGCACTCTAAATGAGTTCCAACATAGGTTTTGCGCACCCTATGCACCACTAAGGAATCATATACGGGTAGAAATACCAATGAAACCAGCAAAACCCAATAAATATATCAAGGCTCAATATTGAAAAGGTAAACACACAACAGAATGATGGATTATAGTCAAGTACTTCTAAAATAGATCAAATATGACTAAAGTCTTACCTATGGTTGCTATAACAGAATCTCCTACCTCGTGTCCATACCGTAGAACTAGATGCTAAAATGTGTTATCTCTTAAAGAAACCGACAAATCATCTCTCTGCCCATCCGACACTTGAAACACAAATTTTTTACCGATGTCCAACAAATGGTATTTAAATCCTCCAATAGTCTCAAACTCTTGCGAGTGCATCAAGGACTGTGCCAACCATCGCTACAACTCAAAAATAGCATACAGTAACTTTGGGAAGGGAAAATGATCAAAACATATAAAAAGGGAAGAATCACAACTAAAGTTGCAACATTATCAACCACTAAACACTAGTTTATTCTCAAACTAAAAAGAAAATAAAGTACCTAAAGCAGAAAAAAGATAGGGGTATCTATGCCTCATACTGGACTCAACCTCCCAAGTAGCCTCCTCAATAGGGCGATGTCTCTACTAAACCTTCAATAAATTAATATTCTTAGTCATTAACTTTCTATTCTACCTTCCTAGTTAGTAATGGGCTCCCCCTCAAAGGATAAGTCATGGTCTAATATAATTTATGTAATACCTCAAACTTTTTCTAGCTTAATTTCGTTTCTAGAATGTTAAGAGATGGTTTTCAAAATGAATAATAACTAATTAATATAGAATTTTATTTATTTCAACATTTTATTGTGTGGAAAATTGAATAAGCTTTCCATCGATACCAAAATTTCCTAAAACCGACACTCGATGAAGAAGTTAGGGCATATTTAGTAAGCAGTGTGCCAACTGGGCAGTCCTCGTGTCGCCATGGAGGCCAAATCTACATTCATCAATTTATAGTAGCTCATTACGATTCCACCAAATATCAATGAGAATAGCGATGGGAAGACCACTGCATCACGATAGAGGCCAAATCGACATTTGTCGAATTCCAATGGGTCACCACAATTGCACCACATCACAGTGAACCTTAAAACAGGAATTGTCAATATCCATTAAGTCACTGTATCACGGTGAAGCCTTAAACGGTATTCCATTTACTGATTTTAAATCCCTAGGGTAGTTTGGTCTTTTGCCTACTCTCCCAAATCATAAAAACAAACGATTAAAGGCATTATTGAGCAAAATATGCTCATTCTTCATCAATTTCTCTCAA
Organism: Capsicum baccatum var. pendulum; assembly: GCA_030864225.1. NCBI lineage: Eukaryota > Viridiplantae > Streptophyta > Magnoliopsida > Solanales > Solanaceae > Capsicum > Capsicum baccatum. Next base: position 80,688,354 of record CM061557.1, on the reverse strand, counting down.
GTAAAAAACCTAACCTTCAATATTTTCGACTTCAATAATCCCCAAAAAGTTCACCATCCTTCTTCCAAGCAAATTCAAATTTCAAGATTTCCAAGTTAAAAGCTTCAAGGATCAACATTCAAGGGCACAAATAGGACCTTAAAACCAAGCTTCTTTATCTAGTTCATCGTCTATGGTATGTGGCATTTGAACAAGGATAAATCTTTCATCATTGTTACCAAAAAAACTTGATTTTTATTAAAGATTACATGATTTGCAAGTTAGGGTTTACACCCAAATCATCTCATTTTGAGTTTACAAATTTACAAGTGATTTAAGTATTGAAGTGCATGTTATCTCATTTAATTATGCTCTGACTTGAAGATTTCTATTATGAATTGCATTTTCCTATTTTGAATTGATATTGTTGAATGAATTTCAAGATGATTGTTGGGAATGAAGCTTTATTATGAAATTCTAAACATTTAAGTACATATGCTTTAAAACCCAAGTATGAGTTTTGACATTTCAAGAAGCGTATATTATTAGCATGCTTTGACAAGTAAGTATTTAGATTTTATAGAAAAATTGATCTTTTGATCCTAAGCTAAGATAGGAATCCACATTATTCATACAATTTATGAATTTAACCAAAGAGGAGCATAATTAGTTTTAATTATGAATCCTTGTGCTATTTTAAGGTGGATTTTCTAAAAGTTCTGAGCAATAAGTATGAGAGTAGTATTTAGCACTGAGTTGGGTATGATTCCAAGGTCTTAAGCCCCAGAACTACGTGCCACCATAGGTTTCTGATTTTCCCATAGTGGGCTAAGATAGTGATCACTTAAGTTAAGGTTCTATTCCAATGGCAAGGGTAGAACAACTCTCCCCAACGTGGGCAAGACGTTGGACTCCATGTCAGCTCACATGGTTTATGTTGGTTAGAAGAAACTTCCTAAGTCCCAAATTTCCAAATTTCCAAATTTCCTAAAGTCTCTACGTTTAAAATTGAATGAATGATAGAAAAGCTTTTATAAGACTAAGTGTAAAGGCTCACCTATTTATTCAGATTATGCTTTACGAAAAGATAATGGCTATAGCTTTCAATTTTTTTTTCCAGATTTTAGATTGAAACGTGAATTCTTTCTACACTTAGCCAACATGATTTAAAAAGAAAGTATAAGTAAAACCTTTGGAACTAAATGTTATGACTCACTAGATTTACAAAGCTTGATTTTCCATGCATGATTTCAGATCTTAGTATTTTAGACATGCCATCTTATGTGAGTCATTTACATTTAGCATGCATTGTCTTTATAAAGTATGATAATGTTTTCTTATGCATTACACCCCTATATACTCAGTACATCCTCAAAGTGCTGATCCACATATATGTATATGTGCTACATTATCTTATAATGTAGGTTCAAGTGCTCAGTATCAGCAGCGTGAGTAGTTCAAGCATCTCTATCTACGCTCCCACAGTTGGTGAGTCCTCATGATTCGAGGGCCTACTTTTTTATATTTCCAGCTTTAATAGTATGTAATTTATCGTTTTTAGTTTAGTTTGATTCCATTGGGGGTCTGTCCCATCGACTCTCTAGTTCTTTAGTAGTAGAGGCTTGTCGAACTATTAGTTGATTTCCAGACTTTAAGTATCTATTATTCAGACAGGGTTTTCAGTTTATTCCAGCTCTGTTTTGATATAATACAGTATTATTGCTTGACTAGTTTGTCTTGAAGTAAGGTCCAGACCTAGTAGCAAGCTTAAAGGGTTAGCTTGGGGCTACTCGTAGCCTTGAGCACTGTGTGACATCTCGGAATTAGATTTTGGGGTGTTACAATTAAATCCTACAGAATCACTTCTACATTATTCGAATGGTATCTCTTCAACATAGAAATGTGAAATTCAAGATGAGTAACTGATAGATATGAAGGAAAAGCTAGAATATATGCCTCATCACCATACTTCTCAAGGATCTCATAAGGGCCAATGGACCTCAGACTAAGCTTCTCTTTCTTTTTGGACCTCATCACAACCTTTATGGGTGAAACCTTCAACAGAACTTTATCTCTAATAATCAAAACTACATCGTGGGCTCGACGATTAGCATAACTCTTCTACCTACTTTAGGCAGCCACTTACCTATATTGAATTAGACTCACATGATCTATTAAATTTCTCAACAAATTTGGGCCCCAAGACGTCACCTCAAATGAGACAAACCATGCGGTGGGGGATCTATACTTTTTTCCATATATTCGTCAAAAGGTGCCATCAAAATGTTGGAATAGTAATTGTTGTTATAGGCAAACTCTGCTAAGGGCAAGAATTCATCCCAATAACTACCAAAATCCATCACATATGCTCAAAGCATAAATTAGAGTACCTAAATAGTCCTCGCAAACTGATCATCCATCTGAGGATGAAAAGTTATGCCTAAATCATGCTGAGTCCTAAACCAAGTACCTCTATAAAAAAGAGACACAGTGACACTTTGTTATCGAATAATCTACTTAACGCAGATCTGGGCCAACTTCTTTGCATTATAACTTTCTCTCATAGGTACAAAATACACTAATTTGGTTAATTTATCCACAGTCACCCAAATAAAATCAAACTTCCCCAAGGTCAAGGGTAGGCCAACTATGAAACCCATTGTGATCCGCTCCTACTTCTACTCGGGAATAGGCATCCTCTGCATCTTACCACCTAATCTCTAATCCTTGTAATTTAGGCACTTCTCCACAAACTCCACAGTATCCATTCTCATACCACTCTACCAATAATGTTTCTTTGGGCTATGGTACATCTTAGTCGCTTTTAGGTAACTAGAATATCTAGAATACTGAGCCTCCTTTAAAATAAATCAAACCCATCCATAGATCCTCAATACACAAACTCAACCACTAATCTTCAAAACACTATCAAAATCAAGAAATGTCGCCTTGTCTTTGCCACTCAATAATGTATCATGAATCATCCTCAATCTACTATTATCAAACTGATGAGCTTAAATGTCTTCTATCAAGGAAGATTTAGCCTCAACCTAGGACAAAACATGCTTAGTGATAAAATATCAAGCCTAACTAAAGGGTTAGAAAAATACTAAAATTCCAAGGCAAAAAGTTGCTTTTGGGTCTAGAGATGAGTTAAACTCCACATACTCATCGTCTTATGGATCATGGAATCTGGAACGACATTGACCTTGACCTGATGATAAAGAATGGTGAGATCATAGTCCTTAAGCAACTCAAGTGATTGATGATATCTCATATTAAGATCTCACTAGGTGAAGAAATATTAAAGGCTATAATGATTAGAGAAAATCTCACAATGGACCCTATACAAGTAATTTCACCATAATTCAACACAGAATCCACCACAACCAACTTCAAGTCATAGGTAGGATAATTATTCTCATGAGGTTTTTACTAACAGAAGCATATGCAATCACCTTACCCTCCTGCATCAATGCAATGCCTAAACCAACACTAGAAGTATCATAAAATAAAGTAAACCCTATAATCTCCCAAGGCAATATTATGATAGAAGCCGAAGTCAATAACTTTTTGTGATTTTGAAAGCTCTCCTCACATGATTGCAACCATAATAAAATAATCTTTTTCTCGGTCAACTTTGTCAAAAAATCTGCAATCAAAGAGTAACCCTTAACAAAACATTGAAATAACCTGCTAAACCAATAAAGTTTAGAATCTCAATAGGACAAATAATCTTGCCGAATCATGATTCACTACTATATTGGTCAGATCAACCCTAATGCCATCCTTGATCACTATATAACTCTAGAATAAAATAGAATCCAACAAAAACTTGCACTTGGAGAATTGCGAATATAAATTTTTATCTCACGACCTTTGAAGCACAGTTCTTAAGTGCCTCGCATGATTAACCTTATTTTTAGAATAAATCAAGATGCCATTTATGAATATAGTCACGAAGGAATTAATTTATGGTAAATACTCAATTCATCAACTCTATGAACCCTGTTGGGGTATTAGTCAACCTAAAAGGAATGTGAAAACTCATAATGACAATACCAAGTCTAAAATGTTATCTTCAGAACATCCAAAACTCTAATCCTAAATTGGTTATATATGGACCTTAAGTAAATCTTAGTAAACATCAAAGCACCCTAAATCTGGTCAAGTAGATTATCAGTGCAAGTAAAAAAATAGTTATTCTTGACAGTCACCATATTTAATAATCGATAGTCAATACAAATATGCATAGATCTATATTTATTCTTTGCAAACAAGATGAAGGCACCTAAAGGAGACACAATAGGTATAGTGAAACCCTAACTCAACAAATACTACAACTACTTTTTTAGTTCTTTCAACTTAGTCAGTGCCATCCTATAAGGAGAAAAATAGACTTAGTGCTCGACTCAATTATAATAGCAAAATAAATATCATAATTGGAAGGCGTATAAGGAATATTTGTAGGAAACACATCCTAGAACTCCCTAACAATCCATATAAAATACAAAAAACATGGTGAAGCAACATTAAACCCCTTGCTGACCATAAAAAAGTATGTAGAAAAGATATAAATCCATTTACACTAAAAATAAGAGTACCTTTCCATGACAACCTTGTCATACCCAGAGCAGCAAATGTCATAGTCTTTGAAAAAAAATCTAAAATTACATGATAGGTTGCTAACCAATCCTTATCCAAGATAATATCAACATCAAATATATCTAAAATAATCAAGTCTACCCAGGTTTTTCTTTGCAATGATCACCACACAAGATTGGTACACCCGACCCACCACTAAAGAATCTCCTACTAGGGTAGAAACATGAATAGGAACAACAAGAGACTCATATGCAATATCAAAGTTAGTATCAAAATATGTTGACACATATAGGAATGTAGACCCTGGGTCAAATAACATGAAAGCATAATGATGACAAACTAAGAGGATACTTGTGATAACAGTGTTAGATCCCTTTACCTCAGGTCTCCCAAGTATAGAATGACACTAATTAGATCCACTCCTACATTGAGCAACCCTACATCCACTACTATGAGTTGTCTAATCTCAAACTCAAGAACCTCTAGTACCACACTTGACACTCTGAGAATGTAAAAACCCAGGTTTTGTACTCTGAAAATTTTTGAGTATTGATGACACTACCCAGACTATGACTCATGTGATGAGTCGTTATCACTCACCATGAGTCATAGGGTAAGACTCATAATCTCACCAGTAAAGTTAGCCAAAGCTTCTGCCTTGATCATGGCTTATCCCTCATAAGTTGCATGGCCAGGTCATGAGTTATGGTGAGTGACATATGGACGTAAAAGTGAATTTTACCTAGAAATATGCCTAGATAATGAGTTAACATAATGACTTATGACATCATACAATTAGTCGTAGGGTGCAACTCATTATCTCAACAATATAAATGCCCTAAGTATATGCCCGTGCAATGAGTCCAGTAATGAGTTACCACGAGTCATTACCTGACTTATAACAACTCGGAATAACTTTTCCTATCAATTTTCATTAAGGGCTTTTTGGGTTTTTCTTTCACCTATATTTAACTCACGACCTTAAAACATCTAAGAAACCCCTTTTAACATGAGTTATCGAATAATAAACGTCATTATTTACTCTTAAACTTCCAAACAAGATAAATTAGGGTTTTAAAGGGATTAATCATCTAAGCTCTAATTTGTGATTCCTGTTCTAATTTATTGGGTATTTCAGGCATGTCTCTTATTCCTAACTTGTATTTTACATCATGAAGCGTCTTGGTTTGTAAATATTATGATTCTATTATTGGATTTTGAAATTAGGTTGAGGGATTTTAATGGTTATTACATGGATTATTTTTCTATGATTTTGAATTGGTCATTAATGCTTTATCTTATGGTTTTTAAACTAAATGAGTGCATGGGTATGACAATTGGAATGGGGGACATGGGTTTCCCCAAATATATTTATTTTGGTTTTGAATTTATATTAACTTCAACCCACTTTGTGAAATGGGTATTTAAACATGGACATATGTGTAATTTAATTTACTCTTGGAACCTTATATTGCATAAAAGGTTAATGAAACATAAAAATAGTTTTTATGGGCCTTGGTGACCATGGTTTAGTTTAAAGGAATTTTGGCATCAAATTGGTTAATTAGTTTTAGAATGGCATAATTGGAATTAGCTTGCAAGTATAATTGTTATGACGATACCAAATGGTAAATGCCTAAATAAATGGCTCCTTGGTTTATGGTTGGGATTATGAGCTAAATCATTTTAATTTGGGTTTAAGGGGGTTGTGTAGCTCACTATGAAGGTAGAGGTACCGGGGGGACCAATATTGGAAACCATGTTTGCCGATGTGGAGGTTTTTATGACCGTGTGTATGGTTCACACATTATATATATTTTTGGGATTATTGTAGCCTTGGTGTCTATGGCCTTACCTATGATTTTCCCAATTCATGTGGCTAACATGTGCTGGGCCCTTTCAGCAAGGGGAGCTGAACCCATATAGCCCATGGGTGCCCTTAGGATGGATAGAGCTGCATAGTCTAAGCTAATATCTTAAAATATTATGGTCATGAATTTGTACCCTATCCTGACATCTTATATATATATATATATATATTACTGTGTCCATGTCGTTTTGAATAATTTTAGACATGACATTACTTTATCCCTTTCCTTAAGTTACATGCAGTGCTAATCCCACTAACCATCCCTAGATGCTACATCATTTCATGATGTAGGGTCCTAGGGTTCTTTTCTTACTCATGATCAGTAATATATAGAGTAGATATCGGTTGCGTTGTTGTGAAGTGGTGATCCTCTATCATCTGAGAAGCTTTATCATTTCATTAGTGTTTTATTCATATTTTGGGAATTGCTAATATTCTATTTTGGATTCTCTTTTGGTCATGGTCGGAGGCATGTCCTGACCTATTTGGTATTTTATTTATTAAAGGTTTTTTGGACAAAGAGTGGGTTGATATTATTTTGATTCTTAGATTCATTTGAGTTATATATTAATATTTTTATTTTATTTGGTTGGCTTATGTTGTATTATATTTTATTGTGTTTTGGATGTTAGGCTATGAGGGTGGTCTTTGGCACTCGATGGGCTTAAGATATCTGTTATCAGTAGGCGCTGGTTTGGGTTGTAACAAGCTTGGTATCAAAGCATAGTTCGGGTTCTTTAGGGTGTCCACAAGGTCATGTTGAGTAGTTTCCCTTTTATAGCTGTGTAGTATTCCACACTTATATGAGGGAGGCTAATGGGCATTTAGGAATGTTTTTCTTTCTTGTGTTCTTGTTTGGGCTATAGAGTCCGGTGTCTTGAAATTCCTCTAACTTTTGGCTTACTCACATTTTAGATCATGCCTTTCTGAAGATCTACTGTCTGTAGAAACTCTCCTAGAACTTCTATCCTACCTGAGGATGAGATGTATGAAACTTATCCTATTTACGAGTAAAGACCTGGTCTAGGGTCCCTTCTTCTGATTGCACTGCCCATGTAGAGTTCCACCTATCCCCACTAGTCCTCCTTGGGTTCCCCTCGCGAGTGATACTCATGCCTAGATGCCCTAGGGAGACATCTTTAATATGGAGTTCTATTAATCTATTTGTTTGCTTACTCAATTGGTGATATCTCATTATTGTTAGTCAGATCATGTTGGTATTATTCCTCTTTCATCTAAGGTAACTTGGGTTAGCTAGTTCATGAGGTTAAATCCCCTAAGCTTTACAAGCTCTAAGATTGAGGAGGATCCTCAAGGGTTTGTGAATAAGATGAAAAAGATTTTTAGGGAGATGCATGCTACTGATTCTGAAGGAGTAGAGTTTGCTAAATATCAACTAAAGGATGTAGCTTATCAATGGTATGAGAAGTAGGAGTATTTAAGAGGTAAGATGTTGAGTTGGTCGGGTAGGATGAGTTTTTAGGGGTATTTCTTGATCATTTCTTTCCTTAAGAGTTAAGGAAGAGTTAAGGAAAGCAAAGGTTAAGGAGTTTATGAATCTGAAGCAAGGTAAGTTGAGTGTGCAAGAGTATGCCTGGAAATTTTAGTAGTTATCCCATTATGCTTCAAAGTTGGTGTCTAATATGAGGGCCAAAATAAGGAAATTTGCTTCTGGGTTATCCCATGACCTGGTATTAGAGTGTAAGGATACAATATTGAAAAATAATATGGATATCTTCATACTTGTGGTCTACATGCAACAGGTAGAGAATAAGAAGAAGAGATAGGCAAAAATGTGAGATAGGTAGAATAAAAAGTTCAGGTATTTAGAGCAACGCACAAATCAGCAGAATGGAAGGAGAGATGATTGATAACACACCAAGAAGAAGACTTAGGGAAATTCTTTATGCATATTCTTTGGCTAGTGATCCTTATTCTAAGCTATTTGGTGATCGCCGTTTTAGGCTAGTAGTGGTCCTAAGGCAGAGGGTGCCCAGTCTCAAGCTAGTGGAGCTCAGTCTGCCCCACCTTATCCTCCTTATCAATAGTATGAATAGATTCACTATGATTATTATGATGAGGGGAGAAACTTATGCTTTAATTATGGTTATCCTAGACATATAAATAGGAACAATCCTATAGATAAGGTAGCCACTAGATCTAATAAGGCTTCGATCACAACTTCTTTGTCTCCTACACCAAATGGTGTCATGTTGGGTACCGACACTGGCCAAAATTGTTTATATTCTTTTGCCACTATCCAGGAATCTGAGGCATCCCTAGATGTTATCACTGGTATGTTATAGCTTTTGTCTCATGATGTTTATTGTCTGGTTGATCTAGGTTCTACCTTGTATTATGTGACTGCTTATTTGGCTGTACATTTTGGTTTTAGTTCCAAAAATATGTCAGACATATTTTCTGTGTCTACTCTAGTGGGTGATTCTATTATTTCTAAAAAGATCTATAAGAGTTGTGTGGTATCCATAATAAGGAGACATTGGTGGATCTGATAGAGCTTGACATGGTAGATTTTGATATGATCTTAGGGATGGATTTGCTTTATTCGTGCTATGCTTCTTTGGATTTTAGGACTGGAAGGTTCAGTTTCTAATTTCATAATAAACCGATAATTGAATAAGAAGGAAGTTCCTTAGTATCAGAAGAAAGGTTTATTTCCTATCTTAGAGCCCAGAAGTTGATTTCAAAAGGGTGTGTAAATTATTTAGTTCGGGTTAAGGATTCTAATTCGGAGGGTCTCTTTGCAATCCATTCCTGTGGTTAATGAGTTACCAAAAGTGTTTCCCGATGATCTTCCTAGAATTTCTCCCTTGGAAAATAGATTTTGGGATTGATCTTCTACCTGATACCTATCTTATTTATATTCCTCCCTATATAATGGCTCTGTATGAACTAAAGGATCTTAAGGAACAATTAAAAGATCTTCTTGATAAGGATTTCATCCATCCTAGTGTTTCACTATGGGGTGATCCTGTGCATTTTATGCGGAAGAAAGATGGGTCTCTTCGGATTATCACTAGCTGAATAAGGCTACAGAGAAAAATAAGTACCCTCTTTCTAGGATTGATGATTATTTTGACCATCTTTAGGGTGCTAGATGCTTCTCTAAGATTGATGTTCGTTCGAGGTATCATCAATTAAAGATTCAAGAGGTTGACATTCCCAAGACTGCTTTTCGTACTTGGTATAGTCATTATAAGTTCCTGGTCATGTCATTTGGGTTGACTAATTCTCTAGCTATTTTGATGGATCTTATGAATCAGATATTTAGGTAGTTTCTAGATCTATTTGTGATAGTCTTCATTGATTGTATCTTGGTGTATTCTAAGAGTGAGGAGGATCATACAAATCATCTCCAAGTTGTGTTGCAGACTCTTAAGGATTAGAGGTTGTATGCTAAGTTTTTTAAGTGTGAGTTTTGGCTAGATGTTGTAACTTTTCTTAGGCATGTTATTTCTAGTGAGGTGATCTAGGTGGATCCACAAAAGGTTAAGCCAACCAATAAATGGCCTAGACCCTGGACTCCAATTGATATTTCGAGCTTCTTGGGCTTGGCTGGGTATTATAGGAGGTTTATGGAAAGTTTATCTTCTATTGTTGCTCCATTGACTATGTTAAACCAAAAAAAAAGTGAAGTTATTATGGTCCGATGCTTGTAAGGGTAGATTTGCGTAACATCCCAAGTTCTAGAACTCTGGAATTTTGTTGAAAAAAATTGATCACTTTCCGTAGTATACTTAGGTGACGAGCTGTAGTTACTCATCATGAGTCATACTATGCCATTCCTTGTCTAACCAGTAAGGTTTCTTGGTGTTTCTATCTTGATAATGACTAAGGCCTCATGAGTCATAGGGTAAGGTCATGAGTTATGGTAAGGGACTCATGATCATAATAGCGAAGGGGCCTAAAGCTTCTATCTTGACCGCAAATCAACTTCATGATTCATGACGTCAGACTATGAGTCGTGAGGTACGACTCATGGTCATGATAGTGTGAATGAACTAGGTTTTTGATCAGTCTACAAGTCTGGGGAACGACTCTTGATCAGTTATCATGAGTCGTTACTTGACCCGTAGCAACTAGGATCCTTTTTTCCTACACACCTTCATTAAGGGTAATTTGGTCTTTTTCCTTCTTTTACACTACACCCATGGATTTAAAACGTCCAAGGGCCCTAATATCAAAAAAATCAAATCAAACTCACTTCTTTCTTCCTAAAGTTCCCAAAGAAAGAGAAAGCTAAGGTTTCAAAGGGTTAATCATCTAAGCTTTCAACCCAAATTTCTCTCAAATTTCTTGGTGTTTCAGGCATGTCTCTCATCCCTAACTCAATTTTATGTAAATTCATATGTTTATAGCACTGTTAATGTGGATTTAATTATTTGTTTTGAATATCGGGTGATGGTTTTTGATTGTATATTATTGGAATTGGTTTTGTATGCTTTGAATATGTTATTCATGTTTTGAATTAGTGGTTTTGAATTAAATGGGTGCATGGATATTGGAATTTTTAATGGGGAAGATGCATTTCCCTAATTGTTGGATTTTGGTTTCATAATAGTGATATCCTCAACCAACATTTATGAACTTTGGTTTTAATTGTGAAATTTGCATGATTTGATTTAATCTTGGAACCTTGCATTGCATAAAGGTTAATGGAAAATAAACATGGTTTTGGAAGGCCTTGATGGCAATGGCTTGGTTTGAAATTTGAACTCGAGAGTAAATTTGGTTTAATGGTTTGCAATGGCATAGTTGGACTTAGCTTGCAAGATTAAATTTGGTATAATGATACCAATGGTAAATGCTTTAATAAATGACTCCTTGGTTATTATTGAGATTCTATAGCTCGCCGTAAAGGTAGAGGTCTCGGGGGGACCAATACTAGAAACCGTGTTTTTTGTTGTTGGGGTCTTTATGACCGTGTGCATAATTCACACTTTATATATATTTGGAATGGCTGGAGTCATGGATTCTCTTGCCCTTCCTCAAATTTTTCTCTTTTGTACGACTAACACATGCTGGACCATTTTAGTATGGGGAGCTAAACCCATATAGCCCACGGTGCCCTTAGGATGGATAGAGCTACATAGTCTAAGTTAATGTTTTAAATTCATTCTTAAGACCCTTGTACCTATCCTGACATCTTATGGTTTTTTAATGATTTCTGACATTACATTATTTTATTCCTTTCCTGAGTTACATGCCAGTGTTTATCTCACTGACCGTCCCCAGATAAGGCATCATTTTAAGATGTAGAGTCCTAAAGGTTTTCTGTCACCTTGTGTTTTATTTGGTTATTCGGTTCGTCAGTTAGTCTGCTTTGAAGTGGTGAGCCTCCATCTTCCAGAAGGCCTATCATTTCTTTGGCTTTATTATGTTTTTTTTTTTCATGTTTTGGATTTCCCTTTTGGCTATAGTCAGGGTTATGTCCCAACCTAGTTTTATATTTAGCATTAGAGGCTTCAGTGGACAAGTGTAGGATTGGTTGTTGATATTGACTCATAGTTCCATTTGAGTTATTTTATCTTTCTCGCTTATGTTTGGGTTGCTTCTGCTACTATCTTTATAGTGATCAAGTGGTTAGGCTAAGGGGGTGGTATCCGATCCTCAATAGGCTTGAGATATTCATCACGGCTAGGCCCTGGTTCAGGTTGTTCTATTTTGAGAAGCTAAAACATAAGTTGACTTCCCCTCTGGTTTTGACCTTGCTCGAGGGTACTGATTGATTTGTTATATATAGTAATGCATCCTATGTGTGACTGGGTTATGTTTTGATGCAACATGGTAAGGTTGTGGCCTATGATTCCATGCAACTTAAGGTTCATGAAAAAAATTACCCAACTCACGATTTAGAGCTGGCAGCTGTGGTTTTTACTTTAAAGATCTAGCATCGTTATTTGTATGGGGTTCATATGGACATCTATTCAGACCATAAGAGTTTGTAGTATATGTTCACATAGAAGTAGTTGAATATCAGGTAGAGTCAGTTCTTGAATTGGTCAAGGATTATGACATGAGTCTTTACTACTTTCTAAGTAAAGCTAATGTAGATGTTGATGCTCCTAGCATGTTGTCCATAGGGAGCTTATCTCATGTGGATGAGGATAAAAGAGGGTTATGAAAGATATTCACCTGTTATCTAACTTGAGGGTTCATCTCTTGGATAATAATGATGGGGGAGTGATTGTTCAAGAAGTGGTTAAATCATGTCTTGTTGCTGAAGTGAAGAAGAAGCAGGGTTTGTATCCCATACTTATGTAAATTAAGGATGATGTGGATCAACAAAAGGTTTTGCATTCGAGATTGAGGGAGATGACATTCTGAGGTATCAAGAAAGGGTATGTGTTCATGATGTTAATGTGTTACAAGAAAGGATTTTGGCTAAGGCTCATGAGTATAGGTATACAATTCATCCAGGTTCGACTAAGATGTACCATGACTTGAAGGAAATTTATTAGTGAAACAACATAAAGGGAAATGTGGCAAATTGGCTAAAATTTTTAGTTTGTCAACACGTTAAGATGGAACACTTGAGGCCTGGTGAAATGTCTTAAGAAATAAAGTTGCCCATGTGGAAGTAGGATATAGTTGATTGTGACTTCATTATACGTCTTTCGTGGTCTCGAAATCAATTTGATTCAATTCGAGTCATTATAGATAGAATAACGAAGTTTCGTCACTTGTTGCCTATAAGTACTTACTACTCTGGAGAGAATTATGCAATGTTTTTCATTCAAGAGATTGTTAAGTTGCATGGCACACCGGTGTCCATCAATTTAGATACAGGTGTGGAATTTTCTTCCTACTTTTGGCATTCATTTTAGAAGGGTTTGGGAAATAAGATGAACCTTAACACTACTTTCCACCCTTAAACAGATGGACAAATAGAGAAAACTATTCAAACTTTAGAGGATATGTTAAGGTCCTGTGTTATTGACTTTGGAGGTAATTGGGTTTATCACTTATCTCTCATTGAGTTTGCGTACAATAAAAGTTATCATTTGAGTATTCAGATGGCTCCATTTAATACTTTTTATAGTAGGTGGTGTAGGTCTCCTATTGGGTGGTTTGAGATTGGAGTTGGAGTTTGAGGTTAATGATTGGGTATTCTTGAAGGTCTCTCCTATAAAGGGAGTGATGAGGATTGGAAATAAGGGGGAGGTCAGTCACCGTTATGTTGGTCCATATCAAATTGTAAGGAGAGTTGGTAATATTGCTTATGAATTGGAGTTTCCCGCAAGTATGACTTCTATTCATCCTGTATTCTATGTTTTAATATTGAAAAACTGTGTGGGTGATCCCTTTTTGATTGTTCCTGTGGAGGATGTTGTAATTTTTGATTCCTTATCTTACAAAAATTCCCGATGAAGATTTTGGATAGGCAAGTCCATTGATTAAGAACTAAGTATGTGGCTTCAGTGAAGATTCTTTAGAGGAACCAAAAGTTGGAAGCAGCTACATGAGAGCTGAGGAAGATATGAAGGTCAAAGTATTCGTTCTTATTCCCTGCGTTAGATGGAAATGCTTCAGTTATGATTTTCATTCTCTTTTTGTGGCATTTCAAATTTCTTGTTTGGTTGTGTGTGTATTCTTTCTTGTTTTCATGAAAAGGGGTGCCTAATTTCTCATTCAAGGATGAATGATCTTGGGGAGGAGGGGAGGGGGTAATATAATCCCCCAGGTTTTGGACTCTAATAATTCTTGAGTATTGACAACACTGCCTAGACTACGACTAACATGAGAAGTTATTAGCTCTAGCCATGAGTCGTACGGTGACACTTGTAGTCTCACCAGTGAAGTTGGCCTAGGCTTCTTCCTTGATCATGATTTATCCCTCACGATTCGCATGGTCAGCTCTCAAGTCATAGTGAGTGAGGTTCACCTAGGATTCTACATAGACAATGAGTTGACATCATAACTCGTGACGTTAGACAATGAGACATAGGGTGCAACTCGTTGTTTTAATAGTGTGAATGCCCCTAGTTTCTTCCTAAGCAATGATTCTCTGCAATGACTCATGACCAGTTATTACCCGACCCATAGAGACTAGGAGCAACTTTCTTTGCCATTATATTAGGTTTTTTTCATATTTTGGAATCGGTAGTATTTTATTTTGGATTCTATTTTGGTCTTTGTTAAGGGCATGTCCTGACCTATTTGGCCTTATGGTTATTAAAGGATTTTGTGGAAAAAGTGTGAGTTGGTACTATTTTGACTCTTAGATTTTATTTGAGTTATATATTCATCTTTTCATTTGGTCTGGTTGGCTTCGGTTGTATTATCTTTTACTATGCTATGGATGTTAGGCTAAGGGGGTGGTCTCTGTCCCTCGGTGGGATTGAGATACCCATCATGACTAGGCCCTAGTTCAGCTCATGACAGTGAATCACCCCTAATAGCTAAAATAGGAGTATGATCAACTAGAAACAGAAAACTCTACTGGGTAGGACAAAATACATACTGAGGATACTACCTCACTATATGAAGTCTTCTCATATACAAAACACCCTCTACTACTTTAGTCAATCTGAGGAGCCCAGAAGAACCATAATTACCTCCTTTTCTCGATGAACCAAAACTAGAGGCCCCTGCTCGTACACTCTATCCTTTGTCTACCTGAAACCATGGGAACCACAAACTTACTATCCAAACCCTATAAAGACACCTGAACTTCTCAACCATAATAACCGTGAGTACTATTCTTAGAGAATACTCTACCTCAAGAAACATGTCCACTAAACTCGCCCTATCGATAGATGTTCTTAACACTACCACCATTTGTAGTACTTTGATAAATTTTATCAATAAACTTAGATGATCCAAAATCCTATTAAATGAAGTTCCTACAATGACCCTTTGGTTTTAGCAAACTGATAATAACCTGCTAACCCCTTGACAAACTTCTTGATTCCCTTTGACTTGATGGATATACTGGCAGTGGTATATCTTGGTAGTACATAAAAACATGCCTCATACTCTAAAATTGTTTTGGAGACCTGATCCAGGTAATCAAACTCATCTCTCATCTGAACCCTCAAACTATAAGGCATAAACCTCTCCAAGAAAGCCTTAGAAAATTTGGTCTATGTCATTGTAGGCGAACCTAATGACCTACGACTAGAAACACACATCCACCACTATTTGGAAATGTTAGAAAACTAATAAGTAGTACATGCAACTCCATGAGACTCAAGAGATCTGATGCAAATTGCTAAACTTAGGATGAGCTAAGAAAATAAATCTCCTATATCTCTTTTGATTATCAGAGGTCATCACAGGACCCAGAGCAATAGGAGAAATACTGAGTCTAGTAGGCAGTGAATAATAGGGTATCACATAAGATGGTTGTACCCCTAAAGTCAAAGAACCATAAATATGAGCCTACCTTAATAGTAGAATACCTCCTAGAGTATGAGAAGTACCCAACAGACCTAATGGAACACCTATCTATGGAATGTCGTCCAAATGACCCAAAATACTAATCAATAAATCCTATAACACAAGGCTATTAATTGAACTCTAGGAAACCAAAGTTGTCTCTGCATCCTCTGTCAGATGGTCCTTTATCATAATAACTCTGAGGCTTAGGAGAGGATACCCTAGAACATTCTTGTAATGACTCTCTAAGTCATTTTCTCAATTTCCAGATGTTTTTAACATTTTGAACCTTACTATAGTAGCAACAAGTCATTTATAACTTATTGGAACTATGGTTTTGGTTATCGGATAGTTTGTTCGAATTTTAGGCTCATTTCTTTATTTTGGAGCTTTTGTTGTCAAGGATTATTTTTTGGATAAAAAATCCTAGTAAACAGCTAGGGATGATAATTCCTACAGTGCCGTCAACCCTAGAATGTTGATTTTAGGCTGGGGGACCTTGGTTCATGTCCCGAGACTTTTGATCTCATTTTGAGCTATTAGGTAGAGTTAATAAAAGATAGAACTAGGAGTGGGACCTACATTCAATCAAAATGTTCTTAGATAATAGTTTCAATGGTTTCATTGTGTCCTAAATATTGAATTTAGTATGGTAGCATAGTTCATTTTTGTGGACGAGGTTCTAAACAAATCTTGAACACTGATCGGAGTTCGTCCGGACTTAGCATTTTTGCTAGTTTCCAGTATCTAGTGGAACCTCTATTTGTTCTTTGAAATTGTGGTGTTCAAGCTGCATTAATAAAGGTTCAACCATTTGACCATTGCAATCATTGGTTGACCATCACAATCACAAGTTTTTCATCTCACGTTCGTAATGAAGGGTCCAGTCGACCTGATTTCTCTTCTTCTTTGGGTTAGCAGCACCTCCCATCGCATTTGCAATAGTCTTTTCTATCAAGAATTAAAATTTGTGACATATTTCTCACATTTAGGACACGTTCCTCATGCTCTTGAAATGTTTTTGCATTTACGATCTAGAATTTGTCTGCACATTAGATGGTGACCACGGGTCCTCCCAATCGCGATATGTAATCCCTAGGACAATATATTGTTTTCCTCCTAATTTTTCCATAATTTCTTGAACTTAAGTTCACCATTAATGGTCCTTTGAGCTTAGAAACTTATAGGGTAATCACTGATAGGAGATAGGGATGTATATAGAATGATTAAGCAACCATTTTCACTAATTTCTATGTGAGTATTTGTCATAAATCCTTCATTTAATTCTTATTTTTCCCTCTTTTTTACATGATATTTTGGGGTTGATTTGATCCTCAATTTGTAGTCCATTTGTGCTCAACTTTTGAGCATATTTTTCTTGTACTCTGACAGAGCTTGTGATTGATTTAATTTAGGAATTCGGTTAGCGGAATTGATTTTGGGACTGAAATTTTATATTGAATTATGGGTATCATTTTATTTGTATTCATTTCTAGATGATAATTTTTATAGTGCGACATCATTATGGGGTCACAGATTGAGGTTGGGCAATTTATGGGCAATTCAAGATTGCAGTTCAACATCGATGTAGGATTCTGTCTACTCTTTTCTACAAGATTGTTTATTATATATATTGCATGCTAGGTAGATACTTTAGGATGAGATCATATATCATGATGTAATCTATTTAGGGAATTTAGGATAGTAATGTCACCCAAACCTTAGCATAAATTCTTGACATGACATTAGAATCCTATTATTATTATTTATGAACTTGTTTAAGAATAGATTGACATTATCCCCCAGACCCCACTGTGTGGGAATACACTGGTTTTGTTGTTGTTGTTGTTTAAGAGTAGATTGACATTATAAGTCTTCTAATATAGCGCATACCATATGACTTAGAAATTTGAGTGGTATTTCACGGATTAGAGCTTTGTAGTGATTTATGCCCTTGATTATCATAGTTTCCCATGTTACGAGGCTTTATTATGTTAATTATATATTATTGGGCCCGATGTCATGGTTATGGATCTATCCTTAAAGGACGTGATTCTAGTTTATAGATGTTTAGGCCCTTATGGTTATATTGTTTGGATACTAATGATGGCATGCATACTTTTAGGGGCATTCATTCTCACATAGCGGTACGATTCCAACCTGAAACCTTTGTTTTTCTATTGTTCTCTAAAATTGGATTTTTTTCTCACTTTTATTTTTTAAAATGGATTCTTTTAAGACGAGAATCATACCAACTTATTTAATTTTATGAAATTTTGGAACTAAATATGCTATTTAGGAAATTATATTGAGGATAATCCTAATTAATTTTAATCCACTCTTTTACCACTACTATATACTTTGGTCAAAGAAGATTTTGACCTTTTCTATGTATTTTGCCAATTTAGTCCTGAACTTGATCTCGGATAATAGATTTACAATATACACTCTTTTAGTCTTCGTTCGTGTTTGACCACGTATTATATATTTATATGTCATTGATATTGGATGAAGTATATTATTTTTTATAATTATTGGAAGTCCTGGTTTAGGATTAGGTAGTGTATACAGATATCCTGAGTCCCATATGGTAACCTTCATCCATGAGTTAGAGTACTAGAGAAGGATGCTTGCCATATGTCTTACCTTTGAGAGCTACTAAACTAGTGGAGGAGTACTTACTTGGTACATTATGGCACTTGGTTTCGACATGATATTATCAGTTTATACTGCATTCATTCGTTCATATGCATTTTCTATCACTAGTATAATTGTTTGGTGCTTATATCTACTAGACTTATATGGGTTGTATATGTATAAGCTAAATTGTCATTTGCTAAGTTCTTGCTTGCACCTTCTCGGATTATAGGGGCTCGGTAAGGTGATTTTTTTTGGACTAGCTGGTTACTATATCATTCATTATTATGGTTGGTTTATGGCAGGATGGCTATGAATTGGTTTATGAGGTTGTCGGTATGTTTCTAAACCATTACTCCTTTTAGGGTAAAATTTAGCATGTGTAGGTTACTTTATGATTATTTCTTTTTGTTAGAGGCCTTGAGTATGCTAGTATTAGCTCCCTTACTTTGCTATGATCCTCGAGATGCTAGGTTGGTTCCCTCAAGTTATTAGAGTTTAGCCTTATATATATATATGTCTGTATATATATATATATATATGTTTGTATGTATATATATGTATGTATATATATGTATATACATATATATGTATCTATATATGGTAATATCATATATATCTCTCTTTACTTAGTTATTCACATTGTATATGTATAGTTTAGACTTGTATTACTGCTATATATCCTTCTTTCTCCCTTCATTTGTTTATTGGCTAGTGATATACAATAATGAACTTTAGTTCCTAAACACTGTTAGAATAGGATAGTTTATCCTTATTGTTCCATTAGTATTATTATGTTTAATTTCTTAGATAGCTACCTATAGTTTATATTCCTGC
Source organism: Capsicum baccatum var. pendulum (assembly GCA_030864225.1). Taxonomy (NCBI): domain Eukaryota; kingdom Viridiplantae; phylum Streptophyta; class Magnoliopsida; order Solanales; family Solanaceae; genus Capsicum; species Capsicum baccatum. The sequence continues at coordinate 80,669,024 of CM061557.1, read as the reverse complement.
TTTACTTATTATTTATTCTCTCATTATCTTGGGAGCCTAGTTAATTGATACCTACTATGTACCATGTGTTTGGTATTTATACTACACTTCTGTAGCCTGTAGATAGTACGAGTTCTTACCATTGATGTATGCATCGTGCAGAGCAGCTATGGATCAGAGACATAGGGTGAGCTTCTGACATTCGAAGTATTCCTTATCTCTATCGCATCATCTAGACTAATCTTTATTTTATATTTTAGAGATTGTTTGTACATTTACATTTATTCTAGATTTCTCTTTGTACCTTAATTGTATTAAAAGCTCTTGTACAGACCTTATCAAATTTTGGGGATGTCATCATTCTATTAGCCTCCTTTTTTACTCATTCCACTGCTTTCATTATTTCAATTGATATTATTTTATTAGCACTTTCATACTATGGGTTGGCTTACCTACTGGTGGGTAATAGTAAGTGCCATTATGACCAAAGAAATTGAGTCATGAAAAATTTATATCAGTGCCTAGGTTTATTTATGTGTTGGTACAAGAGCTAAGTTTCTAGTAGAGTCACGTGGATCGATATGGAGATGTTTGTATCCTATCTTAGGGAGGCAATAGGGGATTCTTAGAAAATTCTATTCTTGACTCCTTATCATGTATCCATATTTCTTAAACCTCGAGTACTCTTTAACTCTATTCTTTCCCAGGTGGATGCCATGAGGTTATTAATAGATGCAGATAAGAATTTTACACGTGTTCTTAGAGTTTAAGCTCCGCGCCAAGCTTGGGTGTTAGATATTAATGTTAATGATCTTCAGTGTCATCCAAAGAATTTTGGTCTTGCCTAGGCTCTGATAGAGTTTGTGACCACCTCAGTTGTTCAGGATCAGACATTAGAGATTTTGAGCATTTTAGATACTTCACCACAAGAAATCATGCATAGCACATCGAGTAGTTATTAGATTAGAGTTGGGTTTTTAGGTGTTCAGTAGGGTTCTTTATCTGTTTCAGTGTTTAGATTGGATTTCTTGAATGGCTCGGACATAGCCCTATACTATATACTTTACAGCATGAGTTGGTGTTTGGATTTCTTAGAGGATTGACTTTACTACTCTACTTGGCTTTAGAGCATTTGATAGTAGATGGGTTATCCTTCCTTTAGGTTTTTGATCATGTGAGGACTATAAAAAGGGTATATATTAAGACATATAGAAGTGGTGATAAAAGGTCATAACATCAGTACAATGTTATTATTATTCCATTTAGGAGTAGGGATCCTTCCTGTATAGATTAGTATCACTTGCCACCTATTAGGCCCATACCTATAGCACCTCAACTTTTGGGTAGCTCTCAAGTAGATTATGGTGGTTGCAGTGGACTAGGTGATATGAGTTATTCAATCTAAGTATTCAGGCTATGGAAACCATTTTAGATCAGTAGGTTTAATATATCAGAGAGTCCCAGAGACATGTTTTGAATTTGGAGAGATTGTTCATTAGTGTAGGGAGTGCCTCAAGAGTGAGTTGGTTTTTCATACAGGGTCAACATATGTTCCTTGCCAACGTATAGCTCTAAAGGTATGGTATAATTACAGGAAGGATGATCACTTTAGTAAAGAGTGTCCCAGGCACCAGTTGGTCAGCTAGTTAGGGATGACTCTATTTTTCTCTAGGTTAGAGCTTCAAGGATGTGGTACAACTATAGAGAGATCGGTCGTTATTTTGGAGAGTGTCCACGATGTAGGATTATTAGTCATTCAGCTCATTCATAGCAGTCTCATAGATTTGTAGAACCTTCAGTTAGAGGTAGTGCACTAAGGGCCTCAATTTGTGATTTGGATGCTTAGTTTAGATTTGGACACACCCAGATTCATACTCCTTACAGGAACATTAGTACTATCACTCCAAACTCTACGACATAGGCCTAATTCAACTATTATCTTTTACTTCCAGTTTGAGTTGAGTTAGAGTTGCATACTCATCGGTGATTCTATGCCTTGATGTTATGATATTGGTTGTTGTAGCCTTGGTGTATATTTTTATGCTTATGTGGCTACCCCCATAGATTATTCCTTTTAGTATGGATTGAGTGGATCAATATTGTGATTCCTTGTGGGTAGCATTTGGGTTAAGGCCCCTTTTCTTTGGCGTTATTGCCTTATTATGATCTAGAGTGGTATGGGTTGTATTTTTCATTTTTGGTTCCTCCATTACCTTATAATATTGTTTCTATTATTATTATTTTGATTTATATTAATCTTTACTTGATAGATGGATGGACTCGCATTATCTAGTTAGAAACCCCTTCCTTGTGATTCTTATTTATTTTCCTCAATGGCTAACTCATTTGGTTGGTTCTCTCTCTTTTAGTAAACTGAGGTTGGTCTTTTCCTTCTCTATTAGCAAAGTTAGATCATTTATTATGAGGAAGTGATGGTAGGCTGGCCTTCCATGGTTTTGTTGTAGTTCTAAAGTTGGTAATTCGGTTATATTTTACATTTTTGATGTTGAAAAGTCTAAGGCTTGTTTTTTTTGTGTGTTGGGTTCGTCTCCTGATGATAGTATTGATATTAGTAATAGTGTTAAGTTTGGTACTCTGTTCTTACTAAGATGTGGGTCTATGATTCAGTTGAATCGAGGTTTATTTTCATGGGCGAATGAAAAAATTCTTATTTTGATAGTTGTTTAGCCTAGTATAACTTCATGAGATGCTTCTAACTTAGTAGTAAGTGCTTATGCATCAGTTGTTTGTAGCCGAAGTGGATATCTTTAGAAGTAAGTGTTAGTCTTCATGGATTGGGTATTGTTGACCATATTTCGGCAAAGGTTGTGTTTATTTTTTCTTTTTTCTTTTTTGAGTTGCTCAAGTTTTGGCTACCATTGTTATTCTTTATAGCCTCGACGTGCTCTTAATTATGCCTTGACGCATTATTCCCTTCAACTGATGTGGAGTTGATTGCATATGTCTTTAGCAGGTGGTTTCTCTTTGTTGTGATTATGTTCTTCGACAACTTTTTAGTTTTATCTCTTTCAAGGGTCATTGGGTAAATGCTAGAATGTTGATAGTGAGATTGGTTTATGTATTTGATGTCCATTTAGACTTTTGAGCTTCAGTTTTTGGTTTGGCACTTTTGAATGGTGGCTTGAAAATACGATTGATTTTGGGTTATCTAGGGAGTCTTTCTTGGAGTATACGGGCCTAGCACCTCATTTTTTTAGTCTTCCTATCCATTCACTTTTGTGGATGAAAGTTCTTTTAGTAGTGGATATTGTAATAAACCTCGTGGTCATTTTCTAAATTTTCACGCATTTTTGGCATTTTGAGCATTCCTATCATGGCAAGATGTCATTTTTGACTTACCAAAATTATCGATTTAGTTGCTGGACAATTCATTTAGATTATAGGCTCATTCCCTAGTTTGGAGCTTTCATTATTCAAGAATTGGTATCGGACAAAAACTTCTAGTAAACTATTTCAGATGGGAACTCCAATAGCTCCCATCAGCTCCAGAACATTGATTTTAGGCTATAGGAACCCTTGGTTTAGGTCCTGACACTTCCAGACTCATTTTGCACTATTAGGTGAATTTTAATGAATGACAGAACTAGATATGGGACCCACATTCAGTCAAAAACATTTGGATGAAAATTTTGATGGTTTTTCTGAGTCTAGAATATCGAATTTGGTATGTTAGCATAGTTCATTTGTTCGTACGGGGATTCAAATGAATCCCGAGCACCCGATCAGAGTCCTTTAGGACTTAGTAGTTTTAGTGGTTTCCTGCATCTGGTGTAGCCTTCAGTTGTTCTTTGCAATCGTAGGGTTCAGGCAACATTTGCGGAGGGCCAACCTTTAGACAGTCACAACTGTGAGCCTTTTCTCTTGCGTTCGCATAGATAGGATAAAATGACCCGATTCTTCTACCTCTTCCCATTCACGACATTTCCCATGGTGTTCGCGATAGTCTATCTTTCTAAACCTCTGTGTTCACAACATGTTCTTTAAGTATATGATGCATATTTATTTTGTATATAGTGATCACAGCAAGGGTCCTTGTGATAGCGATGACTAAACCTAGGCCTATATATTGTTGTCTTCCTAATTTTCCCTTATTGTTTGACCCTAAATTTTCCATAAATTCTCTTTTGAGCTTAAAAACTTGCGGAAAATCATTGATTGGAGCTAGAGATGTGTAGAGAATGATGAAGGACCATTATCCACTAATATCTTTTTGAGTTTTTGGAATAAATTCTTTGTTTAATTCTTATTTTTCCCTCTTTTTCTATTATCTATCGGGGTTGATTTGAGCAAAAATTTGTACTCTATTTTTGCTCAACTTTTGAGCACACATTCCTTGTTCTTCGAGGGACCTTGTGATGGACTCAATTTTGTGATTCCATTAGCAGTCCCTATGAGCCTATTTGACTCGATTTTAGGCTTGGAGTTTTAAATTTCAATATGGGTATCATTTTATTCGTATTAATATTTATATGATGATTTTGATAGTTCGGCGTTATTTTGGGTTGTGGATCAGGGATGAGCAATTTGTGGGTGATTCAAGATTGAGATTCTGCATCGAGGTAGGATTCGGTCTACTTTTCTCTACAAGATTTTGTATTGTATAGATCACATTCTAGGTAGGGATTTTAGGATGGAATTATGACTAGTAAACCATGATTTAACCTATTTAGGGAATTAATGATAGAAATATGATCCGAACATTAGCCTTGAATACTTGATATGACCTTAGAATCATATTATCCTAGTTTATGGACTTGTTTAGGAATGGATTGACATTACCAATCATTTAATATTGGACTTACCATACGACTTAGTGATTGGGACAGTATTTCCCCTATTAGAGTTTTATAGAAATTTTGTGCCCTTGTATACTATAGTTTCCTAATTTATGAGGCTTTATTATGTTAATTATATATCGTTGGGATTGAGGTTCTGGTTATGATGCAGTTGGACTCCAAGTGAATATTCTATCTCTAAATAATGTGATTCTATTTTGTAAATGCTTAGGTGCTTATGGTTGTATTGTTTGAATACTGGTTATCGCATGCATACTTTTAGGTTCATTCATACTCACTTAGTGGTCCGATTCAAATCAATACCTTGGTTTTGTTACTACATTCTAAAAAAAAAGAATTATTCCCATTTTTGACTTTTAAAAAGGATTCTTTTACAACGGGAGTCACACCACCTTAATTAATGATTTCCGAGTGTTTGAACTAAATGTCCTAGTTTAAAAATATGACTGAGGATAATTCAGTCAATTATTAATCCGCTACTTTACCACTACAATTTACTTTGATCGAAGAAAATTTTGACCCTTTCTACGCTATTATGCCGATTTAGTCGTGAACTTGATCATGGGCAACAAATTTATACATTTACTCTGTTTTAGTCTCAGTTCAAGTCTAATCATTTATTATATATTTATATATCTCTGGTACTAGATGGAGTAGATTGGTTATGATTATTATTAAAGTGTTGGTTCAGAACAGACAGTGTATACGGATATACCGAGTCCCATATGGGCTCCATCATCAGTGAGACATATTGTTAAAGAAGGATGTTTGTAGTAGGTCCTTCTTTTTTCAGGTACTGATCTGGAGGATATGTATATACTAGATACATTATGGTACTTGGTTTCGACATGGTGTTATCGGTTTATACTACCTTTGTTCATTCATATGCATTGCCTATCACCATTATATTGTTTGGTGCTTATTTATATCGACCTTATGGGGTTTGTATAGGTATAAGATATGATTTTTATTTGTTGAGTACTTGGATACACCTTTCATGCTATAGGGGATCGGTTAGGTTACTGTTTGTCTGAACTAGCCAATTTTATTATCGTTAGTTATTATGGTTAGTTTGTGGGATGATGATTGTGGATTGGTTTCTAAGGTTGTTAGTATGTTTATAAACCTTTACTAGGGTAAAATTTATCATTGCTAGGTTACTTTATGATTATTCACTTTGGTTAGAGGCCTTGAGTATGCTAGTATTAGCTTCCTTAAGTTCCTCGAGATGCTAGGTTGGTTCCCTCAGGTTATTACCATTGAGTTTAGCTATATATTTATATATGATAATATTGTATATCTCCTTTTTTTCCTTATTTTTTTGCATTGTATATGTATCCTTTGGACTTGTATTACTGCTATATATCCTTCTTCCACCCTTCATTTGTATATTGGCTAGTGATATACGGTGGTGCACTTTAGTTCATGAATATTGTTAGAATTGGCTAGTTTATCCTTATTGTTCCATTAGTATTAATATGCTTAGTTTCTTGGATAGTTGTATGTAGTTTATATTCCTACTTTACTTGTTATTTATACTTGCATTATCATTGGAGCTTAGTCGTTCGACGCCTACTGAGTACCATGTGTTTGTACTCATACTACACTTCTATAGCCTATAGATCATAGTATGAGTTCTCACCATTGACTTGTGCATTGTGCGGAGCAGCTATGGATCAGAAACTTGGGGTGAGTTCCTGATGTTTGTACTATTCCTGTTCTCACTCGACTTATCTCTGTTTTGTATTTTGGAGATGGTTTGTACATGTATATTTATTCCGTCTTTCACTTTGTATCCAGATTTTGTTAGAAGTTGTTGTACTGACTTCCTTAGCTTTTGGGGATTTCATTTTTATATTAGCTTTATTATTAGACTCCTTTCTGTGGCATTCATCATTTCTCCTGAAAGCCCATTACTAGTTGTTCCAAATCATGGGTTGTCTTATTTGCTAGTGGATTATAGTAGGTGCCATTATGATCTAATAAATTTGGTCATGATAGTCCTCTAGTTAGAGCAGCTCCTCGTTCCCAACCTCTACCCCTAGCTCGGCCATGACTCCTACCCCAGCCCCCTACTAGGGCTTTAATAGTGGGTGCGGACTCAACATCCTCGACATCTTTGGATCTACTTTCAGCATCTGTGTATAAAATACTGGAATAAAAATTTTGGAATATTGGGTATGAATACCCATATTTTAAGGAATAAATCAGAGATGTTTTTCCTAAATAAATTATATAACCTCTCGAAGATAGATACATATGTCTATGTATCGATCTACAATACTCTACTTGAAATTTTGGTCTTTCACTTATGAGATTGGTGAACCAAGCATTATGATATCAATTTATCATGACCCAAAAATTTAGGTCATGTGGCACCTACCCCAACCCCAGCCTTGGTAAGTAAGCCGAAAACCCAAAACTGAAAAGAAATTTGAGGAAAGAAGAAATGAAATGATTTGAGACTTCTAGAACGAAGTCAGACCATTATGATCATAATCCAAAGTATGAATGAAAATACAACCAAATATCAAATCTTATATCATAAGTGCAAAGAACATCTTATACATAACAACATATTTAATACATAAGCCAATGTCTAAATATAAGTAAGTAAAGAAAAGATAGAATACAGAGAGAATCAAAAGCTGACCCAAACTCTGAAGCCTTCTCGTAGCTCAAATATCACTCTTATAATGCAAAATCAGCTGCTTCAACTCATACTTGAACTAGGATTTGCATCGAAAAAAGACAGTAGGAGTGAGTCTGGTCCATTTGTATTCAGTAGGCATCAGAGGACGACTAAACAAAGTAGAAAACAAGAACAAACAAAAGATACCATGAGCACGTCATCTTTAAGCAAAAAGGTTCCTTAATGGTAACTCACACTATCTCCGCTAACAGTTCTAAAATATAAAGACAATAAAGGAAACTAAACATAGAATATATCTAAAGAAGCTAACTGCACAAGAACAACACATAAAGGAGAATACAACAATGTAATGCAATGCAATGATGATATGATGATGATGAATGTAAGTCATTGCATGGTTTTTTGTATACATCTTCCAAGCCTCAATGCTTCAAGACAAGACCCATAGGGGATTCACAACCTGCATACTTTCACATATCGCAATTAACTCTCCATCTAATGTTCATAAGTTAAGGATCTTACAAGGTGTCTTATTTTCTTTCAAAAATCAGTATTTATTAGTAGTACCAATATCTCATGAAGTGTATGTATGAAATAAGGATGAAATACTTACATTCAATCAGTACGAAGGTAATGATCAATTCAATATAAGAAAAGGTGAGCCCAAATCAACTCAACATGTCAATGATTCATTATATAAGCCCTCCATAAGCACGACCAAGTTAAAAAGTCATGTAGACATCAAAATAACATTTGAAAAAAAAACTCTCTTGGGTTTTAGTTTCAGGATATATATAGATAATGTTCAAAATGGCCTATAATATCTCTCTAAGCCCCTGCACAGGCAATAAAATAATAGTAATGTCATTTAATGTAGAAATAAGGTCTACAAGTGTCAAATAAAGACCCACTCAAGCATCACCACAAATATATTCTCTCAAGTCAACAACAATATGCAAATAAGACCATACGACACATAATAATAATAATAATAATAATAATAATAATAATAATAACAAATCTGAAATTACTACTCCTATGACAAAATTGCTTAACTTATAGGATGCTTTACATGATTGTGAAGTACCTAGCCCAGTGAAAAATAAGTTAAGTCATAGCCTATATCGAAATGCTAAAATCTAAGTTTAGATCTTTAATGTGTAGCCTTTCCTTCATGAATGGTCTCAAAACAACCTAAAGCTACAAAAAAACATATCCTACTATCACAACCCAAACCAGGGCCTAGTCGTGACGGGTATCTCAAGTCCACCAAGGACCAGAGACCACCTCCTTTTACCTGACCAAACAAAATGATATCCCCAATGTTAGATGAATTACAAACATATAACAAAATAACACAAGTTAAGATTAAAGAATAAAATATAAGTGTATGACCGATAACCAGTAACCGGCAAAAAAACAAACCAACATCACCCAAGTCCACAGTAATCCGATAAAGACTTCTAATAAGAGAACCATAAACACCAATCTTGGTCAGGACATGTCCCCGACTCAGACAGATGACAATGATAATGATAATGAAAAATCTTAATTCTAATCTATGGTAATAACAAAAGAAATATCTAAGTCTTTCGGAGAATGAAATATCACTACTACACCATAACAAACTGACGAACAGAGCCGATCTACCTAACTCTGCGCATGAAAAGTAGAGGTATCTTCGGTACCTGCATTGCATGGGGATACAATGTCCAGAGATAGTTAGCGGTTGGAGTACTAGAATGTAACTTAGGGATAGGGGATAAATTAATTCCATGAATATCAATTCAAAACTAGTCCAAAATCCAATACACATAATCATATGCAAATACATGTATATACTTCACATGCAGGGGTAGGGAACAAGGCTTAGCATGCACTCTAAAACTTTAGCCTCGATTGTGTAACTCAACCATCATAAAATATGAAGTCACCCACGGGCTATATGGTCCCATCTCTCCCCTAGCTGGTAGGGCCCCAATGTATATGGCTGCATGAACTTGAGGGTATACATATGCACTATGGGGGACTCGAACCTCCCGGAATATCAAGGTAACACATGCACCAAATTATGTAAGATAATGTGGGTGACTTAAACCTCCCATCACTTGATAATAATAAGGGGGGACTTGAACCACCTGGTCATATAGACCCTCGCATCGGCAACCACGGTTTCCAGTATCGGTCCTTCGGGACCTCCACTTTCACAACTCAGCTACACAACTCTCATTAAAGCCCAATTAAAAAAAATGATAACACATTCCTATTCATTGAACCACGATAAAAATTTAGGCATACATTGTTGGCATCATCATACCATCTAAACTTGCAAGGTATTATCAACATGCCAAAATAATTTCATAAATTTGGGAATTCATAGCCCCCTTGGTTCAATTACGCATTAGCTTGGGGAAACACACAACCCTATAAGGTTCAATTTCAAAATCATTATGCTTCATTGACTTTTAACTTTATGCAATAGTTCAAGAATAGTTCAATATGCATACTTTTCATATTCAAAAAACAATTTCACAATATGGGGATGAGGTCATAACGACTTCAAAAATCACAAGTTTGGGGAAATCATAATTTATTCACTACACACATGCATCAAATTGACTTTAAAACCATCATTTAAACCTAACCCATGTAGGTAAAAACATGAGACATCACATAAACAACATTTATTTAAGAACCTCAACCCATGTTTCAAAACCAACATCAATACCATACAAACAATGCTTTAAAAAATATGCTTTTAACAGATTAGCAATTAGGAAAGAGTAACCCTTCCTAAGTGCTTTACGAATGTGGGGTTATTATTGGGTAAGGAGGGACTTGTCCAAAGTTCCCTCAATTTTAAAGCTGAAATTTAGTCATCAGTGACTATGGGTCACTATACGACTCGTAAGGTCTCATTACGACTCTCTATCACGAGTTGTATCAAAGATAGTTTCCAGTGCACCCACACACTGTTGACCGTATGACTCAATTTCTACGACTCATAATGGGACCCTACGACTCATAGGGTCCAATCGTAGTCAACAAATAATAAGTTTAGGGTAAACTCTAGATATACTACGATTTACATTCAACAACTCATAACGCGTCCTTACGACTCTTAGTGAGCCACTTATACTAATTGCAGAACTTAGTCATACACTTATTATTTAGGTTACAATTTGAGTGAGCATCTCATCAAGTCTCCATATGACTCATAGGGTAAGTCATAGTCAAGGCAGTGAAGATAAAATTTCAGAAATCTTCAAGGACCAGAAACTCGAGGTGATACATACTCCCCATCTTAGGACTACTCATCTTCGAATGATAAAACAAAGCATTTATTAGCAAAATTTGACTCCAAACACAACCACACTTACCTTTAACAATGACAAAAAACGAAGATGCTAAGGCAATTATAATTTCCTTTAACAAAGTAAGAATACAAAATATTAAGGAATACACATACATCAAGCACAATTATTTGGAATGAGGAAGAAGAATGGATACTTGGACTTCATGTGCTCCTCGGCTTCCCAAGTAGCTTCCACAACCTTTTGGTTCCTACAAATAACCTTTATCGAAGCCTTATCCTTGGTGCGCAACCGATGGACTTGCTGATCCAAAATCTCAATCGGGACTTCCTTATAGGACAAGGAATTTGAAATGCCCACCTTTTCCAAGGGAACAACCATCGAAGGATCATGCATGCACTTCCTCAACATTGAAATATGAAACACCAGATGAATGGAGCTCAAACTAGAAGGCAACTCCAATTCATATGAAACATTACCAACTCTTTTAAAAACTAAGTACGGACCAACATAACAAAGATTGAGTTTCCCCTTCTTACAAAATCGCATCACTCCCTTTATGGGAGATACCTTCAAAAACACCCAATCACCAACACTGAACTTTAACTTATTTTGCCTCACATTCACGTAGGACTTTTTGCGACTTTGCGTAGCCTTAAGTCTATCTAAAATCACCTTCACCTTCTCCATGGCTTGGTAAACCAAACCAAGGACAAATAGTTTATTTTCACCAACCTCAAATAACTCAATAGAAGACCTACACCTCCTACCATATAAGGCCTCAAACGGGGCCATACTAATGCTATAGTGATAACAGTTGTTGTAGGCAAATTCTAGAAGAGGCAATTGGTCAACCCAACTTCCACCGAAATTAAATACACAAGCCCAAAGCATATCTTCCAAGGCCTAAATTGCCCTTTCTGCTTGCCTATTAGTTTGCTGGTGGAAAGCGGTACTAAGGGTTACCTTAGTCCCAAAATCTCTCTAAAATGACCTCTAAAAGTGAGATGAGATCTGAGTACCTCGATCAAATATGATGGAAAATATAGCACCATGTAACTTCATGATCTCCTCAATGAATAACTTGGCATACTCTTCAGAAGAGAAACTTGTTCGCACTGGCAAGAAGTGAGAAACCTTAGTTATCCTATCCATGATGACCCAAATAAAATCAAATTACTAGTGAGACTGCGGAAGATCGGAAACAAAATACATATTAATTATTTCCCATTTCCACACCTATAACCCAATCTCTTTAGTCAACCCATCAGGACTCAAGTACTCCACTTTTACTTGCTGACACACCATGTACTTAGCTACAAAATTGACCATATCCTGCTTCATATTATTCCACTGATAAATCTCCTTAAAATCATGATACTTCTTTGTCAAACCAGGATAAACCATATAACGCAACTTATGAGCTTCAGCCAAAATATTTTCCCGCAACCCATCAATATTGGGAACACATAATTTGCCTTAGTATCTCAAGATACCATCACCACCAATCTCGAAAATCATTACCTTTATTTTACCCATAACATTCATGATTTGCATCAAGAGAAAATCCAACGCTTGCTTCTTCTTTAACCCTGCTCTAAGATATGACTTCGCCACTTCTTAAACAATCATACCACCATCCTTGAAATCCAAGAGACAGACTCTAAAATTAGCTAAACAATGAATATCCTTCACCAAATCCCACTTCTGCTCTTCCACATAAGCTAAGATTTCCATGGACAACCTATTCAGAGTATCAGCAACCATATTTCTTTACCTGAATGATAGTGAAGACTCGTGTCATTGTCCTTAAGTAACTCAAGCCATCTCTTTTGCCTATGATTTAGCTCCTTTTAAGTGAACACATATTACAAGCTTTTATGGTCAGAATAAATATCAATATGGACCCTATACATGTAATGCCCCGATTATCTGAACCAGAATACTACACGGTGCTCATGACCCCGAAGGACCACAAGCTAACCCATACTGATATCTGTACTTATACACTGCATAATATGACACAAAAATATGGAAACATGCACTGAGAGTCCATAAAGTTCAATACTGAACATAACTTAATAGTAATAATAACGTCTGACATAGAGTGTTATCTCGATACCAAAACAAAACTAAAATACTGAAGTCTAATAAACATGAAAAATATTATAGTCATTTGAGAGTCTCCAACTGTCTGACTAAGGAGTTGATGGGACATGTCCCCAACTAACTCCATCAACTGAAAACTGAACTGATATAATAAAATAAGATCACGTCCTCAGAGAATGAGGACTCACTGCTAAAACTCTGAACCTTGGAATGCTACTGCTGTTGCTGATCTGGGAGTTGTGTCTCTGAACCTATGGTGTAATATAAAAAGAAAACACCATAGAGCAAATGTGTCAGTACAAAAGAATTTACTGAGTATACGTGTGAGGTAGGATGAATACATGCGGCTTATATGCATAAATGATAATAACTGACGGACTAATATGAACGTGAGAGTGCACACATGAATACATAGTAACTGAGATTGTGAGAACATAATAACTGAATCTATATACTGATGACATGAATTTACTAATATATAGCATGACTGATACTTGAGTTTCTATAACCGAAATGACTAATAACATGAGTGACTATGTTTGATAGTCCTAAATCTGATGGAAATGTCTGAGTTTCATACTGTGACTGAGTTGACTGTATCTGATAGCCCTAAAATTTGAAGAACTATCTAAGTTCTTTTACTGAGACTAATACTAAAACTGTGGGAATAGTTATTTAATCAACATACTCCAAATGCGCTGGAACAACTGAGTTAGGGTCCAATCTGTACCCTGATTGAAAGGGTGTCAATACCGCACCACTGTTAAGAATAACTGTGGGTACCCTCATCTAACAATGTCCCCAAAAAAAATGGTGGGGCCCTCATCTAGCCGTGTTTATCCACCTCATTAACCCTCATCTGACAGTGTTGATGTCTTAATCTATGCTGACTACATAGTTCTGGAATACAAGGATAACTACTAAGAATCACACCCTCATCTAACAGTGTGTGTTCACACCCTTGGGTTCACTCAGTGCTAATTTCTACTCCCATCTGAAGAGACTGAACATGATTGACTGACTGTACATGGATTTAGTTTACCAAATTCCGTCGACTGATGGAATACTATTGATATCTGATAACTGACTGAGTTCATGAGTTTACTAATCTTACTGAGTACTGAGTTCATTATATTTCTGAGATTTACTAAGTCACATAACTGACTGACTTCTATGAAACATGACTTGACTGAGATTATCGTGAAGACATGACATGGCTCTAGGCACGTAACTATATTTTTTGGGTACAAGTACCCCCAGGACTCAATAGAAGGAAACTGACAAGGCATGACATTCCTGAATACATGACCAACACCAACAATCCATAATACTTCTTGATCATAAGAATAGAGTTCATAATTCATAATGCCATAAATAAGGGATTTCATGCTTCACATGGTTATCATAGTCTTGATCATGGAAGGGAATGCATATAATATGTACATACTTGCATGATTTCAATATCACGAACGTTGCATAACAAAACAATCAATACACAACAAGAGCATGGAAATTGTGTTGCATCATAAGGGTTAGCATGGACTTGTCATTTAGGTACTATTGAGTCATAATGAACTCGATTCTATCATTCTAGGAATTTTATCAAACACCTTACATTCACACTTTATAGCATAGGTGAAATCTTTAATTTAAGAATCTAAAACTGCCCAAACTCATAGGTTTTCAATCAACAAACTCACATACTTGATGGAAAGTCATCAAGACACCATCTTGAAACATAAATAACAACTATCAACATGAACATGATCAAATCACAATAACCAAACAACAATAGGTTATTTAAAACATGATTCTTGGACTCCACGAATGAAAGGGATCTGTGGATGAACACTACGCATACCTTAGTTCCTGATTTTGCAAAGATTGACAGAGAGATTCTTGAAATTTGATGCTGAATTCCCTTGGAATTGAACCCTAGATGAAAACCCTAGGGCTTGTTCTTGAGAGTTTTTTAGAGTAATTGAGTATAAGTTGCTGAATTATGACCAAATCTCATGTTATAAGGCTAATATAGGGTGGAAAAATTGACCCTTTTAACCCTAGGATACATCTTTAATTTCTGAGAAAATTTCCCAATTTTCATCCTTAGTGCGACGCGCTACTATCGCATTAAGTCACTGGAAAATAACAAATAGGAATTTGCACGATGGCGCGATGCGTAGCTATCGCGTTGCCACCTTGTCTGCGACCTGGAAGTTTGGCGCGATGCGCCACCATTGTGGAGAAACACTGGAAATTGACAATTTCTATTTGAGCTATCTCCGTGATGTGCTGGAGTCTCAAGTGATACAACGTCTCACTAAAAAGGCTCTAACTCTTTGACCGGGTGTCAGATTTATGCAAATTTTATATCGATGAAAAGATTATTAAATTTTCCACATGAAAAAAGTAAAAATCTTGAAAATTACTCATGTAACAATCATCATTAACTTTATAAGCTAATACTAGGCATTCTTGGGATAAAATTAGCTAGAAATAAAATTTGGGGTACTACAATACAAATAATGCCGACAGATCTTCAATGCAAACACCATAGCTAACAATTCCAAATCATGAGTCGAGTAATTCATATTATGAACTTTCAAATTTCTAGAATCATAAGAAACTACCTTGCCATGCTGCATCAACACACAACCCAATCCCACTCGGGATGCATCAGAATAGACAACAAAACCATTAGTGCCCTCAGGCAGAGTCAAGACCAGAGTCAAAGTTAAATTATCCTTCAACTTCTTAAAACTAACCTCTTAAGAATCAGACCATAAGAACTTCAACTTCTTCTAAGCCAACGTAGTTAATAGGGCAGCACTAGAAGAAAAAGTTACCACAAACCTTCAGTAATAACTGGATAAACCCAAGAACCTCCGAATGTCATTGGTCTAGGCCACTTCTTAACCACCGCAATCTTGTATGGATCTACCATGATCCCTTTACTAGAAACGACAAGTCTTGAATAAGTCACAATATTCAACAAGAACTCACACTTAGAGAATTTGGCATGCAACTGCTGCTCCTTAAGGGTCTATAACACCAAGCAGAGGTGATCGGCATGATCCACCTCTCTCTTAGAATACACAAAAAAATCATCAATATATACAATGATAAACAAGTCCAGAAACTGACAGAAAACCCAATTTACAAGATCCAGAAATACTGTCGTGTAACACCCCCTATTTTTCTAGAGTAATCTAAGTCTCTATACATGATTATTCATATATAAATTTCTGAAACACTCATTATTCTTCAGTTTAGAGCCTTCTATTATGTAGGAAATTGAATTAGCTCTTCAACAATATAAAATTTACCTAAATCAGATAACCAGGTAAGAAGTTAGGGAGATTTTAAGTTTCAGTCGTTAAACACCATTATTTTAACCCTTAGCGTGTCGCGTAGATAGTCCAAATGACAATTGTCAATTTCCAGTGTAACTCCGCAATTATGGCGCGACGTGGAGCAGGCCCATTTCAAGTAGGGCTCCGCGATCATGGCGCATCATGAAGGTAGCCAAAATGGCACCCACAGGCTTACCGTGATGGTGGTGCATCACACCATTTGTCCAGGTCCCAGTTGTCCCTTTTCCAATGGCTTGGCGCGATATTGGCACGTTGCGCCAAGGCCAAAAATTAGGAAGGTCAGTTTTTAACTTCTATTTTTAAATTTGTTAAAGGGTATTTGGGTATTTTTACACGGGCCTAATCTGTCTAAAAAATAATATTTAACCTATTAGTGACCTAAGTACTCATCATCAATCCTCCCAAATCCATTATCCCAGGTATGTTAAATGTTTATCCATGAGTTACTTTCACCCATGGAGTCCAAGTATCCGATCTTAATTATAAAGTTATCATCTTTTAAAGATTCATGATATTTATTTGTGATTTTAAACCATGAGTCTCCTTGAAATTCCATGAATATTGATTTTATGCCTTATTTTAAAAAGATTATCGTTGATAACAATTCCCACATGTCTTAATATTGTTATTCTTTGAATTAACTCCTGATTAAGTGCAATTGGTGCGGAAATCATGCTATTATTTAAATTTTAAGCTATTTTCATGAGTGGCTTAAACTATGAACACCAAGTGTTTGATAAAATGCCTACAAGAATGAATATTTGATAAATGTTTTCATCCTATATCCTCTACGCTTAATATTATTTTATTATTATTGCTTTTGAGTCCTGGGGGTATTGAATATCCAAAAACCATAGTTGTTTTAATTTTCTAGTCTTAGCACATTACAGAGTATTCTATAGATTATACTATGAGCATTATCAGAATAGTAAGATATTATCCATTAAACTTAGAACAATATAGTATCTCAGTGTCTTTCAGTTGGGAGTAGGACTTACCACCGAGCGAGTGTAGGGATGGCAATTTTCCCGTCAAATAGGAAGAGTCGTTAGTAGCAGTCCCTATACTCCAGAACTATGTAGCCAGCGTAGGATATAAGTAGTCACCCATCAGATTAGGCTTGACTATCTTCCAGGGGTCACCCGTTAGTTTAGGCTTGATACCCTTAGTATTTTGGACATTATATCAATTTAGTGGATCCACACAGCTAGCGTTAGTACCCGTGGAACAGTATTAACACCCTTCCAACTGGGGTTATAGGTTGGACCCCGATTAGGTTACGTTGCGGAGTATCGATTAGATGATACCTCCCACAGTCTCAGATACAATCTTAGTTACAGTCCCAATTTAGTTATTCAGTCTTAGTGTTGTTTGGTCAATGCATACAGATATCAGTATATTTTTTAGTACTTTAGATTACAAATTTTATTCAGTCCATGTTATATGCCTGGTCATACATCTTAAGTGTCTTTAGACTTTTCATGTATTTTCAGTATTTTACAGACTTTCTTACATGTTCAGTATCTATAGATTTCATGTTCTCTGTCCAGTATTCCTTGCTTTACATGTATACTCAGATAGATCATTACTCCTATTCATGAAACCTTGCATGTTAGCCTACCTCATTTAGCATACCAGTACATTCAAAGTACTGATCGCATACCTTTATTTTGCATTGTGATGTATTATATCATAGGTACTGACACTCAGTTCCCGAATCGCACTTAGTCACTTAAATTCTCAGCAGTACAGTAGCAGTGGTGAGTCCCTATCACTCGAGAAAAGACTCTTATTTTATGTCTTTATTTTAGTAGTCAGTAGAGTTAGTTAGGGGCTTGTCCTATCAACTCTTAGTCAGTCAGTCTTAGAGGCTTTTCAGACACTACATTGAGTTAGTTATTTAATTTATCAGTATTTTCTGAAATTCAGACAGATGTATTTCCTTGATTTATATTTCAGTTTGAATTCAGATATGAAAACCTTATGGCATTTCAATTATTCTTCCGCATTAATGATTATATTATCCAGTGCTCATAGCAAGTACCAGTTCATGGGTTAGCTTATGGTCTTTCGGAACTGTAAGCACCGTGAAATAACTAGGGGGTAGTCTTAGGTCATTACAAACTTGGTATCAAAGCGTAAGGTTTTAAAGTGTCCTAGAAAGTCTAAAAGCTACATCGAGTTGAGTCTTATGCATGGGTGTGTAGCGTGCCACACTTATGGACAAGAGGATACGAGGCATTTAGGAAAAGTTTTCCTTCTTTCAGTATTCATGTCATGCGAGTGAGCATGAACTCAAGTTAAACTCTTAGTCTAATCTATTTTCTCTTTCCATTTACAGAACATGACTCCCAAGAAGAATGGAAGAAGGACAGAAACTCAGCTAGCCCCTCATCCCACCCAGGCAGATCCTCTGGATAAGCATGTCTCACACGCATAATTCAAGATTTTGCTCACTACTCTAGCAAAATCTGTAGCAACACAGAATGAATGGCCAACCCAGTGTCCAATACTACTGCAACTAGAATTTGGGATTTTACCCAGATGAATCCTCCTTCTTTTATGAGGTTCAAGTCTGAAGAGGACCCACAAGAATTCTTAGACCTAGTTCAGAAGGTAACAGATGCTATGGGGGTGACGTTTAGTCAGAGTGCCGAGTTGGCTGCATATGAATTGCAGGATGTAGCCCATACTTGGTTTAAGTAGTGGAAAGTTGATAGAGGTGTATGCAGGGCCTATAGAATAGGAAGAGTTTGCCATGACTTTCTCGGACAAATTTTTTCCATTAGAGTTGAGACAGGCCAAAGTGTTAGAATTTAATAACTTGAGGTAAGGCAGCATGAGTGTGAGAGAGTATTCTCTCAAGTTCACTCAGTTAGCTAGGTATGCTCCTCATGTGGTAGCTGATAGTAGGTCCAAAATGAGTAAGTTTGTGTATGACATATCTAATAGTATGGCAAGGGAGTGTAGGAATGCTGATTAGTGAGATGGACTTGTCTAGGTTGATGGTCCATGCCCAACAGTTAGAGGAGAAAAATATTAAGTTGAGAGAGAGAGGAAACAAGAGATCTAGGATGGGTAGTTTTAATTTTAATTAGCCAAGGTCAGAAAGTGGTAACCATCCTCAGTTTCATCAAAGTTTTTTAGCCCCAGTACCTTCTTAAGCCAGTGCCCTAGTGCCAAAATTCAGAAAAAATAGGGATAAGGCACCAGGCTCTAAGTCCTGGGTCAGTGTTAGCAGTGCTCGTACCAACCTTCTATGTCAGAAATATGCCAAACACCATCATGGTGAGTGTAGGGCAGGTAGTGATGTGTACTTCAGGTATGGCAAGCCAGGCTATCGGATTCATAAGTGTCGAGTAGTTGCTCAGAAAGGTAGGGATGCGCGCCAATAGGTCCAGTCCCATCAGTTGTCAGTTTCACTCGATCGCCTAAATCAGCAGGGTGCCGCTTCCAATGCTACCAGTGGTCAGTGTCCGAACAGATTATACATTCTTCAATCCCGCCAAGATCAGGAAAATTTTCCTGACGTAGTTATTGGTACAGTTCAAGTCTTTGACTTATATGTTTATGGTTTACAAGACCCTAGAGCTTCTCTTTCTTTTGTAACTCCATATATAGCCATCAATTTTGGAGTTAGTCCTGAAACTCTACTAGAACCCTTTCAGTGTCTACCCCAATAGGTGTTTCCATTATAGACAGGAAGGTATACAGGAACTGTCCAGTCACAATAGCTCAAAAAGTTACTTCAGTTGATCTCTGGAGTTAGAGATGAAGAATTTTGATGCCATTCTCGGCAAGGATTAGCTCAACTAATGCTATGCCTCAATTGATTGTAGAAACAGAATAGTTTATTTTCAGTTCCTAAATGAACCAGTCCTTAAATAGAGGGGTAGTACTACACCTCTTAGGGGTCAGTTGATTTCATACCTTAGAGACAGAAAGATGATATCCAAGGGGTGTGTCTACCATCTTATGAGAGTCAAAGACTCTAACTTAGAAACCCCTACTCTTGAGTCAATCCTAGTAGTAAATAAACTCTCAGATATTTTTCCTAAAGATCTTCTTGGAGTTTCTTCCGAAAGGGAAATCGACTTTGGAATAGACCTTCTCCCAGATACTCAGCCTATATCTATTCCTCCATACAGAATGGCTCCAGTTGAACTCAAAGAACTGCAAGAACAGTTGAAGGACCTCCCAGATAGGAGATTCATCAGGCCCAACGTCTCTCCATGGGGCACACCTATTCTATTCGTGCATAAGAAAGACGATTCTGTCAGGATGTGCATAGACTACCGTTAGTTGAATAAGGTCATAGTCAAGAATAAATATCCACTTCCTAGAATTGATGACTTGTTTGACCAACTTCTGGGTACCAGCTACTTTTCCAAGATAGACCTCAGATTAGGCTATCATCAGCTTAGAGTCAAAGAATGTGACATTCCAAAATTAGCTTTCCGAACTCGATATGGTTACTTCAAATTTTTACTCATGTCCTTTGGTCATACAAATGACCCAGCAACCTTCATGGACTTGATGAATTGAGTGTTCAATTAGTAATTAGACATGTTCATTATAGTCTTCATTGATGATATTATTGTCTATTCTCATAGAGAAAGCGATCATGCAAACCATCTCAGCATAGTGCTTCAGACTCTTAGAGCCCATCAGTTGTTTGCTAAATTCAGTAAGTGTGAGTTCTAGATAAGATAAGTAGCATTCCTTGGTGATATTATTTCCGGTGATGGCATTGGATTTGTTTCTTAAAATATTGAAGCGGTGAGAAATTGGCCTAGACCCATCTCTCCATCAGATATTAGGAGCTTCGTGGGTTTAGCTGGCTATTACCGTCAGTTTATTGAAGGGTTTTCTTTTATTACATCTCCCATGTATAGATTGACTCAAAAGAAAGTTAAGTTTTAGTGGTCAGATTTATGCGAGAAGAGTTTTTAGGAGTTGAGGACTCAACTCACCTCAACCCTAGCCTTGACTCTACCAGACGGTTCAAATGATTTTGTTGTGTACTGTGATACATCCAGAGTAGGTTTGGGTTTCGTCCTCATGAAGAAAGGTAAGGTCATAGCCTACACCTCCAGACAACTTAAGCGTGATGAGAGGAATTATTCGACTCATGATCTTGAGCTAGAAGCTGTAGTGTTTACCTTAAAGATTTGGAGGCATTACTTTTATGGGGTGCATGTAGACATGTTCACAGATCATAAAAGCCTTCAGTATATGTTCTCTCAAAAAAATTTAAATTTGCATCAGATAAGGTGGTTAGAGTTATTGAAGGATTACAACATGTGTATTTTGTATCATCTGAGCAAGGCCAGTGTAGTGGTTGATTCTCTCAGTAGAATGTCTATGGGTAGTATAGCTCATGTTAAGGATGGTAAGAAGAAGTTAGCTTAGGAAGTTCATCAGCTTACTCGACTAGGTGTCCGTTTACTTGATTCAGTAGAAGGTAGTGTATGGATGCAGAGTAGTTTAGAGTCATCTTTAGTTTCCTAGGTGAAGGAAAAGAAGGATAGAGAACCCAGTCTAGTTAAGTTAAAAGAATCAGTTAGAGATCAGAAAATGGAGGTTTTCTCCCAAGAGGAAAATGGTGTTTTGCATTGTCAGGGTAGATTGTGTGTTCCTGGTGTAGATGATTTGAGGCAACGAATTCTTGCAGAAGTGCATGGTGAGCGTTACTCCATTCATCCATGGGCCACTAAGATGTACCGCGCTTTGTGGGAGATCTATTGGTAGAATGGGATAAAGAGAGATATTGCTAAGTTTGTATCTAAGTGCTCTACATGTCAGCAAGTTAAGGTTGAGCACCAGAAACCTAGTGGGTCCATGCAGTAGTTTAGTATTCCCATATGGAAATGGGAAGAAGTAAACATAGATTTTATGACAGGTCTGCCTCGCACTCGTCGTTAGCGTGATTCTATTTGGGTTATCGTAGATAGGATGACCAAATCAACTTATTTCTTGCCAGTCCATACCTCATTTTCAATCAAGGACTATGACAATCTCTATCTCAGAGAGTTAGTTAGGTTGCACGATATTCCCTAATCTATCATCTCAAATAGAGGTACCCAGTTTGCCTCTCACTTCTGGAAAGCATTCTAAAAGGATCTTGATACCCAAGTCAACCTCAATACAGCCTTCCACCCTCAGACAGATGGTCAAGCAGAAAGGACCATTCAGATTCTTGAGGATATGCTGAGAACGTGTGTTGTTGATTTCAAGGGTAGTTTAGATGACCATTTTCCTTTGATTGAATTCGCAAACAATAACAACTATCATTCCAGTATTTGTAAGGCTCCATTTGAGGATCTCTATGGTAGGAGATGTCGATCTATAATTGGTTGGTTTGAAGTAGGTGAGGCTGCAGTAGTAGGGCCTGACTTAGTGTTGGATGCATTAAAAAAGATTCAGTTGATCAGAGGAAGTCTTAGGGCTGCCCAGAGCCGACAGAAATCATATGCATATGTGAGGAGAAAGGATCTCGAGTTTGAGGTCGATGATTTTGTATACTTAAAAATATCTCCCATGATAGGAGTGAAGAGATTCGGCAAGAAAAGGAAACTCAGTCCCCGATATATAGGTCTCTTCAGAATCCTCAATCGTTTCAAAAAGGTATCTTACGAGAATTGCCTTCAGATTTAGCCTCAGTACACCCAGTGTTCCATATCTCAATGTTGAAAAAGTGTATTGGTGATCCAGCTGTAGTTGTTCTCTTAGAAAGTGTAGATATTCAGAACAGTCTTTCCTATGAGCAAGTTCCAGTCGAAATTCTTGATCGTCAAGTTCGTAGACTACGGAACAAAGAAGTTCCACTAGTCAAAGTTCTTTGGAAAAATCAATTCATTGAGGGAGCCACTTGGGAAGCAGAGGAAGCTATGTAGACCAAGTACCCTCATCCCTTTTCCGCGAATCCAAATTCAGAATAAGGTACCAAATCTTCTTAAGATTTTTCTCTATCATGCTCTATTTTAGTTGCACATCATGTTCATGTTAGTTGTGCATTCATGAATTAGCTAATTCATGCATTCCATGCATCAGATATGCATATTCAATGTGTAAGCTCGGTCTAGCAGTTTTTCTCAGCTTAACTAGTTTCATTCGGGGATGAATGATCCCAAGGGGGAGATATTGTAATGCCCCACATTTTCCTAGCATAATCTAAGTCCCTATACATGATTATTCACATATGAAAATTCTGAAACACTCATTATTCTTCAGTTTAGAGCCTTCTATTATGTAGAAAATTGAATCTGCTCTCCAACGATATAAAATTTGCCTAAATCCGATAACCAGGAAAGAAGTTATGGCTATTTTAAGTTTCAGTCATTAAACACTGTTGTTTTAACCCATAGCGTATCGCGTAGATAGTCCAAATGAACATTGACTATTTATGGTGTGTCTCTGTGATTTTGGCGCACCGTGGAGCAGGCCAATTTCCCGTTTGTCAATTTCTAGTGGGCCTCCACGATCATGGCGCATCGCAGAGGTAGCCAAAATGGCACCCATAAGCTTACCATGATGGGGATGCATTGCACCATTTGTCTAGGTCCCAATTGTCCCTTTTCCAGTGGCTTGGCGCGATAGTGGCGCGTCACGACAAGGCCAAAAATCAGGATGGTCAGTTTTCAGCTTCCATTTTTAAATTCGTTTAAGGGTATTTGGGTCTTTTCCCACAGCCCTAATCTGTCTAAAACCCGAGATTTAACGTATTAGTGACCTAAGTACCTATCATTATTCAATGTTTCTTCAAAATTGAGATCCCCTTTAAAAAAAAAAAGAATCCTAGCTCTCAAATTCAAGGTAATTTCTCAAGAACTCTCCATCAATCCTCCTAAATACATTATCCCAGGTATGTTAAATGTTCATCCATGGGTTCCTTTCACCCATGGAGTCCAAGTATCCGATTTTAATTATAAATTTATCATCTTTTCAAGATTCATGATATTTAATTGTGATTTTAAATAATGAGTCTCCATGAACTTCCATGAGAATTAATTTTATGCCTTGTTTTAATGACATTATAGCTGATATCAATTCCCACATGTCTCAATATTATCTTTCTTCGAATCAACTCGTGATTAAGTGTCATTGGTGTTGAAATTATGCAATTATTTAAATTTTAAGCTATTTTTCATGAGTGGCTTAAACTATAAACACCAAGTGTTTGATAAAATGCCTACAAGAATGAATATTTGATAAAGGTTTTCATGCAATATCCTCTACGCTTGATATTATTTTACTATTATTGCTTTTGAGTCCTGGGGGTATTGAATACCCAAAAACCATAGCTATTTTAATTGTCTAGTCTCAGTACATTACAGAGTAGTCTCCAGATTATACTATTAGCATTATCAGAATAGTCAGATATTAGTCATTAAACTCAGAACAGCCTAGTATCTCAGTGTCTTTGAGTTGGGAGTAGGACTTAGCACCGAGTGAGTGTAGGGATGGCGGTTTCCCCATCAGATTTAGTAGTAGTCCTTATACTCTAGAACTACGTTTCCAGCATAGGATATGAGTTGTCACCTGTCAGATTAGGCTTGACTATCTCGCAGGGGTCACCCATCAGTTCAGGCTTGACACCCTTAGTCCTTTGGACATTATATCAGTTTAGTAGATCCACACAGCCAGTGTTAGTACCCGTGATGCTGTATTAATACCCTTCCAACTGTGGTTACAGGTTGGACCCCGATTCGCTCAAATTGGGGAATATCGGTTAGATGATACCTCCCACAATCTCAAATACAGTCTCAGTTATAGTCCCAATTCAGTTATTTAGTCTTACTGTTGTTTGATCAAGGCATACATATATCAGTATAGTTTTTAGTACTTCATATTACAGATTTTATTAAGTCTATGTTATATTCCTGGTCATACATCTTCAGTGTCTACAGACTTTTTATGTATTTTCAGTATTTTATAGACTTTCATGCATGTTCAGTATCAACAGATTTCATGTTCTCTGTCTAGTATTCCGTGCTTTACACGTATACTCAGATAGAACATTAATCCTATTCATGAAACCTTACATGTTAGCCTACCTCATTTAGCATACCAATATATTCAAAGTACTAATCGCATATATTTCTTTTGCGCTATGATGTCTCATATCATAGGTGCTAGCATTCAGTTCCTGAATCGCACTTAGTCCCTCAGATTCTTGGTAGTATAGTAGAATTGGTGAGTCCTCATCACCCGAGGGGAGACTATCTTATTTTATGTCTTTATTTCAGTAGTCAGTAGATTTAGTTGGGGGCTTGTCCCATCAACTCTCAGTCAGTCTGTCTTAGAGGCATTTAAGACACTATAGTGAGTTAGTTATTCAGTTTTCAGTATTTTCTCAGATTCAGACAGATGTATATCCTAGATTTATATTTTAGTTTGAATTTAGAAATTAAAACCTTATGGAATTTTAGTTATTCTTCTGCATTCATGATTATATTATCTATGGTTATAGTAGGTACCAACTCATAGGTTAGCCTGTGGTCCCTCGGGACTGTAAGCACCGTGTAACGACTAGGGGTAGTCTTGGGTCATTACATATTGGGGCATTGGTCAACTCAAAGGATATCACTAAAAACTCAAAATGACCATACCCGGTTTCGAAAGCAGTCTTAGGGATATCTACCTCCTTAATTTTCAACTGATTATAACCCGACCAAAGGTCAATATTAGAAAAGAACTTGGCACCCTGAAGCTGATCGAATAGATTGTCAATCCTCAGAAGGGGATACTTATTCTTCATGGTCACATTATTCAATTGGTGGTAGTCGATACACATCTGAAGGGACCCATTCTTATTACGAATGAAAAGAATAAGAGCACCACATGGAGATACACTAGGGTGGATAAAACCCTTATCCAGAACATCTTTCAATTGCTTTTGGAGTTTTTTCAACTCAGTCGGAGCCATTTTATAGGGAGGAATAGAAATAAGACGAGTGTCTGGAATAAGATCAATCCCAAAATCAGTTTCCTTATTGGGACGAATACCAGGAAGATCATTAAGGAACACCTCAGGAAATTTAGAAACCACATGGACAGTATACAAAGAAGGACCTTGAATCTAGAATCTTTAACATCTACCAGGTGATAATGGCACCCCTTAGAAACTAATTTTTAGGCTCTAAGATACAAAATAAACTTTCCTTTAGGTACTAGGGAACTACCTTCACACTTGATCACTGGCTCATTTGGGAAATGGAAATTAACCCTTCATGTCCAACAATCAAGTGGCGCATCGCATGAATGCAACCAATCCATTCCCAAAATCGTATCAAAGACTACTATGTCCAACTCTATCAGATCTACCAAAGTCTCCTTACCATAGACTGACATCACAAAACCCCTATAGGCCTTTTTAGCCACAATGGAGTCACCCACTAGTGTGGACATAGAAAAGTGGTTTGGAATACATTCAGAGTCAAAACCAATGTAGATAGCCATAAAAGGGATGACAAAAAAGAGGGTAGAATCGGGACCAAGCAGACAATATACATCACAACAGAAAATTTTGAGCATACTAGTAACAACATCGGGGGTTTCCTCAGAATCCTGGTGAGTGGCACGTGCGTACAGACGGTTCCAACCAGTGCCAGAGCCAGAAGCAGAAGTAGTAAATCCATAAATGTCGTCGGGGCATTGGTCAACCCAAAAGACATAACCAGAAACTCAAAGTACTCATACCGGGTATGGAAAGCTGTCTTAGGGATATCCACCTCCCTAATCTTTAACTGATGATATCCGTATTGAAGATCTATTTTGGAGAAAAACTTAGCACCCTGCAACTGATCAAACAAATCATCTATCCTTAGAAGAGGATAGGTATTCTTTATCGTTACCTTATTTAACTACCAATAATCAATACATATCCGGAGGTAACCATCCTTATTATGCATGAATAACATCGATGCACCCCACGGGGACACACTAGAATGGATGAAACCCTTATCTAAAAGATCCTTTAATTGCTCCTTCAGCTCAGCTAGAGCTATTATATATGGGAGAATAGAGATTGGATGAGTGTCCGAAATAAGATCAATCCCAAATGCAATCTCCCTATTAAGAGAAACACCAGGAAGGTCATCAGGGAAGGCCTCAGGAAATTCATTCACCACCGAGATAGAATGCAAAGAAAGAACATCCAGGTTAGAATCTTTATCCTGAACTATATGATAGAGACACCACCTGGAGATTAATCTCTGAGCTTTAAGATATTAGATGAACCTCCCCTTAGGAGATAGGAACCACCCTCCAAACTCAATAATAGGCTAATTAGGGAAATTAAAGACAACCTCATGGGTCCAACAATCTATAAATGCATAGCACAAGTGCAACTAATCCATTCCCAATATGATATCAAAATCCGCCATATCTAATTCAACAAATCCACCAAAGTTTCTTTAGTAACAATAGATACCACATATACCCTATAGACTCTCCTGGCAATCATAGAGTCATATACTAGGTAGAAATAGAAAAAAGGGTCTAAAACACATTCAGGACCAAAACTAAAATGCACAACCATAAATAGGGTCACATAAGAAGAGTAGACACCGGATTAAGTAAATAGTACACATCTATATGGTGCACCCTTTAGTGTCGAAGATAATGATGAAGCAACTGGAACCTTGTTTGCCTCCGAAGTAACCTTACCAATAGGGCAGTTCCTACACATATGCCCTAGCTTCCTATAATTGAAGAACTTATCCCCCCCCCATCACAGAAACCCCAATGTAATCTACCACAAAACTTGCATGAAGGATATAATAGAGCCGATGGAGCCCCATTAGCCTGAGATTAGGCACCCTGTGCCCTGAAGTTATTGCTACCATGGAAATTACTATCACCCGACGGCTTTAGGTAGGGAGAACTAGCCATCGAGTAAGACCTAGAGTTTCCCCACTTCTACTTGGGCCACTTACCACCATCCCTATCACTCTTTTGTTGGTCACCACCATGCCTAGAGATTCTGATCTTTTTTCCCTGCATCTCTCCCAACTTGGCCTTCTTCTTCTTCTCTTAATCTACCTGTTACATGTATACCACCAACCTGGAGATATCCATATCCTTAATCAACAAGGCAACCGTACTTTCTAGTATCAAATCTCTAGACAAACCAAAAGAAAACCTTCTTTTTCTAGACCTCATGCCAGAAACCAACTCTGGAGCATACTAAGACGACTGGTGAAACTTTAAGGAATACTCCTTGACAGACATTTTACCTTTATTTAGATTAAGAAACTCTTTCACTTTTGCTTCCCTCAACTCCCGAGGAATGAATCGGTACAGAAAAGCATTAGAAAAATCCTCCCATAGAGCTGACTCAGCACCATTACCCCTAGTTTGTTTCTATTCTTTATACCATTGGTATGATACATCCTTCAGTTGATAGGTATCAAATTCCACACCCTCCACATTTGTGGAATGCATAACAGGGAATATATTTTCCATCTCATCTAGAAAACCTTGAGGACCCTCCTCCAATTTAACACCAGTAAATGTCGAAGGGTTCAACCTCATGAACTGACCAACCCTTATGGCCTAAGAAGATGGAGTAACAGATGCACTACGCTCAACCTAAGAAGCTACCAACTGAGCCAACATACGGATAGACTGACAAAACTCAGCATTCATCACATCAGCTAGAGGAGGGCTGGAGAAAACCAATGGAACACCAAGAGAAAAATCAAGAACTATACCCCTAGACCAGATCTAGACCTCATAAGAGAAATGGGTCTTATCAATATCATCCTCAGGTAGGACAGAGAAGTTTTCATAAGCTTCAGATCATTGAAGAGGCATGATCTTAAAAAAGAACAAATGGGAATTAGAGATGAATTCAGGACCTTAGACTCTACAGCTCAAAATCAGAACACAAGAAAGAGAAACATTCATAAATACTCGTAGCCTCTCCCTTATGAGTGTGGTGTGCTATACACCCTTAAAAGAGACTCTACTCGACACGGCTTTGTGGACTCCCAATTAACCATGAAACTAGGGCTCTGATACTAATCTAACACGACCTAAACCAGGGCCTAGTTGTGTCGGGTGCCTCAATCCCAACAGACATGGAAGACCAGCTTAATACCCAACCATAACTGCCCTACACCCTATGTCAGATGAATTCTGAACATATACCAAGATGGAACAATCATAAATCAAATATATTTAAGTGGTGTCATCCTCAATACCAATACTAATGCAAAGGCTAACAACAATACCGACACCGCCCATCCCTATAGTTGTCACACAAAGTCTCTAATCGAAAACAAAGAACATCCAGTTGGGACATGCTCTAACCATAGCCAAAAACATAGTCCAAGAAATAAAAAAACGTATGAAAATATATTCATAGCATGAAATGGAGTCTTTAAGAGTATGCAAGCTCACCACTTCAGTCTGACACAAATGTTGTCCCCGAATCCAATCACTAAGCAGGAGTAGTATGGCTAGTTCCTGCATCGCGTGGGGATACAACGCCCAAAGACAGGTTAGAGGGTGAACGCTAGCATGTACTTGGTAATAAGTACAAAATGATGCTAATATTTAAAACTGAAGTAAATAACCATACACAATCACATACATATATACCATGTCGAAAAAGGAAACTAGGTTGAGCGTAGATTTAACTATGTAATGTGATTGTCCTAAAACCACCCATGGGTTGTATGGGTCCAGTGTTACCCCCTGAATGGGCCCCAGTATGTGTAGCCGCATAAACTGGAGATATCATAAGGGCCAGGGATTCCCGTGTATCCTTTGCCCTCCATGATACATATATACAAGTGTAGCTTAGGGGATTCCCATGTACCCCACAAGTATATGGTCACCATAATCAACCCTCATGTCGGCAAACATGAGTTTGCAGTGTCCGTCCATTAGACTCACACCTTCATGGTGAGCTATCAAAACCCTACATTATTGCCCAACTAAAATCTTTAGCATATAACTAAACTACCAATTTAAGAGTTCATTACCAAGGCCTTATGAAGTGGTATCATCATACTGACTATAGCTTGCAAGCAATCTCATTACACAACACTTATGGGATTCCCATGTATCTCGTATGTTCTATTATTAAAATCGCTTGAGGGATTCCTGTGTACCCCACAAGGTTTTCAAAAGCAATGTCATAGGTGCCAAGGACTTTCTAATTCATTTAAAATAGTATAAACCAATTTAGGTTCCAAACCATCTTATGCAATGCAAAGTTTCAATAATAGTCAAATTATGCGACAAAATCGTTCACATAGGTATTTTAAAAAATATGTTAGGGGCATATAATTTCTAAAGACAAAACCAAGTACCAATTTACCATTATCATGCAACCACATATTCAAATCACAATTATATCATAAAAACCATCAGAAAAATATGGGAAAACATTATCCAATCATGAACAACCAAAACCCCCAACATATATTTCAAAACCAAAATAATGCCACAATTATACCATGAAAACCATCTACTAAAACATGCTTTTAGTTGAACTAACAATGATGGAGGAGTAACATGCCTTTGATACCAAAGAGTACAGAGAGGAACCACCCTTGTAAGCCCCGAATTGATTGTATTGAAGAAACCCTAGCCTTTCTTGAACCAAGTGCCTTGAAAGAGATTGAAGAGTGTTTAAAGTGTTTTTATTGAGAATAATATGGTAAATAAAGCCCCAATAGTGTTTTAAGCCATGGGGTCAAAAGAGGTTAAGAAGGAAAATATCCAGAATACCCCCAACTTAAACTATAAAAATTCTCGCAGGTGGATACGGTTTTGGACCCCTCACTTGTACCCACATCATACGAGTGGTACCTCTCACTCATACCTTAATTAAAATATTAGACACCATATTCTTTCCAACATACGACTGCTTATCCTAAATTGTACCATCACCATACGACAAGTGCCATAAAACCGTACCCTTGGCAGAATATTTAAGGTTAGACACTGGACAATATACCATTGACACAATACTTCTCATATCATAAACATACGACCCTTATGATGTCCATTCTACCTTGGACAGAAAATAACCAAAACCACACTGAGTATCATACGACCAAGACCCCTAAACTGTACCTACATCATACAAAAAGTAAGCATGAGTCGTACTATGATCATAAATCTCAAACTCAGGAAATTTCTAAAGATCAAAAGCCAGGGTGTTTCACACTAATACTCAGAGTAGAAATTATTCACACACTTACTGTTTAGGTTACAGTTTGAGTCCAATGACTTGTCAAGAATCCCTATATCTCTTAGGGTAAGTCTTAATCAAGGTAGTAAGGATAAAATATCATAAATCTTCAAGGACCATAAATCTGGGGTGTTACACCTACACATTAAATGACAGCTAATGATACTCATAGAGTTTATATTTGAATATCCAAAATTAGTTTAAAAACAATTGAAAAAAAGAAGGGTAAAACTAAATTTTTATTTTAGAATGATGTTCGCTATGTAAATGGTATATATTTGATAACTCAAGCGAAAATGAGTTAAAATTGGTGTCCAAATGATGAAAAATCATTCTAAGAGTTTACCAAAAAAATCCCTAATTTTATGTTTAAAGCAAGACTTGAAATTTTTTTGGAAGTTATAAATCAATGGGATTTAATAAAAATGAGAGTAGCACGAATGATGAAGAAAACCTTAGAAAACACTCTTTCCCAAAGCACCAAGTCAAAAAATGGTAAAAATGCCAAAATGAGATATTTGTACAATTCTGTGAGTAGTTCCTCATGAATTTGAGTCCTACCTTATGATTGCAAGGGTCAATATTTATTGAAATTTAAGCTAGTCATTACAATTGCATAGCTGGTCCTCGTGATTGCGATGATTCAACCCAATTCAGTCCATTGTTGAACTCTTTGTAATCATATTACCCCTCCTCATAATTGCAATGAGTTATTTGATCAATGTCACAATCATGACGCATGGAAACATGATCATTATAGGACCCCTAATGTTGAACCAAAAACTACCAACCAACAGTTAAGTTCTTCAAGAAATAGTCCTAAGCGAACCCTTGTGATTTGTTTGGAACCCCACATAAATAAATCAATTATGCTATCAGGCTATTGTCAATGTTCTGAGCTCAATGAAACCATTGAATATTTGCAAAATGGTTGCTAACAACAAATTAGCCCCTGAGACACCATAAAAGCTTATTTTAACTAGTTTTTGAAATAAGAGTTGAAATGCAAAATAAAAGCTCGGGATCCGAACTAATTATGCTCCTAACAAAAAATAGACATTCCAGATCTAATGAAATTATCTAAATCACCATCTGATACTTGAAATTCAAAATGTTTACCAAAGTCAAACTAATAGATTTTAAAACCTCTTATAGTCTCAAACTCTCCAAATCACTCCTTAATGCATCAGAGATCATGATGACCATTCCCATCACTCTCAAGTAGAATGTAGTAACTACTGGAAAGTGCAAAATGATCAAAATATATCTTAAAAGGGAAAAATCACAACTAAGGTTGTTACACTAGTTATAAAGGATGGATTCCCTTAGGGTGGATTCCTTTAGTTTAGCTAGAGTGATTCCTTAGTTGAATGTTAACTTAAATTTCTTGATTTTCAGTTGAAGATTACTTATTTGTGGATTCCAATTGTGTAATGGCTTCTTGTGATTTTGAGTTATAATATTGGTGCTTTGACTACGATCAATTTGAAGTTGTTAGTTACCAGTCTAATGTTGCCCATAATCTCACTGTCAATTGTGTCATGCTCCTACTTTCCTTATTTCTTACCATTGTAGATCTCTATTTGGTTTCCCCAATTGAGATCCCTCTATCTTTCTTCCCGTATTTGATCTCAATAGGTTCCCCGGGTTGAAATCTTGTCATTAAACTCCTCGTCCACTTCTTCCACATGGCTCTCATGTTTGCTCAAATTTCTTCAAACTTTCTCTTATAGCTGTCACTTAATATTCGAGGAATATGCTTACACATTGACAGTGTTTTGTTCTTTAAATAAACGCCTACAATGTTTCTTAATTACAAATAATTAGTGCTCAAATTACTTTTGAAACGTTTCCTAATTGAAATTTTGTTCAGTGTATTATAACTGACAAAAATGCATTCATTCCCCGTAAGAAGAGTTCAAGAAATGTTCGATCGAGATATTGGCTATGATTCTCTAAATGATTCCCATCACAGGAAGATTGATCAAAAAAATTTAGTTCTTATTTTTGCTAAAAATTTACCTTTAGATGGAACTTTTTTTATCATACTATATTTTATCATTTAGGATTCTTTCTTTGATATAAAGCTAAAATGTTGTAAAAAAATTTACTTTTTGCCATTTTAGAAGTATAATGAATACTTTTCAACCACGTGATAGGTTTTCCACTTTAAGAAATAATTGACGATTTTTGAAATTTATGGTATAAAATGAATCTTAGATATTTTATATGGTATAAATCATCTCATTAAGTGAACAAGGAAACTTTTAAATTAAATGATTTCTAAATATAAGAGATGACATTTTTTTGGCAGACTATAAAGAAAAAGATCCCACGTAAAATGCGACTGAGGGAATAAGAAAAATGAAGTTGACAAAGGATAGAAGGCTTGGCATTCATTTGTGCCCATTTACCGAAGGTATTCAATATTATTCATTATTCAATACATTTCACAAAGAATTGGATTTATTATATTCAATGGGTTTTATATTAAAATTATCCTTATTATTTACTGTATTTCAAGGTGTATCAAGTCAACAATGAAAAGATAAAAATGAACAGATGGAGTGATAGCTTTCTAGTTAATAAATACATATTCAGAAATAAGGATAACCCCGAATTTCAAAACCTGTACTTCTGTTTTCACTAATCATAGTGACATTAAGATAATTAGAAAATGATCATTTCTTATAACCATACTAATAAAAATTTCAGGTACGCATGACATTAATATAAAGACCTCAGGTGCCAACTGCAATTTAGCATGTTCACAACTAGCAGAGAGATTACATGAGCAGGACTCAAATCGTCCAACAGAATTTTGGTGGTAACAAACCGTAGTGATACAAGTGAACCACCCCTTAAAGTAACAGTTTTATTGTTAGTAAATATATATTCAGAGAAAAGGATGACCTCACATTCCAATATCTTTACTTTTATTTTTTGCAAATCATGGTCTCTATCCAGATATTGGGCAAAGTCTCTTTTTTACTACATGTGGTGGACAGGATTGTTGTACCAATTCTACACATATTTTGCGTACTGATTATTAAATAATCAGGTTGAATTTTATACCTCTCTCACCACAATGGCGACATGAAGATAATTAAAAGAGGGAGGAATTCTTACAACTATTTTAATAAAATGTTGAAGTACACACGACATTCATATAAAGACTTCAGATGCCAACTGACTTCAACGCGACATTCATATAAAGACTTCAGATGCCAACTACATGTCAAGCTAGACAAGTGAATTAATTTTCGTTGCCCTATGAAATTCAATTTATTTCTCTGGAAGAATATCATAGATTTATGGCGAGTTCATTTTCAACAAAAGAGTACAAAAGTTCTGTGTATTCACTAAGAAGGTTCATAAGTAAACATTCGAACTAATCAAAAGGGGTTCAAAATCTAATATATACATAAAAAATAATTTTAACTATGCATATATAGCATAATTTTTTGCCGATGGGGGTTCGGGTAGCTCTGCCCCGGGTTCTGCCCTTTCTTTTGTTTGTGTTAATTGTTGGGTTCAATTGCTATAAATGAAATATGGAGGGACACAACCCTTTAAGTAAAAGACACACTATTTTGAGAAAGGGGTGATTGTTCAAAAAAGGCATGTTGTTTTGGAATAAATAGACATGACTGTTTTGAAATGATACATCTTTTCGATGAACCATTATCTCTTTTCCGAAGAGGCACTTCATGGTTATATAAACCTGTATTTTTTCATGAGTTTAGTATGAAAATTTCTGCATAGAAAAAATATTTATCTTGCTTCCAAAACTCTGTGTCATCATCTCACGTTGAGTGAGTTCGAAGAAAATTAGAAAGTTTGAAGTACCACTATATTTTGATTGTGAAGCCATTTTATCCTAGGAGGAAAATTCCACAACCTTGGGTACTTGAGGAAAATTATTTCCTTAACGACACTCCATGAATTTGGAGGACTTGGCTTATTCTGCTTTATCTTTTTTCTTTAAAATAAAATAACACACTTCTTTGATAGTTCATATTGAAGTTGTGTTGAAAAACTTCATAAGTGTTATTGATTTAATCTTGTGTTGAAGTTGTTTTGACATAATACAGATTGTGTACCCGCAACAACAATCTTAAGGAATTAAATGAAAAAAAAAAATTTTGCTTGTTTGGTCAAATTTCTTTTCACTAAAGTTTTTTTTTAATAATTTGCATTGTTTGGTTTCTGGAAATTAAAGCTTTAAGCTTTCTACTTCGTTTGAATTAACAAGTGATTTGAAGAAAGAAAATCTTTATCACAAATTAAAGGTCATTCAGTTAACGATTGGAAGAAATAAAAATTTCAACGTTAAACTAGAAACAAGTAGTATTTATAAGTTGCTACAAACTTGTAATAAGTATAATTTTGTACTAAAGTTGACTGTCTTTTTGTGACAGGAAAAAATGACTATAGACGGTCATGTTGAAGGTGTGACAAGTGTGGCAGTAATAAATATTGCCACAACTAGTCATACAAATGCGCCACCCGCTATGGCACTAGCGAAAAAGCCCAGAAAATTTTTTAAAGTTGATTTCAAGAGGTGGAAACAAAAGATTTTCTATGTAACAACCTTATGTCTTCAAAGATTTATTTTAGAAGATGCTCCAGAAGTTCCCGAAGGAACTTCAGAACAGGAGCGATTCATTGTAATAGAGGCTTGGAAACATCCTAATTTCCTATGTAAGAATTAAATCCTAAGCGGCCTCCAAGATGACTTATACAATGTCTACAGCGTAATGAAGACATCAAAAGAATTATGGAATACGCTGGAAAAGAAATATAAGACTGAGGATGCAAGAACCAAGAAGTTCTATGTTGCACGATTCCTTGAGTACAAAATAATCAATAGCAAGACTGTCATTTCTCAAGTATAGGAGTTTC
The DNA here is from genome assembly GCA_030864225.1 of Capsicum baccatum var. pendulum. Taxonomy (NCBI): domain Eukaryota; kingdom Viridiplantae; phylum Streptophyta; class Magnoliopsida; order Solanales; family Solanaceae; genus Capsicum; species Capsicum baccatum. The sequence continues at coordinate 80,632,662 of CM061557.1, read as the reverse complement.
AAGTTATCAACCACGATCTCCTTACAGAAGGTATAAATTTAATGAATACCTTATTTGAACATGTTAAAAATATTATTAATGTTCACATAAACTTGTATGTAGGTTTGGTTATAAATGACACATTTCAAGTAGCTGTGATAATTGATAAGTTGTCACCTTCGCGGAAGGACTTCAAGAATTACTTGAACTACAAACGAAAGGATATAATAGTTGATGACCTTATTGTGAGGCTGAGCATTGAAGAAGACAATAAATCCATGGAGAGGAGGTCTAAAGGAAATCTTGCAACAAATGAAGCTAACATTTTAGATCGAAGATGACCCTAATACCTCAAAGAAGCGGAAGAAAGTTGGACAACAAAGCAATCAGCCTAAAGAGAAATTCAAAGGGAAATGCTTTAATTGTGAAAAGATTGGTCACAAGTCTACAAATTATCGTGCCCTTTAAAGAAAGGCAAAAAGAAGGATCAAGCAAATATGGTTGAATCCAAGAACGAAATGAACGATTTATGTGTCACGCTTTCAGAATTTGACTTGGTTGGGAATCCTCGAGAATGATGGATGGATTCTGGTGCCACCCACTATGTTTGTGCAAATAAAGCGTTATTTGTTACATTTTCTCCAGCTCAAGGCGAAAGAAGATTTACATGGCAAACTCCTCATCCTCAAATGTTGAAGGAACAGGAAAAGTCTGCCTGAAAATGACATCAGGCAAAGTGTTGACTCTTAACAATGTCCTATATGTACCAGAGCTAATGAAGAACTTGATTTCTGTATCACTTCTTGATAAAAACGGATTCAAATGTGTATTTATTTTTGAAAAATTGTACTTATTAAAGGAGAAGTGTACGTAGGAAAAGGCTACCTCACTGAGGGCCTATTTAAGATGAATGTAATGAATGTTGAAATTAATAAAATTTTTGTTTCTTCTTACTTGCTTGAGTCTAATAATTTGTGGCATAAATAATTAGGACATGTCAATTATAAAACTTTGTGAAAGTTGATTAACTTAGAAGTTTTGTCAAAGTTTGAGTGCAATAAATCAAAATGGCAAACAAGTGTGGAATCAAAGTACGTTAAGCATCTGTATAAGTCCATTACAAGAAATTCTAACCCCTTAGACTTAATTTACACTGACATTTATGATATGAAGTCAACACCATCTCGTGGTGGGAAAATGTATGTTATAACTTTTATTGATGATTGCACTAGGTATTGTTATGTCTATTTGCTAAATAGTAAGGATAAAGAAATAGATGCGTTTAGGCAATATAAAAAAAAGTTGAAATCAGTTAGAGAAAAAAATTAAAATGATAAGAAGTGACAGGGGTGGAGAATATGAATCTCCCTTTGCAAAAATATATGTAGAGAATGAAATTGTCTATCAAACTATGATCCCCTATTAACCTCAATCTAATGGAATTGCAGAAAGGAAAAATTGAACCTTAAAGGAAATTATGAATGTTTTACTAATAAGTTCAGGTTTATCACCAAACTTGTGGGGAAAGCTATCCTTATAGCTAACCGAATACTTAATAGAGTGCCCCACAATAAGACACTATCAATTCCATATAAAAAATAGAAACAAAGGAAACCCAACGTGACATATTTCAAAGTGTGGGGGTGTCTAGAGAAATTCCAAGTTCCTATGCCTAAAAGGGTGTAAATAAGACCTAAGACAGTGGACTGCATGTTTATAGGATATGCTAAAAGTAGTAAAGCATGTTGGTTTTTGGTTCATAAATTCAAACATCCAGATATCAATGTCAGATAATATTGAATTTTTTGAACATATTTATCCATATAAAATTAGACATGAATAGTCTAGTGGGGGGTCTAAACGGCCTCGAGATAAACCAAGTAAGTATGTACATAATGATGAGAATCCAAGATCTAGTACACGTCAAAGAACGTCAACTTCGTTTGGATTAGATTTTGTAACATTTTTTTTAGAAAATGAGCCTCAAATATTTAAAGAAGTGTTGTCTTCTTCAGACTCATCCTTTTGGAAAGAGACAGTAAATAGTTAGATTGATTCAATCTTAAGCAACCATACGTGGGAGTTAGTTGATCTTCCTCCAGGAAATAAATCTTTAGGTTCTAAATGAATCTTCAAAATGAGAATGAAAGCAGATGGTACTATTGACAAATACAAGGAAGGACTTGTAGTAAAAGGCTTTAAATAGAAAGAGGTCCTTGATTACTTCGATACATACTCGACAGTAACAAGGATAACATCAATTCGGATGTTAATTGACTTGGCGGCGGTATTTGGTATTAAAATCCATCAAATGGATATGAAAACAATATTCCTAAATAGAGAATTGGAGAAAGAAATTTAGATAGAACAACCTAAGGATTTTATTGTTCCTGGTAACAAAAGAAGGTGTGCAAATTGGTGAAGTCACTCTATGGACTAAAACAAGCACCTAAATAGTGGCATGCGAAGTTTGACCAAACCATATTGGCAAATGGGTTCAAGTTAAATAAATGTGATAAATGTGTTTACATTAAAGACGCTCCAAATCACAAGGTCATTGTTTGTTTGTATGTGGATGATATGTTAATCATTGAGACATTTCTGACATAAATGCTACAAAATGAATACTTGAGAACAAGTTTGTTATGAAAGACCTTGGAGTTGTGGATGGGATCTTAGGAATAAGAATCCATAGAACTCCACAAGGGTTGGCATTGTCACAATATCATTACATCCAAAAGGTACTTTCAAATTCAAGTATTAGGAATTTGGTATTTCCAAGACTCCATTGGACGTGAGCTTCACCCTTTAAAAGAATAAAGGTGAAAGTGAATCACAGTTGGAACACACAAAAGTGTTAGTACACGAGTAATCCCAATCAAACTCATTGGATTACAATGAAAAGAGTTTTAGAGTATCTTAAATACACTCAAGACTATGCTTTGCATTATAGTAAATATCCAGCGATACTTGAAGGATATAGTGATGCAAATTAAATCACCAGATCGAATGAAGTAAAATCCACGAGTGAATAAGTATGTACTATAGGTGGAGGAGCAGTCTCTTTAAAATCTTCCAAACAGACATGTATTGCTCACTCTATAATCGAATCAGAATTTATTGCATTATATAAAGTTGGTGAAGAAGCAGAATGGCTTTGGAACTTCTTGGAAGATATTTTTTATTGGCCCAAATCATTGGCACCAGTATGTATACACTGTGATAGTCAAATGGCAATAGGTAGAGCAGGGATCACGATGTACAACGGTATATCTCGTCATATAAGATAGAGAAATAATACCATTTGAGAACTTCTCTTTAGTAGAATTATCACTGTTGATTATGTGAAATCAAAGGATAATGTGTCGGATCTACTTACAAAAGGCCTATCTAGAGGGGGAGTTGAGAGAACATCCAAGGGAATGAGTTTACGGCCTAGGAAAAGTCAGCATGGTGGTAACTCTACCAAGCAGATTGGATATCCCAAGATGTAGGTTCAAGGAGATCAAAAAAGTTGAGTCTGACAGGTTTAACATTGTTAATATACCCAACCCATTCTCATGATGTAGATAATGTTTAGTAAATAAGGATAAGATATAGTGTGAAGTCTTTTAATGATTATCTAAATTTGGCAGATTTGACCAAATAGTTTAACTATAGGATTGAACATTTAGAAATCACCTATGTAAGGGCGAAGTAGAAGCCGCTTCAAGGATAATGTTGGTAAAATCCTATCCTCAAAGCTCTCATGAAATCAGAACGTGTTCATGGCTGAAATGAATAAAACCATGAGAATCATAAATGATAAAATGTTGGTTGTGTGACATGTATTGTCTAGGTATACATTAAAGCTTGACGGCTCAAAGATATCAAATCTACCAATTGACCGAGTGCATCTGGTGAATATTCACTACGAAAATTTCAAAGAAAATAACCATTTTTCCAGATCCAATCAGTCTTTACTTGATGATCACATACTTGAGTTTTAAAAAGAATAGTCATTCCCCATTCATGTGGGAGATTGTTGGGTTCAATTGGTGTGAACGAAAAATGGAGGGACACAACCCTTCGAGGAAAAGGCACACTATTTTGAAAAATGGGTAACTGTTCGGTTAGTTTTGACTGGTAAAAAAAGACATGTTATTTCAAAATGTATATACATGACTATTCCAAAATGATACACCTTTCCGATGATCCTTTTCTTCCTTTCAGAAGAGGCACTTCATGGCTATATAAACCTGCATTTTTTCCACAGATTTAGTATGAAAATTTTTGCATAGAAAAAGCATTTCTCTTTCTTCTAAAAACTCCGTGTGATCATCTCCCATTGAGTAAGTTCAAAGAAAACCAGAAAGTTTGAGGTACCACTACATTCTGGTTGTAAAGTCATTTTATCCTGGGAGAAAAATTCTGCAACCTCGGGTACTTGAGGGAAATTATTTCCTTAAGGACACTCAATGAATTCGGAGGACTTGGCTTATTCTGCTTCATCTTTTTTCTTTAAACTAAAACAACACACTTCTTTGATAGTTCATATTGAACTTGTGTTGAAGGTGTTAAAAAACATCATAAATGTTCTTGATTTAATCTTGAACTTATGTTGAAGTTATTTTGACATAATACAGATTGTGTACCCGAAACAACATTAATAACATAGGTCAACTGAAACAAGCCCTTAGTCATATTATTTGAAATGTCATTTTTGAAAAATGTATTAAAACATTAACTTTTATAGTATGAAAAAACAACCGAAACATGCGGAGACGATCTTGGAATGCTAAGGAGCTCTTGTTCCATTTGAATATTATCTTGAGCCACATCATTCCTCTTGCACTTGATCATGAACTTTTCTAGCACAGTTGCATGCTTGAGCAAATATTTTACAGACGATAATATTAATTTGTTTTTAAATATTGTTTCATAAAAAGATGTGATCTTGATGGTCTTCAGACGTAGAAATGAGCGGTTAAAATTCTGTGTCTCAACCTTCAACTTCATTCATCCTCTATTGTGTACTTTGACAACATGTTCTAAAAGAAAAAATCTGCTATATTAATTATTTGTTCTCTTAGGATGAAAGTAAAAAAGCCATGAAGTTGATTGTCGATAAAGAATAGAGGTGATGAGCTTTTTGATTCAATGAATATATGAAGTACTTAATAAATGTTTCAAATTCGTACATAAACAACAACAAACTGATGTGGGTTTAAGAAATATAGTTGTGCATACAAACAACATCAAATATGATCCATTCAAACAACAAAAAAAACTGTAAATATTTTTCTAGTGATAGTGGTCAAAAACATTATATAACTTTTTTTGAGAGTTTCATATCTAAACTATAAAGTCTTTGCATTTCCTTTTGAAACTGCCACAAACTATTAACTCAAACACACCTAAAAATTTAGGAAGTATGTGTGTGTATGTATATGTATATGTATATGTATATGTATATGTATATGTATATGTATATGTATATGTATATGTATATGTATATGTATATGTATATGTATATGTATATGTATATGTATATGTATATGTATATGTATATGTATATGTGTGTGTATATATAACTGGTCCATCAAGTACTTTAATCTTCTCACCAGTCAAATCTCCCTCCTTGAATACCAGTAAAAAGATTTTTAATTTAGTTTTGTACTTTCTTTCCTAGTGTACTAGATATGACAAATATATGGGTGTATATATCATCTTCGTCCTCTAATAATTTTTTGGTATTGATAACATGAAGCAACAAAAATAAAGGTCTGTGTTGACATTAGGACTATTATGTAATTATGTATTTCTGGTAAGGGTGACAAAGAACTATTTGTTTCTATATATACCCGTTTTAATAGATGAATAAAAACAACCGTACATAACATAAATTTCTACATGGTATCAGAGCAACCTCGTAGATTGTCATTTTTTCCAGTTTTTCCATGATGGGAGATTCTACGCCTTCTTTTGGCAGCACTACCAAACCCACGATGTCATACCCCAAAACCCATTGGAGCGGACTAGCACCCGTAGCCGAGGAGGCCCGGGAGAACCCGTTCATAACCTATACTTTCACATTTACATTACTTATGAAAATTAGAAATTTGGGCAGCACTTCGTTGTAAATAGAAGAAAACAGTACCTTTATCAGCCCAGCAGACACGCATAAATATATATATGAATAGTAATTGGCCGTCAGAGCCATCACGTCTATCAACCAAACACTCCTATGGCTTTACAATATGTCTACAAAAGCCTCTACATAGATACACAACTGAGTTGGGGTCGGGACAAACTCCCGCCCACAAAAGACTTTTATACAAATACCAAAGGTACATATAGAGACGACTTGGGATGCCCCGAAACAACTGGAGCTCACCACTAACAATAGAATATCCTGGCTCTTACTGCGGAGGTGTACGACCTGAAGTACCTGTTCCTGCAGGCATGAATGCAGGTCCCCCGTGAGGGACGTCAGTACGGAAATATGTACTGAGTATGTAAGGCAGTGAGTATCAAGATGAGATACAAAAGATCAACAAAACCCAGATACCAGTGAATAAACAGTATGAGTAGACCACACTTAAAAGAACTGATGGGATACCTGCACATTACTTTCATATCATTACTTCCCGTAATCCTTATCAATACATAACATATGTCATACAATGGCCAACTGATCAGTGGTACTAATACAATACATCAGGGACCACCCCTGGAATAGCATATATACATAATCTTTATAATACAATGGCCAACTGATCAGTGGTACTAATACATTACATCATATCATCAATTTAAAATATAGACATTCCATTTCTTAATTCAATTAATCTTTGAGATTGGTTACTTTGTGGTCACACTTTATGGAACTTGAAACCATGATATCTCAATAGGAAAAACATGTAAATAGGTAATCAATATCATGAAGATGAAGTAGAGAATCATGGATACCTCATTAAACCATTTCGGAGTCAACAATAGTATATGGACATTTTTTTGACTAGCCGGGCATCTTAAAAGTGAAAACAAGTTAAATTGGTAGTGTCGAAGATCATATGATGTTATTATGTGTCATGTGTGGTAGGACAATGTTGGAAGCTTACCTGAGAGTGTCATGGGTGATTATTCATGCCAAAGATTAGATAGAGTATGTCTTACATACCTTGATATAACCACTTCAATACAAGTGACTTTCCGTACTCTTCGAACACTTATCTACAATAAGTCATTTGTGGCAAACTAGTATTAGCAACCAAACCTTACCATTTAGGTATTAACTTCACCAAATAATGTCTAGGAAGTAATCCTTTAGCTCATCAATAAGAGTACTACATACATCCTCTTATACTCTTATTACATTCACATATCATGCATTTTCATGAAATATCCCTCAACATCACTCTTAAGCCTTTATTTTCCTTCTTAATCACCATCCAATACCAACATGATCACTAGGCATACATAACCACTAATATAATGATATATCACCACAATTCATCCTCCATAATCCAATACAGCAACTTCCATAATTTACTACTAACAATTTATACACAACAAGTCATAACTATGTTTCTAGTTATCTTCCAACATAAAGACAATACTCATAATCCTTTATAAATACTTATTCATGGATAAGAATCAAGAATAAACAATATTCATACCTTAACAATGAACTCTTGTATTTAGAATCCTCCTTACATAACCATGGGGTGCTTCTCGAAGCTTTCGAGATGGTGAACACAACTACGGAACCAATTTGAATTTTCTATGGTTGAATCACAAAATACTTGAGGTTGAAATTGGCTAGGGTTTCACCTCTCCTAATATATTTGGATAACATCTAATACAAATGAGGCTAAGTGCAGGTTTTTAAGACCAATTTTCGTCCAAAGGTAATAGAAAATGACCATTGTGCCCTAAAAAATGAAATAAATCCCGAATCTGTCCCCAGTGGACAGTTTTGACAGGCTGAAGTAAATCGATCATAACTCTTTGCTCCGGTATCGGATTTGGGTGAAACTAATTTAATTGGAAAGATAATTCAAAGGGATTTCATTTTCATATAAAGTATACCACCCAGTTCTTCCTTTACAAGAAGTTATGGTCGTTTAAAGTTGACCCAAAAATCTGTCAGACAATTCTGTTTTGTTTTTGATAGGCTGCAGTAAAACTGGTATAGATCCTTACTCAGACATTGGATTTGGATGAAACCAATTTCATCGGAAAGAAGACTCTCAGAGCTTTTCGTCTATATATAGAAGATCACACAGTGCTTTTTTGTACAAGGAGTTATGATCGTCTAAAGTTGGATTGCCTAGCTGCAGTAATTTTCCTGTAGAATTACTGTTCACAGGCTTCCCGGCCACCGATTTGAAATTTCGAATGTGCTCGCTTATATGAAATACTCCTCTGTTTTGGGAAAACTTTATATCGTTGGAAAGCTTATTCCAATACCTACACATACAACTATCGACGTGATACTTCCAAACACAATAAACTTAATTTAACCCATACGCAAGTCTTTAGGACTCCATATAATCGCGATAAGTGTACGAAAAAAATATACGGGGTGTTACATTATCCCCCCCCTTAAGAACATTCATCCTCGAATGTTAGCATAGTTACTTAATTAAGACATGTCCAATCTTACAATTAACATTTTCATCATCATAACATCCTTGCATAAAAATAATCACTTACTTGTTATTGTTCTTCTTCCGTCTCATGAACTTCCTCCTCATCGCTGAATAGGTAAGGGTACTTAATCTTCATCGCTTCCTCGGCTTCCCCTGTGATCTCCTCAACTTGTTGATTCATCCAAAGTACTTTTACCGATGCTATCTCTTTATTCCTTATCTTTTTAATTTGGCGATCAAGAATAGCAATAGGCATTTCTTCAAAAGTGAGATCTTCTGTAATTTGTACATCTTCCGTAGTAGTGATGTGCGATGGATCTCCGATGTACTTGCGAAGCATCAAAACATGAAATACGGGATGAACTGCTGAGAGCTCTTGAGGTAGCTCTAACTCATAAGCAACTTGTCCAAATCTTTGAATGATCTTATACGGACCTATGTATCGTGGACTTAACTTTCCTTTCTTGCCAAACCTCATCACTCCTTTCATTGGTGATACTTTCAAGAATACCCAATCGTCGATAGAAAACTCAAGTCCTCTTCTTCTAACATCCGCATAAGATTTGTGTCGACTTTGAGCTGTTGCAAGCCGTTGTTGGATCACTTTAACCTTCTCCATTGCTTGATAAACAAGATCCGGTCCAAATAAGACTGTATCACCTGCTTCAAACCATCCTATTGGCGATCTACACTTTCTTCCATACAATGCTTCATATGGTGCCATTTTGATACTTGAATGATAGCTATTATTGTAGGCAAAATCGATAAGAGGTAGGTGATCATCCCAGTTGCCTTTGAAATCTAATACACATGCTCGTAGCATATCTTCAAGTGTCTGGATGGTACGTTCCGTTTGTCCGTCCGTTTGAGGATGGAAAGCCGTACTTAGATTTACTTGTGTCCCCAAACTCCTTTGAAAAGACTTCCAGAAATTTGCGGTAAATTGGGCTCCTCGATCGGATATAATGGAAATTGGAACTCCATGTAACCGAATGATCTCCTTAATATACAACTTCGCATACTCTTCTGCCGTATAAGTTGTCTTAACTGGTAAGAAGTGCGCAGACTTGGTAAGCCTATCAATGATCACCCATATGGAATCAAACTTCCGATATGTACGAGGCAAACCCGTGATGAAATCCATATTGATCTTGTCCCACTTCCAGACTGGAAGATCTATACATTGCATGTAACCGCCGGGTTTCTGGTGTTCTACTTTGACTCTTTGACAATTCGGACATTCCGCTACAAATTCGGCAATATTCTTCTTCATGTCATTCCACCAATATATTGCTTTCAAATATTGATACATATTAGTCGACCCTGGATGGATGGAATACCTTGAACAGTGTGCTTCGGTCATAATTCTCTTTCTTAGCTCAACTACATCAGGTACACATAAACGATTCTGACACTGAAGCACTCCTTCTCGTGTAAGCTCAAATGCCTTTGTCGTTCCACTTTGCACATCCTTCTTAAGATGCAATAAAATTAGATCTGCATACTGTTTCTCTTTCACTTCAGCTATCAATGAAGATTCCGCTGCATTACGTACAATAACCTCTTCATCTGGAGTTTCGAGAAGTCGGAATCCTAAATTAGCTAGTTGGTGAAGATCCTTAATCATCCCCTGCTTTTCTATAGATGTCATTTTAGACTTACGACTCAGTGCATCCGCTACCACATTCGCTTTCCCTGGATGATACAAGATATCAACATCATAATCTTTCAACAATTCAAGCCATCTCCGCTGCCTCAAGTTTAGATCTTTCTGACTGAAGCTATATTGCAGGATCTTATGATCGGTATATATGTCAACATGAACCCCATATAAGTAGTGGCGCCATATCTTCAAAGCAAATACAACTGCAGCTAGCTCAAGATCATGCGTGGGGTAATTCCTCTCATGAGGTCACAACTGTCTAGAGCCATAGGCTATTACTCTACCATGTTGCATTAGTACGCATCCTAAGCCAATTCTCGAAGCATCACAGTACACTGCATACCCTTTTGTACCTTCAGGAAGTACCAATACCGGTGTAGAAGTCAACTTGCTCTTCAGATCCTGGAAACTCTTTTCACAGGCCTCATTCCATTGAAACTTGGAGGCTTTATGCGTCAACTTAGTCAAGGGTGCAAAAATAGAAGAAAAACCTTCAACAAACCTTCTATAATAACCTGCCAACCCGAGGAAACTACGAATCTCCGTAGGCGTCGTGGGTCTTGGCCAATTCTTCACAGCCTCAATCTTCTGAGTGTCAACTTTTATGCCTTCACTGGATACAATATGGCCCAAAAATGCCACTGACTTGAGCCAAAACTCACATTTAGAAAACTTCGCATACAGCTTACGATCACGAAGAATCTGCAATGCCTGCCTTAAGTGATTAACATGGTCCTCTTCTGATCTAGAGTAGACCAGAATATCATCTATGAAAACTATCACGAACACATCTAGAAACGGCTTAAACATCCTATTCATCAGATCCATAAAAACTGCGGGTGCATTTGTCAGCCCGAATGACATAACCAGGAATTCATAATGACCATACCGTGTTCGGAAAGCTGTCTTGGGTATATCTTTATCCTTGACTCTCACTTGATGATAGCCTGATCTCAAGTCAATCTTGGAAAAACACTGGGCACCCTGCAACTGGTCAAATAAATCATCAATTCGGGGAAGGGGGTATTTATTCTTGATAGTCACCTTATTCAATTGCCGATAGTCAATACACATCCTCAGCGAACCATCTTTCTTACGCACAAACAATACTGGTGCTCCCCAAGGGGACATACTAGGCCTGATGAATCCCTTCTCTAGCAAGTCTTTCAGTTGCTCTTTCAATTCTCGCAACTCTACTGGTGCCATTCTATAAGGAGGAATTGAGATTGGCTGTGTGTCTGGCAACAAATCAATACCAAACTCCACTTCTCGTTCAGGAGGTAAACCTGGTAGTTCTTCAGGAAATACATCAGGAAATTCATCCACAACCGGAACGGTCTGAAAAGTTGGCGGCTCTGCCTCTGTATCCCTTACTCTAACCAGATGGTATATGTACCCCTTGGAAATCATTTTTCTTGCCTTAAAGTAAGAAATAAATCTACCTCTCGGCGCGCCAACATTACCCTTCCATTCAAGGACTGCCTCATTTGGGAAATGGAAATATACCTTCTTAGAACGGCAATCTACTATAGCATAACAAGACGCTAACCAATCCATGCCCATAATAACATCAAAATCTACCATTTCTAACTCAACAAGATCAGCCATCGTATCACGACCACAAATATTCACAACACAATTTCGATAAACATTCCTAGCTATAAGAGATTCCCCCACTGGCGTTGATACTTCAAATGGCTTGGCTAATAATTCGGTTGTTCTTCCGAACCTTCTCGCAACCAAAGGAGTAGCATACGATAATGTAGAACCAGGATCAATTAAGGCATACACATCAAATGCAAAGATGGACAACGTACCTGTAACCACGTCTAGAGAAGCCTCTAAATTCTGCCGATCTGCTAGGGCATACACACGGTTCTGAGCTCTACTAGCACTAGCTGCTCCTCTATCACTTCTACCGTGACCCATAGATTGTGCACCCCTACTCAAAGGAGGCACCGAAGATGACGTAACAGCTGATCCGGTAGGTCGTGTTATACTACCTGAGGTCCTGCGTGGGCAATCTCTAGCCATATGCCCCGGCTTACCGCACCAAAAGAAATTGTTCATCCCAAGCCGACATTCACCAAAGTGAAATTTTCTACAAATGGGGCACGGGTGTCGTGGAGGTCTCAATTGACTCATACTCCCTTGCCCTTGATACCCCACTGTTCGCGAACTCTAATTTTCACTGTTTTGCCTGAACTGATTACCCCTGAACCTTTGAAATTGCGGTGAAGCACTAATTGCAGGATAAGAAGATAACGGGCTAGGCAATCTATGAGAGAACGAAGGCCTAAAACCTCCCTGAGATGCCACAAACTACCCTATAGCTCTGGGCCGCTTAGAATATCCTTTTTCTGATTCCTGGGTTCTTCTTTGCCTCTGATCTTCCATCTTCTGAGCGAAAGCTTGTATCCTCGCTATATCCATGTCCTTGTTCAAAGCAGCAATGGTACAATCTCTAACCAAGTATGGTTCCAATCTATTCACATAGTGATGAACTCTGTCGTCCATAGTAGCTACCACATTAGAAGCATATCGAGACAAGGAGTTAAATCGAAGACTATACTCCCTTACACTCATATTACCCTGACGAAGATTTAAGAATTGATCTGCACGGGCCTGACGAGTCTCAAATGGAAGATAATGATCAATAAATGCATTTTTGAGCTCTCCCCACGTAGTTGGAGGTGCATCAATACCCCTAGATCGTTTCCAATCTTCGTACCATAATATAGCCTCTCCTTTCAGTCTATATGCTGCTACCTCAACCATCTCTTTACTGGATACATGTATAACATCTAGAGCCCTTTGGGTTTGATCGACAAAGTCCTGCGGGTCTTCATTAATATCTGATCCGGTAAAAGTAGGAGGATCCAGTTTCAGAAAATCCTGTGTCCGAAGGCTAGCTGCTCTATCCGTACCACTAGAACCCGTGGTAGGAATAGCTTGCCCTTGAACTTGATCGGAAACTATACGCGTCAGAAGTTGTACTGCATCCCTCAAATCTCGATCAACAGCATTAATAGACGGCCCTTCCGGAGGACAAGAAGCGCCTGATATATGCTCAGCTTGAGACTCACTTTGTTCAGCTTGTGCCGGTGGTGACTTACTAGTACCTTCTCCGGCCACTGCATCTACTCGCTTCCACTTATTCTTTCTCCTTGTAATCGGCATCGTCACTATAATAAATAAATAAAACAATTGGATTAAGCGATTGATTATGACTTTATCTCTAATATGGGATCTATTGCACGATCTAAGAAATGGAGAGTGGAAACAATCCCTAAATGTCCAATAGCCTCCTGTTTATAGATGTGGTGCACAACACACCGATAAACGAGATTCTACGTAGACACGGCTTTGTAGACTCACTAGGACGAACTGCTCTGATACCACTTCTGTCATACCCCAAATCCCATTGGAGCGGACTGGCACCCGTAGCCGAGGAGGCCCGGGAGAACCCGTTCATAACCTATACTTTCACATTTACATTACTTATGAAAATTAGAAATTTGGGCAGCACTTCGTTGTAAATAGAAGAAAACAGTACCTGTATCAGCCCAGCAGACACGCATAAATATATATATATATGAACAGTAATTGGCCATCAAAGCCATCACGTCTATCAACCAAACACTCTTATGGCTGTACAATATGTCTACAAAAGCCTCTACATAGATACATAACTGAGTTGGGGTCGGGACAAACTCCCTCCCACAAAAGACTTTTATACAAATACCAAAGGTACATATAGAGACGACTTGGGATGCCCCGAAACAACTGGAGCTCACCACTAACAATAGAATGTCCTGGCTCTTACTGCGGAGGTGTACGACCTGAAGTACCTATTCCTGCAAGCATGAATACAGGTCCCCCGTGAGGGACGTCAGTACGGAAATATGTACTGAGTATATAAGGCAGTGAGTATCAAGATGAGATACAAAAGATCAACAAAACCCAGATACCAGTGAATAAACAGTATGGGTAGACCACACTTAAAAGAACTGATGGGATACCTGCACATTACTTTCATATCATTACTTCCCGTAATCCTTATCAATACATAACATATGTCATACAATGGCCAACTGATCAGTGGTACTAATACAATACATCAGGGACCACCCCTGGAATAGCATATATACATAATCTTTATAATACAATGGCCAACTGATCAGTGGTACTAATACATTACATCATATCATCAATTTAAAATATAGACATTCCATTTCTTAATTCAATTAATCTTTGAGATTGGTTACTTTGTGGTCACACTTTATGGAACTTGAAACCATGATATCTCAATAGGAAAAACATGTAAATAGGTAATCAATATCATGAAGATGAAGTAGAGAATCATGGATACCTCATTAAACCATTTTGGAGTCAACAATAGTATATGGACATTTTTTTTACTAGCCGGGCATCTTAAAAGTGAAAACAAGTTCAATTGGTAGTGTCGAAGATCATATGATGTTATTATGTGTCATGTGTGGTAGGACAATGTTGGAAGCTTACTTGAGAGTGCCATGAGTCATTATTCATGCCAAAGATTAGATAGAGTATGTCTTACATACCTTGATATAACCACTTCAATACAAGTGACTTTCCGTACTCTTCGAACACTTATCTACAATAAGTCATTTATGGCAAACTAGTATTAGCAACCAAACCTTACCATTTAGGTATTAACTTCACCAAATAATGTCTAGGAAGTAATCCTTTAGCTCATCAATAAGAGTACTACATACATCCTCTTATACTCTTATTACATTCACATATCATGCATTTTCATGAAATATCCCTCAACATCACTCTTAAGCCTTTATTTTCTTTCTTAATCACCATCCAATACCAACATGATCACTAGGCATACATAACCACTAATATAATGATATATCACCACAATTCACCCTCCATAATCCAATACAGCAACTTCCATAATTTACTACTAACAATTTATACACAACAAGTCATAACTATGTTTCTAGTTATCTTCCAACATAAAGACAATACTCATAATCCTTTATAAATACTTATTCATGGATAAGAATCAAGAATAAACAATATTCATACCTTAACAATGAACTCTTGTATTTAGAATCCTCCTTACATAACCATGGGGTGCTTCTCGAAGCTTTCGAGATGGTGAACACAACTACGGAACCAATTTGAATTTTCTACGGTTGAATCACAAAATACTTGAGGTTGAAATTGGCTAGGGTTTCACCTCTCCTAATATATTTGGATAACATCTAATACAAATGAGGCTAAGTGCAGGTTTTTAAGACCAATTTTCGTCCAAAGGTAATAGAAAATGACCATTGTGCCCTAAAAAATGAAATAAATCCTGAATCTGTCCTCAGTGGACAGTTTTGACAGGCTGAAGTAAATAGATCATAACTCCTTGCTCCGGTATCGGATTTGGGTGAAAACAATTGCATTGGAAAGATAATTCAAAGGGATTTCATTTTCATTAAAGTATACCACCCATTTCTTCCTTTACAAGAAGTTATGGTCGTTTAAAGTTGACCCAAAAATCTGTCAGACAATTCTGTTTTGTTTTTGATAGGCTGCAGTAAAACTGGTATAGCTCCTTACTCAGACATTGGATTTGGATGAAACCAATTTCATCGGAAAGAAGACTCTCGGAGATTTTCGTCTATATATAGCAGATCACACAATTCTTTTTGTACAAGGAGTTATGATCGTCTAAAGTTGGATTGCCTAGCTGCAGTAATTTTCCTGCAGAATTACTGTTCACAGGCTTCCCGGACACCGATTTGAAATTTCGAATGTGCTCGCTTATATGAAATACTCCTCTGTTTTGGGCAAACTTTATATCGTTGGAAAGATTATTCCAATACCTACACATACAACTATCGACGGGATACTTCCGAACACCATAAACTTAATTTAATCCATACGCAAGTCTTTAGGACTCCATATAATCTCGATAAGTGTACGAAAAAAATTTACGGGGTGTTACACACGAACTCAACTGTAACAAAACCTACCTCAATTATAGTTCAATAAGACAACTCACCTTTCTCAATGGGAGTCATTCTTGACGAAAAGAATTTCTCACATGGTCTCTATTGGTGGAGATGCGTATCGGAGCTCGAAACAAGGTTGGCTACCTAACTGGAGAAACAAAGAAACCCGAACAAATTGACTCGAATTATGCAATATGGATTATGGAGAATTATAAGGTGAAGAGCTGGTTTATTGACTTGATAAGTCCCACCCTAATGCAGCAGTTTATCAGACTTTCAACGGCAAAGAAAATCTGGGAAGTTGTAGCCAAAATATTCTATGATGGTTTGGATGAGACTCGATTGTTTGAACTTAATTAGAAATCCTTCACCACTATGCAGTATGAAAGGCCCCTGTCTACATACTATAATGAATTGGTTGAAATTTTTTAAAAAAATTGATCACCGAACAAATATGCAGGGTGAATCAGTTCAGGGTATTCTTCAGATGCACTCTATGATGGCAAGGCTGCAAGTTCACATATTTCTCAATGGACTTAATGCAGAATTTGATCAAGTTCGTGGAGATATTCTACGAAAGGACCCAAAGCTTGATATTGAAAGTACATATGCTTATGTCATAAGAGAAGCTCAACAGAGGCAGACTATGGGAAGTGCTCGGCTGATTCATGAGAGTTCTGCCATGGTTGTCCATCGTAGCAATCATGTTAAAGGTCAAACTAATAAACTATCTGGTAATCCTAATAATCTTACTTGTAGCCATTGTGGTGAATCAGGACACTCAAAATAACGATGCTACGAGATCATTGTCTATCCAGATTGGTGGGATTTCTCGAAGAAACCACGCAAAGTCATTCCAAATAGAGCTTCAGCCACAACAACATCAGGAATTAGTCAGCCAAACAATGATGGTAAAATTGAAACTCGTGTTAATATGACACAGTCAGGTATTACCAATAATAACAATGTTAATATTACTGCACCTTCTACGAGTAGTACTTGGATTATTGATAGTGGAGCGTCTGATCACATGACCAAGGATCGAGATGAATTACAATCATTAAAACTATCTTCTCTACCTTTTATTTCTACTGCTAATATAGGTACTTCTCTGGTTATAGGAGAAGGACCAGTTGTTACAACAGATACTTTTAAACTTGACACAGTTTTAGTTGTACCTTCTCTTGATCATAATCTTCTATCTGCTAGACAAATTACCTTCTCTCTCAATTGTACTGTAACTTTTTGGCCCCTTTTTGTAGCTTTCAGGACATTCTGACCCGGGGGAATCTTGGTTATGGTGTTAAGCGAGGAAATCTCTAGTTTCTGGAATTGACTAAAGGTAGAGAGAAGAAATTTAGTCATGCATTCCGCACATATAGGGTTGAGAAGGAACGTGACCATATATGGTTATGGCATCAGAGGCTTGGACATATCTCGTTTGGTTATCTTCAGAAACTCAAACCAAATTTGTTTTTAGGTTTAGATAGCTCAGTTTTTCATTGTGACATTTGTGAATTAGTGAAAAATTATCATGTTCCATATTTATCAAGTTTGAATAAATGTTCTGAGCATTTTGTTGTTAGACATTCTGATATTTGGGGCCCTGTAAAAGTTGAATCTCTGTCTGAAGCTCGTTATTTTATTACTTTCATAGATGAATGTACTAGAATGACATGGATATCATTACTTCGGAAGAAGAGTGATTTGTATATTATGTTCAAAGATTTTTATAATATGGTACATACTCAATATCAATGACAGATGCGTGTTTGGCAATCTGACAATACAATGGAATCTATGCAATCTACCATTGATGAATAACTTCGGCAATAAGGTGTACGTCATCAAATATCTTGCACATACACACCACAACAAAATGGTCTAGCAGAAAGAAAGAAAAAACAGATTATGGAGATTGTTCTTCCATCTCTCTTTGGCATGAATATGCCATATATTTATTGGGGGAAGCGGTTAAGTCTGCGACTTATCTTATTAATCAAGTTCTATCTTGACACATTAATTTTGAGACTCCGCAGCAAAAGCTCCATTCTCTTTGTTCTCTTCCACATCTGTCGAACTTAGAGCCAAAGGTGTTTGGTTTCACGGTATACACTTACATTCCCAAAGCTCTGTGAGGAAAGTTAGATATGTATGCAAGACGATGTGTGTTTGTTGGCTATTTAAAATTTTAGAAAGGATACATGTGTTATGACCCACGAAATAAGAAATTATATGTTACTCTTAATGCATCTTTCCGTGAGTCAGAACCTTATTTGAAGGTGCAATAACACCCTCATCTCTTCTGGGGGAGAGTGACAGAGAAAATACTAGAATGAATGTAGCTTTAGGGGGAGAAACAGAGTTCATGGAAGTAGAAGCTTATGAGGAAAGATTAAATGCATGTACTGGTATCTTGGAATAAGATGTAGTCTCACACGAAGACAACGAAGGAACCAGGAAAGAAGAAAATAAAATTTGCGAAGCCACAATTGAAGAAAATAAAGAGATTATTCCAGAAACAACAACAACTACGCCATTAACCAATGAGTCCTCTCAGAATGTTCTACAAGATCATATACCTCAGGTACCTCTGTCTAATGAACCTTATCTTCTTCCCTCCCATTTTCCATCAAGGAAAAATAAGGGTTTCCCAAGAATAAAATATGAACCTAATCTTAATGCCTATTCAAAGTATCCCATTAGTAATTATACCTCCACCAAAATATTATTAACATCATATGCTCTAACTATTAATCAATTATCCAAAGTGTCTATTCCTAGTGGTTTGCAGGAAGCATTAGCAGAATCACAATAGAGGAAGGTAGTGAACAAAGAAATTGAGGCCTTGCAGAAAAATCAAACTTGGGAACTAGTCTCACTACCTGAAGGAAAGAGGACCGTCGGGTGTAAATGGGTGTATTCTGTAAAGCTTAAAGCAGATGGAAGTATTGATAGGTATAAGGCGAGGTTGGTAGCAAAAGGATACACACAAAAGTATGGAATGGAATAACAGGAAATATTTGCACCAGTGGCTAAACTCAATACTATTCATATCCTTATAGCAGTTGCAGCAAATAGAGATTGACCGTTGCGATAATTTGACATAAAAAATGCATTCTTTAATAGTGACTTAGAGGAAGAAGTTTATATGGAGCTACCACCCGGAACTGTGTAGGATCACACTTACAAAAAAAAAGGCATGCATATTAAAAAAAGGCATTATATAGCTTAAAACAATCACCACAGGCATGGTTTGGACGTCTCACGTCTGCAATGACATTAGTGGGTTATGAACAGAGTAACTTTGATCACACTCTCTTTATAAAACACAACAAAGGGAAGGTAGCTGTATTGATTGTGTATGTTGATGATATGGTCCTGATAGGAAATAATTCTAATGAAATAGATCAACTTCAAAAATTCTTGGCATCAAAATTTAAAAAGAAAGACCTAGGACAATTGCAATATTTCCTACTCATTGAAGTATCAAGGTCGAGACAAGGAATTTCCCTTTCTCAAAGAAAATATGTACTAGACTTGTTGATAGAGACAGGAATGCTAGCGTGCAAACCAATTGAAACACCTATGGAGATAAACTACAAACTCGAGGACTATTCGGTAGAGAAAATAAAAGATGTAGGCAGATATCAATGTCTAGTAGGGAAGTTAATCTATCTGACTCATACAAGGTTAGACATTGCATATGCTGTAAGTGTTGTCAGTCAGTTCCTGTAGAATCCAAAAGAAGATCATATGGAAGCTGTCTATAGAATTTTGCGATACTTGAAAAGAGCTCCAGGAAAAGGGCTTTTGTTCTCAAAGAATGAGAAAACTATCATCGAAGGCTATACAGATGTAGATTAGGCAGGAGATCAATTGACTAGAAAATCAACAGCGGGGTATCTCACTTTTTTTAAGGCAATCTTGTCACGTGGAGAAGTAAGAAGCAAAAGGTTGTCGCAAGGTCTAGTGCAGAAGCAGAATTTCGAGGGATAGCCAATGGCCTGTGTGAGCTATTATGAATTAAATATATTCTGAAGGATCTTGGAATTGAATACACAGGGCCTATGAACTTGTTCTGTGATAACAAGGCCACAATTCAAATAGCACAGAACCCCATTCAACATGATCGCACTAAGCATGTGAAATAGATCGACACTTAATTAAGGAGAAGTTAGATCAAAGGATTATACATTTTCCATTTGTCAAGTCTGGAAGTCAGCTAGCAGATGTACTCACCAAGGTTGTAACAGGAAAGGTCTTACACGCGATGATTGGCAAGTTGGGCATGATAGACATCTATGCACCACGTTGAGGGGGAGTGTTGACATTAGGACTATTATGTAATTATGTATTTCTAGTAGGAGTGACGAAGAACTATTTGTATCTATATATGTCCGTTTTAATAGATGAATAAAAACAACCGTACATAACCTAAATTTCTACGGTCTGAAGAGAACTTACTCTTGATCTATAGTTGCAGTCGTCAATTACCAAAGTCTCAAGATCCGATGAACTTTGTAGAAATTTGCAAATTCTAGGGAAAACCAATTCTTCCAAGTTCGTGTTAAGTTGTACAAATTTCCAACTAGACAATGGAGGCTGCCACCCTTCCAATTAGAATATGGCCAGGAACTTACAAACCGAGTAGATACACCAAAATATGTCAAAATAAGAAAATTCCACATACTTAAAAAATGACATGCAAATTGTTAAACAATATTCCAAATTTGATTTGAAGTTCCAAAAATAGACTTTTAATAAATATCTTAAAGATTATGGCCAATAATAATAAATTTAATTTTACAAAGTATTTTTTTCCTAGTGTTGTAGAATGCATGTCATTTTTAAAAACATTCAGGTGGAAGTTGATTCTTTAGTTCCACCTTTCAACTAGATTGATGTAAGAATGTAATTATCTAAGACCTACCAAATTGGTTATCAAATTATCCTTAATATTGTTACTGATAATGTTAATAAACTAATGGATATATATATATATATATATATATATATATATATATATATATATATATATATATATATATATATATATATATATATATATATATATATATATATATATATATATATAACGTTTAACACGTGTAACGTTTGATTATTTAAAATTAAATGATATTATCTATTGTGGAGATTATTAATGGAATGCAAAAAGTTCAAATCACTTTTCAAAGATCATTAACACTTTAATATAATAATGTAAACATAAACATATATTTTAGTGTAAGCACATATATATTTTATCATCAAAAGTTTTAAGTGGTTGAAGTATCATCACTTTTATGTTTGTCATACAGTACTTCTTTCCCTTGCTGCTAGAGGCTAAAAAAAGGCGCATCAATTTGAACCATATTTGTATTACAATTATTTTTCTCTTTTTTCTATATTTAAAATCTTTACTAAATCAAACACTCTACTTAAAACTTTTAAAAATTTGGCACTTCTTAAATTTTTCTTATTCTAACGTTTTTATATTTATTTCTAGATTTTTCAAATCTTCTTAAAATCAAATTTAGTTGATTTAGAATTCTTAAACTAATGAAAAAAGTATTTAGTTGTCATTAATTTGGATGACTTCTAACAAGGAAATATTTTACCATGAATATATTTAATTAATTTTTAATTTTTAAATATTAGAAAAATAGAGAAAAGATGATTTTGTCTAAAGCAAAGACTTTTAATGAAGGGCAAAAAGTTCAAACAACATTTCTAAGGTACTTCACACTTTTAATATAATATATATATATATATATATATATATATATATATATATATATATATATATATATATATATATATATATATATATATATATATATATATATATATATATATATATATATATATCGATATAGATAGATATGCGTGCGTTGAACGTGTATCATGTTAGTATATAATATTACAATTAGTGTTATAATGTGTGCAATATTATATTCATGAAAAAGAATTATATTGACCCTATACTCTTAGAAAAAGATTATATTTGGTAATATCATACTTTTCCGATAAAATTGTCCTGATCATACAACTTATGGTTCAACCCTCTAGAAGAAATATGACCTTTTTTAACATTTTCATAGGAACTTTAATGACTTCTTTACTTCCTTGATGACATCCATATGTGATTTATGAAACTTTTCATATCGCAGACTTGTTTACAAGAAAATTTAAGACAAACGATAGAGAGAATGTTTTTGATAAATCCTCGGCACAAGAAGATATTCTAAAATAAGAAAGCTAATCATAAGACTTTGCAAAAAAGTGACTAAAAAATATAGTTCAAGCCGCATGAGCTATACATGTTTGAAAGTTAATGATTTATCAAACCTGCTATCAAATATTTATTAAATGTGATGATTCCAATGAAAATTTAATTTCTATATTTGTAACTGAAACAGTAAAAATAACAATAAAAGTGAGCAACCATCAATGTCTGAAATTATAAAGGATTAACAAACCAAAATGGATTTAGCAGGGTTTAACATAATCCAACTTGATGCCAAACTAAAAATAAAAACCTACAAGACAAATTCATGTGGTGTATCACACATCTAATCATAATGTAAGATTAACTTGCAAAATATTTTCGAATAAAGTGGTTAACAAAAACTCAATGCTTACCACATTATGTATGGTAATTGAGACAATATAAATTTGTATGTTGGGAGCAGCAATCTATTAGATGAAGTAATAAAAAACTAAGGCAAAGATGTTTGTAACACACAAATTCCAATTGACATTTAAAAGAACGACCGTAAAGTTTCTATGTCTTGTACCAAAAGAATCAACAATTTTAAATAAAAGTGTATGAACTATAGGTCATGATTTATAATTTTGAAAAAATAACCATTAAAGTTTCTATGTCTTGTACCAAAAGAATCAACAATTTTAAAGAAAAGCGTATGAACTATAGGTCATGATCTATAATTTTGAAGAAATAACCAAATATAATAATAAAAAATTTAAAATAATGATACCAAAAATATTATGCACCTGGCCAACTCGCTAGAGAAGGCATTTGTTCACAGTTGTTCATCATCTACAAAATTAACCAAATAACGATTAAAAGTTAAATTTGTTAAACAATGATAAGAACTTTAAAAAATGAAATAAGTAAAATTTGTAAGTAAATTACTACTCAGGAATAGTTAAGCTTCAGACATTTAGTCGTCTTTTTGATAACTTGGAGCCTCGACAAATTCTTATATATGGAGAGATAAAACATTACCTTTTAAAATCGTAATAGAAGAATTCCTACATTAGGTTAATTAATTCTTTAATGTTATTCTAACCCAAGTAAGTAATTAGTAGCTACCAATCCCTATTTAGTCACAAACTTCCCCCAAATATTTTTTTCGCCACTTTAATTTTTTTTTAATTTAAATTTGTTTATTATAGTTTTCATATTTGTGTATTATTTAAGAAGTAAAATTTAAGTCCCTCTCATATATTTTAAAATTAAATATTATAGTCAATATTATATATATAATTAAATAATAATTATAGTAAAAGAAGTGAAAAAACGATTTTATTTAAAACAGAGTGTTTTAATGAAGGGTAAAAAGTTTAAACAATATTTCTAAGAACCTTCACACTTTTAATATATATATATATATATATATATATATATATATATATATATATATATATATATATTGATAGTGAAGAGTATGAACTAACCTCAGCACCATGGACCTAGCTAATTGAAGATTCTTGACATGGCCTTGTGAAGAAGTTCCTTCAAACAACTAAACTCCTTCCTCTGCAGTTTTTCTCAATCTTCAAAATGAAAATCAAAATAAAGTATTGTGGTGATAAGTGAAGCCACACTTCTCAAGAATATCCCATGGCATGACCCAAAAAGTTGCAAAGTTTGAATATTGGGGGCTAATAGGCAGAATACATAGAGCCTGTTTGGATATAATTAAAAAAAATAATTTTTTAGCTTAAGTGATTAAACGCTTAAAATAAATGCTTATAAATTAAGCAGAAAAGTGCTTTGATAGAAGTGGTGAAACTAAAAAAAAATTATTGATGTGTTTGGTAAACAAGTGATGTTAAGCATTTTTTTGTTGTTAAAATGACTTAAATATCCTTAAAATTATTAACACCATAAATAAGGTAAATTATTTATAAGTTTTAATTTTAAAATAAAATTTTTGAGCAAAACTCCAATGTAACTATGGATTCGGTGAAAATAAAGGAGAAAGATTAAAAAAAAATTGAAGGGAAGAGATGAAGCGAAGCGCCAAAAGAAAAAGAAAGGAAAAATATAGATTTAAAAGCTACAAGTTCGGGATATTATTGAAATTGAAGGAAAATATAAAGGATAAAAAAAGTAAATATTTTGGTCAAACCTAAAAGAATTTTAATCTAAAAAACAAAAAGCTGAGGGTACCCAACTTCTCACTTTTTTCCCTTTTTAATCTATTTTTACCTTTTTTTTTAAGTACTTTTTAATTTTACCAAACACCTAAAAAGATTAAAAAAAAAAAAATTAAAAGATGGTTTGACCAAATTTTAATCCTATCCAAACGAGCTCATATAAAAGCCCCTCAACTATTCGACTTTTTTCGTATACGCACCTCAATTAATTCATATACCTATTGAACTCTTTACTCCTTCACAAAATGTGTCAATTGAGCTTAATCGCTGACATGTATAATACACTCTTCATTAGGAGAGTGAGAAATCATAATTAATCAAAAAAATTAAATATAAAAAACCCCAACCAATGAAAAAAATACATTAAAGAAATTTCAAAAAAATAGTCATCATCTTCTTCTCCATTAATGGCTTCTTTAAAATTCATTCGTATATAAGTTGTGTGAGAAATCATAATTAATCAAAAAATTAAACATAAAAAACTCCAACCAATATAAAAAATACATTAAAGCAATTAAAAAAAATAATAGTCATCATCTTCTTCTCCATTTAAAAATCATTCATATATAAGTTGAGTGAGAAATCATAATTAATAAAAAAAAAATTAAACATAAAAAAGTCCGACCAATAAAAAAAACACATTACATAAATTAAAAAAAAAATAGCCATCATCTTCTTCTCCATTAATGGCCATTTATAATTTTATTTGGTGTAATAAAAATAAGTTGTTGATACAAGAAGAAGAACAAGATAATTTTTTTTTTTAAATACCATTTTATATCTTTTATATCTTTTGCCACGTCAGTAGATTGGATTCAATTTATATATTTTGTGAAGCAATAAAGAATTCAATAGATACATGATTTTATTGAGGTGTCTATAAAAAAAAAAAAATTAAATAATTGAGAGAGCTGTACATGTAATCTGCCGGGCAAATATTTCAAGCCATACATCACATTCATCATTTTCTGAGTTTTCTATGGTCAATTTTATCAACTTCACGTTGTTAATTTCGAGACGATGAAATCCTCTAAAATGACACAATTCCAAGCACTCCAAGTTAGGACAACCAGATTGATGTACCTTTTCCGTTACACCCTGCAACTGCATCAAATTGATGTACCTCAATAAAACAGAAATAAGACCACTTCCATTTACATTATTAATGGAAGGGTTCAATGTGCAGTACTGTGAACCCATATTTCTCAAGGATGTACTCTTAGGGGTTGTTTGGTAGAGTGTATTAGTTTAATGTGTATTATTAATATATTGTTTGATTTATTTTTTATTTGCATTAGTTATATACTTTATTGTGTATTGTGGAGTGCATTACTAATGTCACCCCTTTCTTATGTATTAATAATACAAATGAATTCAATGCATGCATTAGTTTAATTAATGACATAACTATCCCTCCAATCTTTTTAAAATATTTTTCAGTGTTTTCTCTGTCTTTACCGATGCAATAACAGGTATTTAAGATGGAAAAATTCAACTCAGAAGTGATCTTATCTGTGTGCTTGGTGAAGAGTTCAACTACTCATACTATTTTCTTGTTCCTATTTTCAAATTTAAACACAAACTTAATATCTGGGAGCATCTAGGAACAGTTTTTTTTTTATTTTAAAAAAACATGTTGTAACCCAAAAGCTGGCTCTAATTCATGAAAAACATTACGATGGCAATTTTTCTCGAGAAACTTGAAGCAATGCTAATAGACAACAATTATTTACATCCATTTTGGGGAAAAAAGAAAGAGAAATTTTCAATAAGAAGTGTACGAGGTTAAAGAATATAAAGGGTATTTTTATAAATAAATAATTTTTAATAAAAATTATATAAGATATATTCTTTTTAATGCATTAAACCAAACATTGTTTAACAAATGATATCAGCATAACTAATTCAAGATAACTAATATCAACATTACTAATACAATTATTATTAATACATCATATTCAATATTATTCTTATACATTCTACCAAACGACCTCTTATATGCAATTAGGAAATTGATATGTATCTCCAAATAAAATCTACAAATCAAATTCTTCAACATTAGCAAGTTTTGTTGCGAAATATACCCATAAATCGACATCTTTAATAAATCTCTCCTGGCGAATATCAAAAACCAAATTGAATTTCTGAATTTTCTGACAAGACCTCCAATAATGAAGCTCTCTATGGGTGGAAATCACAAAATCAAGTATCTTGTTTTTTAGCTCATCGGGGGAACAAAATAGGAGAAGTCGAAATTAAGTGATACCGGAACAGACATCCAAGGAAATCTCCATCTTGTAGATAATACATTAGTTCTCACAACTTGTTTCTGTCAGGTAACATAGAGAGGATATGGAATAGGATCGACTCTGGCAAATTACTAAGTCGATCTCCACCCACCATAATTTTTCTTTGCATTTCCATAGAGTAAAACCTTCAATTGTAGTTTGGTAAAGTTGACGGCTTCTTTTGTCTTTATAAGGATAATCTAGGTCAATTCAGTTAAGACCGACTTGGGAAAAGGTATTAACGTCCCTAATAGATCTGATCTGATTGAGATGGTTCGAGCACGTGATGAGAAATGACATGGATGTCTAGGTTTGTAGGTGTGATAAACTTGCTTTGGATGATTTCAGGCGGGGTAGGAATAGGTCGAAAAAATATTAAAGAGAAGTGATCAAGCGGAATATGGAGCAGTTAGAAAGATCTGGAGGGCACGGATTAGAATAGAACGCTAGTGCCAGTTTGAGTCGTTGGAGGAGGACATTACTTGGTAGATGTATTATTCTTGCTAGGACATTTTATTGTATACTTACTATTCTTTGTTTATTATTCCTTATGGGTGACGTATTTTTATCTCGACATCCTATTCCATGCTCTATTAAATATCTGTTTATTATTTCTTGACTTGAGCCGGGATCTATCGAAAAAAATCTTTCTACTTCTTCTGAAGTAGTGGTATGGATTGCGTACATCTTACCCCATACCCCACTATGTGAGAATACACTTAATTTATTGTTATGGTAGAACTTTAAAATCAACTAAATCTTTGTTCTCTAAATACTTCTTTATTTAAAATAATTATGAAATAGATATAATAGTAATTTATTTATTTTTCCTTATATAGAGCTTCAAAATAAAGTAAATCGTTGTTTGCTAAATACTTCAAATTTAAAATAATTCAGAAATCTTACCATTAAATTATATGCATTATCTTATTTAAAAAAGGAAAAAGGTATCGTTTCCATTCTAAACTATACCTGAAAAGTCGAAATCACACATAAATTATACTAGTGATCTATTACACACCTAAACTATATTAGTGATTTATTACACACCTAAACTATAAAAAAGTAAAACTATTTACACCCTGTCAGACTACCACCACTTGCATGTGGTGTAGTGTTTTACACGCGCTGTCACGTCAGTAAGAAGTATCATTTTTTATAGTTAAGGTGTGTAATAGGTCATTTATATAGTTTATGTGTGGATTTGATTTTTCGACTATAGTTTGGGGTGGAAACGATGTCTTTTCCCTTAATGTTTTTAGCCGTTTACTTTTGTTATTTAATAGGCTGGACGCGCCTAAAATAAGTGTAACACACGCGCCTTAGAATGGGGGTCGCGGGGAGGTAATAATATCACTTTTTTATAGTTAAGGTGTGTAATAGGTCACTAGTATAATTTAGGTGTATCTTAAACTTTTCGAATATATTTTAAGGTGGAAACAATATCTTTTCCCTTTGAAAAATTTAAAACGCGGTAACATAGGGTGTAGCATATAACTATATTACCTTTAGTGATAATTTTTGTGATATTTAGAACTTGCAAATAGACTAAAGTTTTATCTTTTTAATTATTTTCTTATCTTTTAGTTGTAAATTTTTTTCTATAGGTATACAAATTGGGTGCATATACTTTTACTCATTGAATATGATACTTATTAGAACTTTG